>JAJOZX010003415.1:0-102500 GCA_023014485.1 Bathynomus jamesi | reverse complement strand
TATACAAATTAGCGGATGATAGTTTATCAATGTGTCCAATAAGCTACTATATGTTGGGAAAGGTCAAGTTAGGTCGGGTGAATTGAAATTGCATAATCGGAATTATCTTATTTTTCATGCATTCATTTTGAAGTTATTTTAATTTAACCTCAACCTTTGTGACAATATAACTTCTCTCTTCTCTCTCTCTCTTCTCTCTCTCTCTCTCTCTCTCTCTCTCTCTCTCTCTCTCTCTCTGAAATATAAATTCAGTTATCATCGTTCCGGACATTTTTCTTTTTCCCACTCTTTCTACAGAAGCTTAAAAGTTATTTGACAAAAATCCTAAATTGCTTTCACGGAGGTAGATGTCCATTGGCCAAAATAATAAAAATTGAAAACCAAAAATGAAAATAGAGAAATTAGAATATATTTGTTTCCCCCCATATTTTTTCAAAGGAATACAAAGGACACCAAATAGCAACACACCGGCTGGTCCCTACAAATATGTTTGTTAGAAGGAAGATTAAAAGATGCGAGAAAATTTAAAGACAATGAAAGGTTTAAAGTAAAACAAAGAGAAGAGGTTGAAAGGAAAGAAAGAAATTTAAAAATAAAGGGAACATTTTAAGGTAAAGAAGAAGGAATCCGAGTGAAATTTCTACAATACTTCTCCGCGCTAACAAATGCTTCTAACTCGGGGTTAAGAATGGGTTGTAACAAGTATCAAATGTTAATTGTTTCGCTTCATTTATCTTGTTCATGTATCATTTTGACCCCCTATGAATATACACTGCGTTTTATTTCGATTTATTTTCGAGCCTATGTGGTCATCCTGTCGTTTTAAGACGAGATAAGCATCTGGTTTCTTTTTAAAGGATTCGAACAAATTACTTTGAACTCCGCTTGTTGGCAATCCATTCCACAAATTAACTATAAAATTGAAGAAAAAATGTTTAGTTTCATTAGAATTAAAATGTTTACTGACTAATTTAAGACCATTACCGCGAGTTCTATCTGCATTTCTGAAGGTGAAATATTTTTCGGCGTCGTCGACATTATCAAAACCTTTAATAATTCGAAAGTTAAATAGTTCACTTAATATTCCGGTACGTACTTTTTTTGTACGGAAAGTGCATAGTTTTGTGTAAAACGGCGAAATCTTTCTGCAAACTTGCACTTAATCTGTTGATACACGTGTCTTAAACGATGATAATATAACTCATGCTATATAAAGAACCAGTTGGAAGCATATCAGAACTTTCCTGTTGCTGCAATGGGTGATCGTCCTCTTCTTCCAGATGCCCCCCCCCCCCTCCCCGACCGGAAGCAGCATCCTGTTGTTACATGTTATTTTACACTCATCGGAGTCGAAAAAAAAGTTACATCTGAAAATTCCTGGAATCATAATCGTTAAATGCGAAGATAAATCCTCTACGAGAGCAATCATGTTCAAACACGTTTCCTGCAAGGGAGTCATAATCATAAAAATGCGAAGGGTAAACCTCATATGAGAGTAATCGTGTGCAAACATGTGGAGAGGATTGGAGCAACGTATGTGAAGTTCTCTTTAATTTGGTGGAATTAATCGTTATTGCACGAGACACCCTCGCTAAAAGTAATTTTATATATATATATATATATATATATATATATATATATATATATATACACACAAAGTGTCCCATAAAGATGTATACACCTTGAAGTTGAATAACTTCCTTATTTATTCACATATTTGATATCAGTAAAGTTCACTGTGAAGCTGAAACATCACTTTGAAGGGAGATAATAAATAAACATATTAATAAACTAGTTTATTGGTGAAAATGTTCAAACTGTCTACCTCTTGCATTTATGCACTGCTGAGCACTACGTAAAACAGACCTACAGTACATACATGTGTACAGGTTTCCGGTGAAATATTTCTGCAAGCCTCTTCAATCTCATGTCGTAGCTCTTCAAGTGTATTTGGATTTCTTGCGTACACTTCATGCTTTAATTTACCCCACAGAAAAAATCTAAAGGTATTAAATCAGGTGATCGGGGTGAAAACTCCTTACTTCCTCTTCGTCCAATCCATCTGCTAGGTAAGTGGGCGTCGAGGTATGCCCTAACAGCGCAATGGTAATGAGGTGGTGCTCCATCTTGTTAAAAGTAGAAATCATCTTCGCCGTACTGCTGATAGATAGTAGGCATGGGTGATTCACGTAGCATGTCGAGATACACAGGGCCGGTGACTGTCCTATAGAAGAAAAAAGGGCCAACAAGTTCTCTGGATTACACCACACCATGCTGTCACTCCCGGTCGGTTCACTGGCCTTTTCACAGAAATCTGTGGATTCTCGGAAGCCCAGTAAATACTGTTATGCCGATTTAGTGTTCCGTTTAGCTTAAAAGTTGCTTCATCAGACCATACAGTTGTGTCAGGAAAGTGTTCATCTTCAACACATCTGCGTGAGAACCACTCGCAAAATTCAGCTCGCCGGTCTCGCACATATGCCTTAAACTTAGCAGATTTAAGTATCCTGTGAACACTTGTTTTGTTAAAGGCCACCGCGCGCCGAAAGCCACGCTAGCCACGCCACGCTACGCGGTCCTCACACCAAAAGACACGTGGCCGGGCAACGCCACCAGCATCCATCCAACCTAATCGTCGAGCCTAACGAAATTCAAAGGATAAACGTATGTGGACCATTCTATTCAGCAAAAACCTTACATGAGAAGTGCCCTCATACATATTTTTATCAACACGATCATCAGAAGTCACAAAAGGTCATCATATAACCAAGAGAGTATCGGATTAATTAGCGTAGAGAAAGGTATTAAAATGGGACTACTTACATTCACGGTCTAATTTGGTAGCAATTTCCTTCCAACAATTATCTTTTCTGTATATGTCTCTCTACTCTTTTTTCCTTATGTCATAAAGGCATGGGTACCGTCTGACTTCTTCAATCAACTCTTCCATTGCAAAATTGGTGCGAAATAGAGATGGAACCCGGTTTTAAAAAAACGGTTTTTAACCGGTGAGAAAATTTTTAATCATCACCGAAACCGATGATAAGAACCGGTTTTCACATTTTTGCGCAAGTCTCCGATCACTTTGGTCCATTTTCTATGAAACAAACGTTTCCAAACGTTTAAAAACATAGTAATTACGTTTTGCATCGTTTCATATCGTTTTTTGTTTGTTTATAAGCGTAAACAATTGATGCTTCAGTCTTGAATGTTATGTGGATGATTGCACATTGATCAGTTAAGATTCTAAGATTTAATACTCCATCATGTCAAAGATATCAAATGCTTGATATCATTTCATTCGTAAGAATAAAGAAGAAGCAGAGTGTATGACATGTCACAAAGTTTTAAAGTGTTTTGGAGGTTCTACTTCAAGTTTATCATCCCACATGAAAAATATTCATGACATAAACATCGACCAGATTAATCAGCCATTGAAGAAACAAAGAACAGTGGAAGAGTTTGTGCAAAAAAAGTCCATAGAAGAGGAAATTTCTAAACTTGCGTGTGTCGATGGACTGAGTTTCCAATCAATTGCTAAAAGTGAATTCATTCAAGAAAACCTAAGAAAGATAAAATACGACAAGCCTCATCCAACTTCCCATAATGGTGTCAGAAAATGGTGCTTAGTTTTTATACGACAAAGAAACATGAATTGGTCAACTAATTCAAGAATCAGGTGAGACAAGGAATCCGCTATTCATTAACTATGGATGAGTATACATCTTTGCAAAACTAAAGATATATTAATATTAATGTTCATGATGAAAATCAACATTGGTCTCTTGGTCTCATGAAAATAAATGGTTCTCTCGATAGCACCAAAACTATTGCAATCGTTAGGAAAAGATTGGAAGGCTTTGGCTTGGACCTAGATAAGCATATCGTGGGTTGCACCACCGACGGTGCCTCAGTAATAGTCAAATTTGGAAGAGAAATAGTACCTGATCACCAGCAATGCATTGCACATGCTATACATCTCGCGGTTTCGGATATCTTGTATTCAAAAACTGCTGAAAATTCAGTTAAAGGGGAAAGTGACCCTACCCCTGAAGATGAAGCCATCGAAGATGAACACTCTGCACATGAGTTAAGCGAAGATGAGTGTGAAATTTTATGCACTGATACAATTTTTGAGTCCGACATACAGGGGTTAAACAAAATAATATGAACACCCGCCGATTTCACCGGTTATCTTTACGGACTGCTCAGACACAAAGTAAACGGTCAAATGACTGGCAAACCTATTTAAATGCGTAACAGAGAGTGTATACGTCATGTTATAACCCTCACGTGTTTTTGTTTTTACAGATCTGAGTGAATTATGAATTAGCAGTTATGAAAGACCTGTCAGACTTCCAAAGAGGGCAAATTGTCGGAGCGCGGATGGCTGGTGCATCGGTGACGAAAACCGCTCAGATGTTCAATGTATCCAGAGGAACTGTCTCTATGGTCATGTCTGCATACCAAAACCATGGAAAGACAAGCACCGACAAATGCAATAGTGGACGCAGGAAGAAGCTGTGTGATCGAGACCGCCGGGTGCTAAAGCGCATTGTGACAAAGAACCATAAGACCACAGCTCCAAAAGTGACTGCAGAGCTTAACCAGCATCTTGCAAGCCCGGTATCGACCAGAACTGTACGTCGCGAGCTCCATGGAGCTGGATACCATGGGAGGGCTGCAATTGCCAAACCCTTCCTTTCGCACATCAACATTGAGCGGCGCAGAAAATGGTGTAATGACCATAAGAATTGGTCAATGGACCGGTGGAAGAATGTAGTCTACTCCGACGAATCCTCCTTTACGCTATTTCCATGTTCCGGTCGAGTTTACGTCTGGAGACAGCCTAAAGATGCTTATGACCCCGACTGCCTGACCCCAACCGTTAAGCATGGAGGCGGATCTGTGATGGTTTGGGCAGCAATATCGTGGAATACTCTTGGCCCAGCTGTAGTACTGCATGGTAGGGTTAACGCCCAGGTCTATCTGTCAATATTGGCTGACCAGGTCCATCCCATGGTCCAAACGCTGTTTCCCAATGGCGGCGCCGTCTTCCAGGATGATAATGCACCAATCCACACCGCTGGGGTCGTTAAAAACTGGTTTGAAGAGCATGTTAGTGAAGTAGAACGCTTGGATTGGCCTCCACAATCCCCGGATCTTAACATTATCGAGCATCTGTGGTGTCAGTTGGAGCAGCAGGTCAGAAGCCGATTCCCACCGCCGGCGTCTTTGGAGGAACTGGAGCAGGGTTTGCTCGAAGAATGGCTCAGGATTCCTCTAGCCACTGTCCAAAAGCTGTATGAATCAATTCCCCGACACATTGCAGATGTTATTGCCGCTAAAGGAGGACCAACTCCATATTAAGAATAAAAACCGCCATTTATCAAGGTGTTCATATAATATTATTTTGTCCAACCCCTGTAGATGACGTAATTGTTCTTCCAAAACTTCGAGAAGATTACTTAAAAGTAATAAATAAGGTGAGAAAAATCTGCCGCATATTTCGAAAGTCTCCTTTGAAAAATGAGAGATTGCAGGATTTTGTCAAAGATGAATTTAATGGAAAGGAAATGAAGTTTATCCTTGACTGTAGAACGAGGTGGAACAGTCTTTTGGCCATGATAGAAAAATTTTTTAAACTAAAAAATTGCATTCCAAAGGCCCTCAGAGTGATACGCTCAACAGAGACGATTTCAGATGAAGAATGGAATGCTCTAAAGAGCCTCTTTGACACGCTTCGTCCACTGGAAATTGTTTTGAAGGGACTCTGTTCCGAAGATGCAAATTTGCTCAAAGCTGAATCTTCCATGAAGTTCATTTTGGATAAATTTGAAAGCAGAAACAATCCTTTAGCTTTTGAGCTACGTCAGTGTCTCATTGATCGCTACTCATCGAGAAGACAAAAAGAAGCTGTCGCCTTGCTGAGTTTTCTCCACAATCCCGAGGTCTTGAAAACTGAATCATCAGCACCGTTCCTCTTTCCTTCAAGACAAGCACTTAAGAAGTATGCGGATCATACATTTAAGAGGCTTTTTACAGAAGCTTGCCAGATTTCAGAAACAGACGACCAAGTCCAATCAATTGCTTCGAAACTCGAAGATTCACAATGCAGCTCAGGTCGTGAAGTAAATGATGACGATCAACTTATGAACGAGTACATGTGTGAGATGAACAAACTGAAAATGAAACCCAAGAAAGATTCTTTTGAGACCTTTGACGTAAACAATTAATTCAAAAATTTTGAAGCTACTTTGAATAGAAGCGAAAATTTGGATCGAATTTACGAGGCGTTGCTTACAATAAAAGCCACCAGCGTAGAGTCCGAGAGAGTGTTTTCAGCTGCTGGTTTATTCGTCACAAAGATTCGATCAAGAATGTCAGATCAGACACTTAAAGCTCTCTGTTTTCTCAAGTGTTATTTCAAAAATCAAGTTCGATAATAAACTTTTTAATTCAAATGTTACACATACTTTATTGAATCAATTAAAACCTTACTTCTGTTAAATATGTTGATCATTTACCTCCCTAAAAAGCATACAGAATCCCATCGGTGAAAACCGTTAAAAACCGGCTTTAAGAATATAACGACGGTGAAAACCGGTTTTACACTTTTCGGTTATTTTCCATCCCTAGTGCGAAACGGGGCAGATGGGGAATGAATGAATGGGTGCGACTGATTGAACCACTTTCACCATTGGGGATGGGATAAGCTCCATCTACTACGAAGACGAACTGAGCATGCGCAGCCAAAGACACGTCTCGGAATATCGCTCAGGGAGCGAACGCGAGCCACGTGGTGCTGCGTGCCGACGCATGGTGTAGATAGTGTGGGCTTCGGTGTGAGTTGCTTCGTTGAAAATCATTAGAGCGATACTGAGCCACGTGGCGTGGCTAGCGTGCGTGGCTTCGGTGTGCGGTGGCCTTAATTGTGGTCTCACACGAACACTGTCTGACAGATTTTTTCGGCGTATTGGTGATTATTTGAAGAATATTTTCCTTATTGTCTTCACAAGTCGATGTTCGAGGCCTTCCTGAATGTTCTTTGCACACGTCTTGCACAGTGCCATCTCGTTCAAATTTGTCACGTAATCTTGAAATAGTCAAACGTGTAGGTGGTGTCGTGGCAAATTCACGTATCGAACATCTCTGTACCTCGCTAATATTTTCGGTTTTGAAATACCACTTCAATATCTGCTTCCGTTGTTCGAACGTGAAACGGGATTCCGCCATTTTAAATAGGGTACTGATATGCTAGGCCTTTTTACCTATAAACAAAAAGGACCTAGCCTATCCGTGGCCTATTTCTCCCATAAAATAAAAGTAACATTTCAGCTCCACAGTGAACTTTACTGATATCAAATATGTGAATATATAAGGAAATTTTTCAACTTTTTCAAATATTTCATTTTTTTCGTGGCGAGTGAAATTTTTGACCGGACGAGTAAATATTGTCAACAATATTGGAACAATAGTGAGACAATTCATTTTACGTGCTTATAATAAATAAATATAATTTTACTTATTTTAAACTCCCTTCTCGATAATGGACGGCAATGCATTATAATTACTGTACAATGCATTATATATCCTATTTCACTTATGTTAAACAGAACGTTAATAAAGGACATTATTATTATTTTTATTATTATTTTTATTATTATTATTATGAGTACTCGCCACTTTTGGGGGAGATAAAAGAATATTTCTCGGTGAATATTTATTTTGGTGGGCCAGTGAAATGTCAATGCATTTTCCAGCCGTGTGTGTGTGTGTGTGTGTATATATATATATATATATATATGATGAATAAAACCACGAAGGAAAGGAAACACAAAATGGTGCTCAAGCGCTTTCGTCTAATGACATCCTCAGGAACACTGAAGTTCATAAAAAGGTTACAGCCTATATATAGGTTACAGAAAGAAAAAAAAAAGAAAAAATAAATAACATACATACACACACACATATATATATATTATATATATACATACATATCTATATATACAAATCATACATACATACATACATACATATATATACAATAAACAGAGAAGTAAAAATAAAAAATTAAAAATTAAAACCTTAAAGGATTACCAGTGAGGCGTACAGATTTGTAAGGAAAAATATCGATTTTTAGCACAAGATCAAATGGATTATAAAAATACAAATTTATACTGGAACTCTGCCCGGGTTTTAACACACTGCTGCCTATGGTCAGGTTTCGATATATATAAAAAAATAAAATGCAAATTAAAAGTTAATAAAGTAGAAGACAAGTTTACCAAAGATTTAATGTTTTACCCTTCTTATCTAAATTTGTTTTAAAGGAATTCAAAATAACAGGATCGAGTTGAAAAGACCTTTGCTTATGTTGAAGTTATTTGAAAGTTGGATAATGGCAGACTCAAGAATATTTCTATTAACAATGTTGCTTGAATGGAATAAAACTGAAGCATTATTCCAATCAATACAGTGGGCTAACTCTGACAAATGGACAAAAAGGGCACTGGACAACTGTCCTGTTCTAACGGAATATTGATGCTGTTTTATACGTGTGT
Organism: Bathynomus jamesi; assembly: GCA_023014485.1. Lineage (NCBI taxonomy): Eukaryota > Metazoa > Arthropoda > Malacostraca > Isopoda > Cirolanidae > Bathynomus > Bathynomus jamesi. The sequence goes on along the minus strand of JAJOZX010003415.1, from coordinate 93,936 downwards.
GCAAATCCTTTCCCGTCTGACCTATGTAAAAGGAATCACATTGTTTACAACCAATTTTATAGATAATATTAATATTAATATTAATATTATAGATAATTTTATTTATAATATTAATGTAGTATTTTCATATAACAATATTGTGAAAAATATCATAGTAAAAAATAGCCCTACCAATAATTCAGGCATTATCTATAAAATTGGTTGTAAACAATGTGATTCCTTTTACATAGGTCAGACGGGAAAGGATTTGCACACACGTATAAAACAGCATCAATATTCCGTTAGAACAGGACAGTTGTCCAGTGCCCTTTTTGTCCATTTGTCAGAGTTAGCCCACTGTATTGATTGGAATAATGCTTCAGTTTTATTCCATTCAAGCAACATTGTTAATAGAAATATTCTTGAGTCTGCCATTATCCAACTTTCAAATAACTTCAACATAAGCAAAGGTCTTTTTCAACTCGATCCTGTTATTTTGAATTCCTTTAAAACAAATTTAGATAAGAAGGGTAAAACATTAAATCTTTGGTAAACTTGTCTTCTACTTTATTAACTTTTAATTTGCATTTTATTTTTTTATATATATCGAAACCTGACCATAGGCAGCAGTGTGTTAAAACCCGGGCAGAGTTCCAGTATAAATTTGTATTTTTATAATCCATTTGATCTTGTGCTAAAAATCGATATTTTTCCTTACAAATCTGTACGCCTCACTGGTAATCCTTTAAGGTTTTAATTTTTAATTTTTAATTTTTACTTCTCTGTTTATTGTATATATATGTATGTATGTATGTATGTATTTGTATATATAGATATGTATGTATATATATATATATATATATGTGTGTGTGTATGTATGTTATTTATTTTTTCTTTTTTTTTCTTTCTGTAACCTATATATAGGCTGTAACCTTTTTATGAACTTCAGTGTTCCTGAGGATGTCATTAGACGAAAGCGCTTGAGCACCATTTTGTGTTTCCTTTCCTTCGTGGTTTTATTCATCATAAATATTTTTCACGTGTTACTTTCGTGAAATAATTTTCATATATATATATATATATGGGATTGAACTCAGAATGGTCCCCTAAGGTTTTTTCATGATACACACAGACCGTGCATGGAACAAGGAACTCTTCTGGGAAAATTAGATCCACCATAGTCCGAATAAGTAATGATAAATGACAACCACTATAGTTTTTTCTTTTTCATGATGTTAGCCCGACGTGGGCAACGGGTCACTCGCAAAGAGGCCCCAAAAATATAGTTTCTCCTCAACAGCTATCTGCAGATAGGATCCAGCTTTGGGACAGGATCTAGGGGTTACAGCTACACCTATCTTACTATATCTGGAACCTCAATATAAGCAAAAGACTCATTGCATTCCCGTCGGAGTGAATACATCAAAGAAAAAGGGGTAACTATCGTATTTTTAGCCAAAAACCAAAACTTAAACCTTAACTGGCAAAATTGAACGTCCACTTTTCAAGGCACATAACCGTTGCCCACGTCGGGCTAACATCATGAAAAAGAAAAAACTATAGTGGTTGTCATTTATCATTACTTATTCGGACTATAGTGGATTTAATTTTCCCAGAAGAGTTCCTTGTTCCATGCACGGTCTCTGTGTATCATATATATATATATATATATATATTATATATATATATATATATATATATATATATATATATATATATATATATATATATATATTATGCCTGTGCGATTAATCGAAAATATTGATTCGGGTCGATTCAGTAAAAGAATCGAAACCCGACCCGACTTGAGCTAAAAAATTTCGATTCTTCGATTCGCTAACTGTAACCTGTCGAGACGATAAACTGGCACTACCCCAAAACTACGGAATGTCGAAACCGTGGAATAACAATTGAAAAAATAAATAAATAAATAAATATATGTATAATATATAATATAATAAAATATAATATAATAACGCTATAAAATAGTTGGATATTTGAGAGATTACGCTTTTATAAAGATCTGAGTGCGCTCAATGCGCATGGTCAGCTTTTGATTTTGTGATGTCACAGAATCACGTGCGCGCGCCTTGCGGTGTGACAAGTTTGGACCAGTTCTTTGGGTTCAGTTGTTTAGTACGCTTTTCAGTATGTTGTTGCTGGTGCATGTATGTTGTTCTGTTGGTGCTGGTGCATGTAAATTGTAAAGTATAGGTGAGTGCAGTGCACAGTCGCAGCCGAATCGAATCGAGAATCGAAAACAAGTGGCCGAATCGAATCGAGAATCGAAAACAAGTGGCCGAATCGAATCGAAAATCGAATAGAAATAAAAATATCTGAATCGCACATCCTTAATATATATATACACAATGTGGTTGTCTGCTGTAAATCTTGTAGAAAATCCATTGTTATGTTTTATATTTGACAAAGTAGATCATATTAGGTCAGACCTTGTATCTGTCTGTCATGATTTTTATGATTCAGAAGAAATAGAACATGCGAGGGTACAATTAAACACCCTGTTCATTGCTACCCTCCCAACTCGTAGAGGTAATTCTAGAAACGAGAATACCCTGAAAGACATTATAAATAAAGTGTCGACCCTCCGGGATAATGAGAACAATATTATCTTTTACGTTACTAACTTCCATAGAATACCGGTAATCTCTATGGGTGACGTAGACGTCTCGGTGCTCCTCAAACAGTATAATGAGGTACAAAAGTCGATAGTTGAACTGAAACGCCAACACGTGGTGTCAAATCAGAAAAACGCGATTTCGTTAGAACAATTCTGGTCAGAGTTAGATGCGTTGAAAGAGACGCTCCTCCCAAAGCCCAGTTACTCGGAAGTAGTTCAGCAAGTCAGATCTCCAAGAAGTGCGTCGGGCAGCGAGGGAAACGAAATCCCCGCCTCCAACTCCCCCCCTGAAGGTGGGGTGGAAACGCAGCATGCAGGGGTAGCGGTCAACCCACCTCCCGGTCAGGAAAGGACACCTGCTCCAGATTTCACAATGAGGAGCAGGGACAGTCCAATGCCGAGAGACGAGGCATCATTGCCCTCTTCCCTGCCTCCCACTGCAGAGGAGAGGTGTTCGATTACGCCTCGCTCGGTGCGCAGTCCCCCCCCCCACCCACCCATCCACCGAAGAAGGAGTGGCACGCGCGGCCGTCGGGTTATAAACACCGCTAACAGACCCTCACCAAGCCACAGAGTAAGGGAGGGGTCTCCTATCCCCCAAAGGTTGTGCCACCCATCCCCCAGGCAGGCGAACCCCCTGCCTCAGGGAGATCGAGGGAGGAGCACGGGTGGGTCACTGTTAACAGGCGCCCTTCCCGAAGGTTTCCTCAACCGGTCTCCGCGGCGAGGCCACCGATGGGGAATCTCACCCTCTTTGTATCGCGAATTCAGCTCTCGAACGAGGCAAGCGATATTCGACCACATGATGGAAGAAGTCATTGATGAACACAGTATATTGATAGTTAATAAACTAAACATGAAATCTCCGTATTATAACTCATTTAAAGTAATAATTAAAGGTGTAAATGCGCATTTCAACCCGCATAATATGAGTCAATGGCCAGACGGTATTATTGTCAAGGAGTTTATTCACTTTTCCAGAAGATTTGATAATTCACTGGTCTACAAATTTTGAAAAAGTTTGTGCTTCGGAGATAAAATGTGTTTCCTATTATGGATTTTGGGGTGCTGAAAACGAATATGACCATAAAAACAGTCGATTGACTACAGTTTCCAAGAAAATTTAAGTTACACATTTTGCGTATATGTATACCATATATTAGTAACATACCTGTATAATGCAGTCACTTATATTGATTCAACCCGTCGCTTCTTTGCTTGTCTCTTGTATTCAACTTCTGGAGCATCTCTTGTTATTGTCCAGCAGTAGTCTGCTAACAATGATGGACTCCATTTCCCCTGGTAGCGTTTCTCCATCGCTGAGATATTCTGGTGGAAACGTTCACCATGTTCATCGCTGACTGCTCCGCAGTTGGCCGGAAAAAATTCCAGGTGCGAATGGACAAAATGTATCTTTAAAGACATATTGCAGCCCATTTTTTGATAGGACAACAGCAGGTTTTCCACCAGCTCCCTGTAATTGTCAGCTTTGGTATTTCCGAGAAAATTGGTTGCTACTAACCGGAAAGCATTCCACGCTGTCTTCTCCTCACCACCTAGGATACGGTCGAACTCCTCATCTCTAAGAAGCTCGCGGATCTGTGGACCAACAAATACACCCTCCTTGATTTTTGCTTCACTGAGCTTTGGAAATTTACCACCGAGGTACTTAAAAGCTGCCCCCTTTTTATCCATAGCCTTAACAAAATTTTTCATGACGCCCAGTTTGATGTGTAAGGGTGGTAACAAAATCTTGCTCGAGTCTACAAGTGGAGGATACTAAACATTTTTTGTTCCAGGTTCCAATGAGTGTCGGAGTGGCCAATCCTTCTTGATGTAATGAGAAGTCCTAGCCCGACTATCCCATTCACACAGAAAAAATCAATACTTGTGTGTAGTCAAATTCGACATCAAAAAAGATAATATTAATTTACATTAGACGTGAACTTAATACATCCCTATCATTAATCTCTTGGCAGCCTCGCAGAGTTAGAGCCTCGCCAGAGTTAGCCTGAGCCTCGCAGAGTTAGGTATAATGCCGGCAAAACTGTATCCAGTTACGGTGATGTTCAAGGTTTTGGCCGACTATTCCATTGACATAGAAGAAAGTCCTATACTTTGTGTAGACCGGCTGCAGTCTAAGGACCATAATATCTTTCAAGTCACCACAAACCTGCCACTGATGTTTGTCATAGTTTATGCAGTTCTAAAGTTGCTGTTTCATGTTGTCATATGTTTCCTTCATGTGGACTGCATGACCAACTGGAATTGATGGCAATACGTTGCCAACATGCAACAAAACAGCTTTTAGACTCAACTTCGATGAATCAATGAACAGCTAAGCGAAATCAGGATTGTCTACAACAGTTGGTCATTTGGATCTCCTCATCTCAGTTAGGTCAGTGTTATATTTTTTTTTATTTATTATCAACCTCGATGTTCCTTGTGTTAGTGAAGTGTTTTTTTTTTAATTTATAGTCCTCCAATACCCATCTCTGATGGGTCATACCCCTGGGTATCATAAAATAGTTCTCGCTATGAACGGGTGTCAGTGCTCGCTTTATTCTACGGTATTTGATTTCTTGTTTCGATTTCTTGCGTCCTTGCTACTTAGTCACCCTGTTCTGTGGCAGATCTTTTTGCACAGGGTTAGCATTACCCTGTGCAAAACACGAGAGGGACAAAATGCACTCAAAATGCACTCGTCAATGGGATTAATACATTAGAACTCAACCGGATGTTTTTCCAGACAGAGTTCTCTCTCTCTCTCTCGAAGCTCGATGACTCATATCCGTCAAGAACACAATTGAGTATAAGTCTCGTACATCAGTCTAAGTTACGTCCATCAGTCCATAAAATGAGTTACGTACGTCAGTCTAGTCGAATTCGACCATATAAAGAGATATTATTGATAAAGCCGGCAAATAGAATCATCTCATGGCAGCCTCGCAGAGTTAGCCTAGCCTCGCAGAGTTAGCCTTAGCCTCGCAGAGTTAGAGAAAATGCCGGCCAAACTGTATCATGCTACGAAGCTGTCATAGTTAATGTGATTGGCCAATCCTTCTTGATGGAATGAAAAGTCCTAGCCCGACTATCCCATTCACACAGAAAACAGCAATACTTAGTGTAGCCCGGCTGCAGTCCAAGCACGATAGCAACAACTTTCAAGTCACCACAAACCTGCCACTGATGTTTGTCATAGTTTATGCAGTTCTAAAGTTGCAGATTCATGTTGTCATATGTTTCCTTCATGTGGACTGCATGACCAACTGGAATTGATGGCAATACGTTGCCAACATGCAACAAAACAGCTTTTAGACTCAACTACGATGAATCAATGAACAGTCTCCACTCATCAGGATTGTGAATAATGTTGAGAGCTGCCATCAGACCATCGATGTCGTTGCAAGCTACAAGGTCACCTTCCATGATGAAGAATGGGACAAAATCTTTTTGACGGTCACGAAACTAACACTAACATTTTCAGCGAGGAGATTCCACTGCTGCAATCTGGAGCCCAACAGCTCTGCCTTACTCTTTGGCAGTTCTAAATCTCTGATAAGGTCGTTTAATTCATTCTGAGTTATCATGTGCGGTTTATAAGATGTCAAGTTATAAACAAATTCAGGGTCTTGTGAAGTTGAAGGCTCACAAGTTTCGCAGGTTCCTTCATTCTCCTCGTCATCTGACTCCAAGGAGAATGAGTGTCGGGGCTCAGGAACGGGTAGTCCTTCGCCGTGAGGTACCGGGCGTATAGCAGAGGGTATATTCGGATATTGTAAAATCCACTTTTTCTTCTTGCAAATACCTTTCTTGACTGGAGGCACCATGCAGAAGTAACAATTGCTGACATGATTTGTTGGTTCCCTCCACACCATTGGCACTGCAAAAGGCATAGATTTCCTTTCCCGATTCAACCACTGGCGAAGGTTTGTTGCACAAGTATTGCAGCATATGTGTGGGGCCCAGCTCTTGTCCTGATCTCCAATCTTACAGCCAAAATAAAGGTGATAGGCTTTCCTAATCACGGCGGTTATAGCACGCTTTTGTGACGCAAAAGTCAATTCTCCACAAACATAACAGAAGTTATCTACACTGTTCATGCAATTACGAGGCATCTTTGTTCAAATTAGGCTGAAAAAAATCCAGTTTCAAAAACAAACACTAAAAAGAGTTTGACAAGGGTGCACTGTATGACTTCCGCGAATGAACTGATGCTGTGGCGTAATATGTAGACGCCTGTGACACATCGACGCCTTGACTCTACTGCGCATGCGCGTAGTTATATTTTTATTTTATTTTATAAATTAACGTAATTACATTGCATTTTAATAATTTTAAATTAGGTAAGGTTAAGTTAGGTTAGTATTCCATTTATATTAATATCAAAAACATTATGGGAAGCAATATGTTAAAATGATCCAATCTATTTTTTAATAAATAATTTACAAATACATAATGTAATAGATAAATTTAAAATTTTATTTTATTGTATATATATGTATATATTTACATTAACTTATTAAAATTAAAAAATATAACTACGCGCATGCGCAGTAGAGTCAATGCGTCGATGTGTCACAGGCGTCTACTACGCGACAGATGCAGTCCAGTTAGTAGGGTGCAGGGTTGCCTGATATCTTTATAAATAGAGCCAATTGGCAATTTTAGGTATCATTTTCGTATTCAGTGACCCAAAATTAGTAAAGATTAACTACTTTTATTTCCGAAGCATTTTGGCTGTAGACCAGTGTAATAGGCAAAATAATAACAATAATAATAATAATAATCTATACTATAATAAGAGAGCTGTCCGTCTGTCTGTCCGTCCGTCCGTCCGTCACACTTTCAGAAATTGTGAGAAAAAATTGTGAGAAAAAAATTCAGAAATTGTATTACGGGCGGCAATGTGAAGCTCAAGATTTTCATGACTGTGTTCTTTTCTGTATTTTAGCCTGTCTGTTTGTCTGTTTGTGAAATTTATCCCGGACATTAATGGGGGAAGGGTGGGGGTGTGGGTAATGGGGTATGGGTGGGGTAATGGGGAGGGGTGGGTAATGGGGGAGGGGGTTAGCCCCCAAGTTGCATGAATGGGGGTGAGGAAGTTTTGGGAGATACCAGATTCAGAAATGTTGACACAATGTGAAGCTCAAAATTTTCACGGCTGCGTTCTTTTCTATAGTTTAGCCTGTCTAACCGTCAGCGAAGCGACGGGAACTGTACTAGTAATAATAATAATAGGTGCCTTAACGGTAATGCCTGAAAGGTGTACTGTGTATAATAATAATAATCTTACTAATAATAAATTTTCTATCAGATCAGTCATGGCGGATAACTTGTTGAAAATAGTCTCATATAATGTAAGGTCAGTGAGGAATTCAACTGTAGATGTTCATAAAATCTGCGACAGTGCAGATTTGATGCTCCTGCAGGAGCACTGGCTACCTAAGCAAGAGCTAAAATTCCTCTCTACCATCCATGATAACTTTATGTACCATGCGTCATCAGCAGTAGACTTGTCAGATGAATTAATGTACGGTAGGCCTTTTGGTGGTGTTGCTTTCTTAATAAGAAAAAATTTGTCAAAACATATAAAAATTTTAACAAGCGATAATGTAAGGTTGTTCGGCATTGAATTACAAGTGAACAATGATTGCATATTAGTTGTAAACTGCTATTTACCATACAACAACGGTAGTAATCTAGTAATCTAGATGAATACATTGATTTGCTGTACAAAATTAAGTCATTATCAGATAACCCCAAATATTCTCACTGTATAATAATGGGGGACTTAAACGCGCATGTGAACTCGGAATTCTTTGTAGAATTGGGTAACATGTGCGAGTCGGCCAATTTAAGTATAAGTGATGTAGCTGTATTAGGGGTAACCAGTGGTAATTTTACATACGTTAGTGATATGAGTGGTACCACCAGGTGGATTGATCATTGTCTCACTAGTAATAATCTAAAGGATCGAATTGTTAGAGTTCATATTCTGCATGATTTCCTTCTTTCTGATCATAGACCATTAGAAATATTAATTAACTTTACCAATTTATGCGCAACACGACTTAACAAGAACTCAATAGGTTATCTGTTAAGAGAAGCAGGAAGCCCCCTGATTAAATCTTACAACTATCATACTAAGATTATTCCTGGATGGAATGATTTTATTGCCCCCCTGAAGAGGGAATCGAAAGACGCCTATGATTTGTGGTGCTTTCATGGTAGACCGAGATTAGGACCAGTATACATGAATATGTGTAGAAGTAGGGGTCAGTATAAGGCGGCCATAAGACGATGTAAACAAGAAGAAGAGTCTATTCGAGCATCAAAAGCCTGTGAAGCTCGCATAAATAACGATAATAAAAATTTTTGGAAATTTGTTAAGAATCAAACGGGTGTCAAAAATGTCCTCCCTCCGACAATCGATGGGGTATCGGGGGAGGATGAAATTGCAAAGCTGTGGAAAAACCACTATTCTAACATTCTTAATAGTGTGAGTAAGGACAATCTTAAGATAGATTGCAGCGAAACGATTGTGGGAGGGACAAGGGAAAATACTTTGATATCATTTTCTGATAAAGAGAGTTAATTAAAGAGTTAAAGACTGGTTCTGCGTCAGGGGTAGATGACTTATCGAATGAGCACTTAAAATATGCAAATGACGTAGTATGTCTGCATATATCATTGCTCCTATCAGCCATGCTTGCTCATAGCTATATCCCTGCAGAGTTCATGAGGGTATATATCTTGCCCCTGGTCAAAAATAAGTACGGAGACATTCTGTCCAGCAATAATTACAGGCCTATTGCTGTCGTTTCCTGCTTCTCGAAACTACTAGAAAAACTCTTGTTACTCCGATTAAATGATTTCCTATGGACATCTCCTAATCAGTTTGGCTTTAAAAGGTCCCACTCAAGTGACCTGTGTATCTATGTACTTAAAGAAACAATACCTAAATATATTGACAGTAATTCGACTATTTATAGCTGTTTCCTAGATATAAGTAAGGCATATGATAGGGTGAACCACAATATTTTATTTGCAAAACTAGAAGACAGGAAGGTTCCCATGTACATATTAAATTTATTGAAATTTTGGTATTCCCACCAATCTTTCACTGTGTTTTGGCTCCTCTTGCGGGGTGAGACAAGGCTCCTTGCTCTCCCCTATGCTGTTTAATGTGTATATTGACGGATTAATTGCTTCACTTAACGAGGCAACAGTGGGATGTTGTATAGATAACACAAGGATAAATAACTTAGTTTATGCCAATGATATGGTGCTAATAAGTCCCTCTGTTAAAATTTTGGATCGGCTACTAAAAGTCTGCGAAGTGTATTTGCAGAAACATGATATTCTTTTTAATGTTACAAAAACTAAGATTATGCAATTTCATCCTAAGGACTGTAATCAGCCAGCTGATATAAGGTTTAACATGAATGGTGAGGTAATTGAGGAAGTACAAGGGTTTAAGTATTTGGGTCAAACTATTACCAGCTCCTTGAGTGATGACTTGGATATGAGAAAACAATCTCGAAGCCTGTGTGCTAAAGCGAATATGACCATAAGGAACTTTCGATTCTGTACAAGTGAAGCTAAAGACACTCTCTTTCGTACTTTCTGCAGTAATATATACGGACAGCAACTCTGGGTGAATAAAAGGTTCTGGCAGAACCCTAAATTTGCTGTACAACAGGTCTTTTAGACTCTTATATAAATTACCCCCGAGATGCTCAGCTTCGCAAATGTTTGGTACCGCAATGTCCCGAGCTTCCCGGAGGCAACAAGACGTGCTCAATTCAGTCTAATGCAAAGAATTAAAAAATCAACCAACCCGATCATCCAAGCTATCCATGAGTCCTGCCATTTATCCTCTAAGCTATGGACTTCTTGGTACGAAAACGTCTGTCTGTAGCTCCACTTAACTTCGACATTACAGTATTATTTCTAATCAATTGTATATATTTCTATCCTTAGTATATGAACTGTCATTGTATTTATAATATTTGTCATATGGACTATAGTTTGCCAATAAACCTTTTCATTTTCATATATATATATATATATACACACACACAGTATATATATTATATATATATATATATATATATTATTATATTATATATATATATATATATATATATATATATATAGTATATGTTAGCGGCAATAAGCGAAATGCGACATTAAACTTAAATTCGAGGCAATAACCTGAAAGCTAAGAATAAATATAATCATAAGTATAGTATAATGCCTATTTATATATCTATAATAATAAATATAACATAACATAACCTAAACAGTGAAAGTGACCATTGTAGCTAATGCTGTATGCATTCTTAGCTTTCAGCTTATTGCCTAACCATTATCATAATGCCTGATTTCGCTTATTGCCGCTAATATATATATATATATATATATATATATATATATATATACAGGGTGTCCCATAAGTCCGGCATCATAGGAAAAATAATAAAAAAAGGCAAAACAAAAGCTTTTATTTACAGAACGTGCTCAATATGTCCACCATTGTTTTCAATACACAAATTCAGTCGTGATACCCAGTCAGCAAGCACACGGTGAATGATGTCAGGAGTAATGGTGTTACATGCCCCAATAATGCGCTGCCGCAAATGTTCAGCACTCCTAATTTTCTCTGCGTATACCATTACTTTCAAGTAGCCCCAGAGATAAAAATCTAGTGGCGTGAGATCCGGGCTTCTAGCTGGCCATTCCACAGGCCCTCGACGTCCTATCCAATGACCAGGGAATTGTTGGTACAGGTATTCCCTTACTTGGGTGCTGTAATGTGCAGGAGCACCGTCTTGCTGGAACCATGTTGGGAAATTTCCTTCTTCGTTCAAGACACTGAAAAATGCTTCTTCCTTGAGCATACGTAGGTAGGTGCCTCCAGTGACATGTTCATCGAAAAAGAGGGGGCCTATGATGCGATCCTTCCAAATGGCACACCATACCATCACCCGAGATGCACCTTGTTCCTTTGAAGAGGTATACCAGTGAGGGTTGTTTTGAGACCAGTAGCGGGTGTTCTGTCGATTTACCTCACCATTTCCATAAAAAACAGCCTCGTCACTGAACAGAATGGTGGACGGGAAATTGGCATCCCGAGCATATTGTTCCGTAGCCCATTCACAAAATTCCATCCGCCGGTCGGGATCATCTTCGCTTAATTTCTGTAGGATCTGAAGTTTATATAGATGCCATTTGTGAGCCTGAAGAATGCGATGGATGCTACTTTTCGATACTCCTGTCTCGGCGGACAATCGCCGAAGAGACTTATTGGGACTTCTGTTAAAATGCCAGGATAGCAGTCGCTGTATCATCGTCAGTGGACCTCCTTGAAGGTCCACTGCGTGGTTTATCTTCTATGGATCCTGTTTCCTTAAACTTTGCAACAAATCTGCTAACACAACTCTGTGTTATTGGCTCGCGGTCTGGATGCAGTCTGTTAAATTCAGCAGCGGCCTCTCTTTGACTCCGATTTCCTATGAGTAGAATTATCTGGATTCGTTCTTCCTTGCTAACAGACATTATGGCCTATAGAAAGAGAAAAATATGAATTATGGTTTGTAGAAATAGAAAAATATGAATTTCTCCTATGATGCCGGACTTATGGGACACCTGTATATATATATATATATATATATATACACCTTTGGTAATCTTTGGTTTGCTTCCGCCCGAATTGTTCATTATGACAAAGGTCAAGTTTTTCACTCCACCTTAGACCTACAGTTGAACGTGGAATCCAAACCACGCCCCACCAGCAGCCCAGCGTCTTAACCACTAGGCCACCCAGGGTACCCATTTATTTACCAACTACTTTCTTTTTTGTGTAGAAGGATAAACAGCTGGGTTTTGCTGCGCGCCGGCTGCCGTCACCGGGCCTGGATCCCAGGGCCGATGGATTCGTAGTGAGCGACGCTAACCACTACACCACACATACACAATTTAGGGTGTACCATTTTTGGGTCATTTTCAAAAAGTCAAGGTCCAGGAGTCTAATGTTGTGCCAAATGATGTCCTAAACACGAATTTAACAAGCCTTTTCTAATCCAACTTGTTTCTTTTTATTTTTTTGAGGAAAGTGTTGAATAAAGGAAAAAAAAAACGATGGGACCTCACAACTATAGATAAAGTGTTAATTTTTAGCTTTATTTTATATATATATAGTTTTGAGGTTGTCCTCACTTTGTATAGGCTAGTTATAATAAAAACTAATTATGATTTGCATTATAACTAGCAAATACAAAGCCCATCGCCGCGAAGCTGCATTGGGGTGATGCTTCAAAGGTGGCGGTAACACCTTATTTAAGAAGAAGGCACTGCAAGCAAAAATTTTTTTTAATTTAAATTTTTAAAAAATAAATGAAAATTTTCAAAATTAAGTAAATTTCTATTTTGATGAACTTTTCTAATAGAACTTTTGATTCTAAATCATTTTTATTCTATAACATCTTTCGATAAAGTTGATAGTGTTTGAGATATATGGGGTTTTAGGAAAAGGGGATGCGCAAAATTTCAAGGGTGGGGATTCAAAATTTGTCGGATTAGAAAATGCCTGTAAAATTCGTGTTTAGGACATCATTTGGCACAACATTAGACTCCTGGACCTTGACTTTTTGAAAATGACCCAAAAATGGTACACCCTAATACACATATACACACATTCTCGAAACCTTTCTGAGGTTGTATTCGTATAAACTTATACGGCCGCTATGTCCCAAATAGCATCATAATAGGCTTATTAAGCGTTTTAAATTAACAATGTCTACGTTCTACAGTATACTGAACTGAAAGACAAACAGAACTAGGATGGGAGTCTAAATGGAATGTATTAGATATATTCGATCGTGAAATTCATACATCATACTGCCAATATTAATTCACTAATCTTCGATATATATATATATATATATATATATATATATATATATATATATATATATACAGTATATATAACGTAAAGAACGACGCTTGTATAGGAGAATATTCCGCGCAAGATGAGGAGAGAGAACGAAACAAATGAAAAAATGAGGTAACCACCCGGGAATCGAACCCGGGATCTTTCGATTGCCGGTCAGATATGATAACCATTACACCATGGGCCTCACTCGATCAAATGCCGTAATTCTCCTACATACGCGCAGAACCAATGCCCCAACGGGGCACCTTCCGCATGCCGTACATTATATACATTTTAACTGCAAACACGCAGTATAATTAACGTAAAGAACAACGCTTGTATAGGAGAATATTCCGCGCAAGATGAGGAGAGAGAACGAAACAAATGATCCCGGGTTCGATTCCCGGGTGGTTACCTCATTTTTTCATTTGTTTCGTTCTCTCTCCTCATCTTGCGCGGAATATTCTCCTATACAAGCGTCGTTCTTTACGTTAATTATACTGCGTGTTTGCAGTTAAAATGTGTATATATATATATATATATATATATATCTTAACAAAAACCATGGAACAGAATGGTAATCTCTCTCTCTCTCTCTCTCTTATGGGTCAAGACAGAGTTCAATTTGAGCATGACTACGTAAGACTCATACTTTGTATGTCGCTTTCGATATTTTGCATGAAACGTTTGCCATGAGAGTACTCCACCTTTACTATTGTAATCTTGCATGGCTCCTCCGGATTCAGCTGATCTCATTCCCTTGTGATTTCTTCTTATGGGGACATCTAAAGGGCAGGGTCTTTAAGGAAATTCCCAAGGAACTGGAACATAGTCTAATATATTATCAAATGTCCTGATCTCATTCAGGAGCTGTCATACTAAAATGAATACACAACAATCTACAACTTAGCTTTACTATTTGCAATTACCACACAACACACAAATTTTTACCTCTCTTAAAGTAATGAAAAGTTATAATGTTCTTTCTTACTCTAATCTGTATGTTATTACAACCGTAAGAAGCACAATATGTAACAAATCCTGTCCCTAATCCGCAATTAGCAGCCATTCCCCCAACTTTGGCTTATTAATTAACGCTGTTGAATGGGATTTGTAATATGAAAAACTTCTTTGTAATTTGTAAAACTCGCATGGGAGGGCGCTGCGAGTCAATTTTTATATGAATAGTTATGAATGAAATGAACTTTTGTGATGAATCTGGGTAATTACATTAGACTATAATTGGAAGTTCAAAAAGCAGCGATTGAACCTGAAACCTCAACTCTTGTTGAAACGCTGTTGAACGATTCTCGGTGTAATTTCACAGAAAGGAGGACACTTTGAGCATGTTGCATGCCTATATAAGAAAACTCCCAATCTTTTCATGATAATCGTGCCACGTTTCATGAACGTAAATTAATTCACTGATTTTTAATTAATTTTGGAATGTGGCGTAATTAAAAAAATAATGTACAAATATATATATACTATATAAATTAAAATTACTACTAATTCGTGTTTTTTCCTGCGTGGTTATTTTCCTCACACACACACACACACACACACACACACACACACATATATATATATATATATATATATATATATATATATATATATATATATAAACGTAAAGAACGACGCTTGTATAGGAGAACATTCCTCATCTTGCGCGGAATGTTCTCCTATACAAGCGTCGTTCTTTACGTTAATTATACTGCGTGTTCTTTGCAGTTGAAATGTATATATAGTTGCGGCATGCGGTAGGTGCCCCCTCGGGGCATTGGTTTCTGCGCGTATGTAGGAGAATTACGACTTCTGATCGAGTGAGGACCATGGTGTAGGGTTATCATATCTGACCGGCAATCGGAAGATCCCGGGTTCGATTCCAGGGTGGTTACCTCATTTTTTTCATTTGTTCGTTCTCTCTCCTCATCTTGCGCAGAATGTTCTCCTATACAAGCGTCGTTCTTTACGTTAATTATACTGCGTGTTCTTTGCAGTTGAAATGTGTGTATATATATATATATAATATATATATATATATATCGTACATTAGAGTTTTTTGGAAATAGGGCCAACATTCTGGATTAAATTTCTCACCACCCATCTTTCTTCTTACTCTGTCAAACTTTTTCCTCCGTTGGGCTCCTCCAACCACAATCTTATATGTCTCCTTTCCTATCGCTCCAATTCAGCCTTTGGATCCTCCCAAGAGGAGACGCCTTTGGCATTTTGACGCCGCTGATTGAAAGGCCCTTAGGCAGTACTTCTCTGATTTCCCATGGAATGATCACTGCTTCTGTGGCCGGGGTCCCTCAGAGTGCACTGAGCGCATCACGGTGGGGATTCTCTCGGGCATGGAGGCGTACATTCCATGCTTTATTCCTACTACTAATGCAAAAAGGCCATGGTTTAACTTTAGTTGTTCTAATGATATCCGCAACAGAGAGGAGACGCCTTTGGCATTTTGACGCCGCTGATTGAAAGGCCCTTAGGCAGTACTTCTCTGATTTCCCATGGAATGATCACTGCTTCTGTGGCCGGGGTCCCTCAGAGTGCACTGAGCGCATCACGGTGGGGATTCTCTCGGGCATGGAGGCGTACATTCCATGCTTTATTCCTACTACTAATGCAAAAAGGCCATGGTTTAACTTTAGTTGTTCTAATGATATCCGCAACAGAGAGGAGACGCCTTTGGCATTTTGACGCCGCTGATTGAAAGGCCCTTAGGCAGTACTTCTCTGATTTCCCATGGAATGATCACTGCTTCTGTGGCCGGGGTCCCTCAGAGTGCACTGAGCGCATCACGGTGGGGATTCTCTCGGGCATGGAGGCGTACATTCCATGCTTTATTCCTACTACTAATGCAAAAAGGCCATGGTTTAACTTTAGTTGTTCTAATGATATCCGCAACAGAGAGGTTTCAGAAGGTACTGTCGCCATTCAACTACTGACTCTTACTTAGCTTATATTTTTGCACGGAATTGTGCAAAGTCTGTTTTTCGACTCCCTAAAAATTCCTTCAGCACACAAAAATGTGAAAAACCTATCTAATTCTAAATCTAGTTTTTTTTCTGACACCTAGCCAAGAATCTCTCCAACAACTTTCCTTCTTCTTCTTTCCCTCCTCTTTTACATTCTGATGGATCAGTTGCCGTTTTCCTCCTGATAAAGGCATTTTTTCTGCCCTATCTGAGCTCAACTCCAGAAAGGCGTACGGTCCTGATGTGGCCCCTCCTGTTGTTCTGAAGAACTATGCTTCTGTGCTGGCATCCTGCCTTGGCAAACTCTTTCGTCTTTGTCTTTCATCTGGTACTTTTCCTTCCTGCTGGAAGTTCGATTTATTCACCCTGTCCCAAAGAAGGGCGACTGCTCTCAATCCTCCAAATATTGTCCAACTGTTTTGATTTCTTGCCTTTCTAACGTTTTTTGAATCTATCCTTAGTATGAAGATTCTTAAACACCTCTCTATTCACAACCTTCTTTAAGATCGTCAGTATGGGTTCCACAAAGAACGTTCTACTGGCGATTTTCTTACATATCTCTCTGATTCTTCGTCATCCTTCTTTCGGGATTTAGATGAAACCTTTGCTGCTATTGCGCTGGATATATCGAGAGCTTTTGTTAGAGCCTGGCACAAGTCCTTAATTTCCAAACAGCTTTCCTTCGGTTTCTATTCTTCTATCTGTTCCTTCATCCCTAATTTCCCTTCTGGCCGATATATAGCTGCAGTTGTAGATGGCCACTGTTCTTCTCTTAAAGCTATTAACAGTGGTGTTCCTCATGGTTCTGTCCTGTCAGGCTGAGGCTCTAGGGTTGCCAGACGTCCTTTATTTCAAAGGACAGTCCTTTATTTCGATCTGCTTGTTGAAATAAATATTTATCCTATAACATTTAAATTTTTTTTTGGGAGCATCATTCTCTCTCTCTCCTCTCTCTCTCTCTCTCTATATATATATATATATATATATATATATATAATTTGAGAATCTGGGAGTGGCAGCTTGAAAACGTTTTGAGTGTCCTTTAATCCGGTCATCAAAATCTGGCAACCCTACCTGAGGCTGTCACCCACTCTTTTCCTTTTATTTATTAATGATCTTTTAATTCGCACTTCCTGTCCTATTTACTCCTATGTCGATGATTCCCCTCTTCACTTCTCCACCCGCTTCCCAAACCGTCCCGTTTAACAGTCACGCCATGCTTCAGGTGAGACGGCTATGATGCACCTGACCTCTTATCTTTCTACTATCTCTAACTGGGGGAGAAAAAACCTTGTGGCTTTCAATACTTCAAAAACTCAGTTTCTTCTTCTGCCTGCTCGTCACAATCTTCCACACGACTATCCCCTTATCTTCAACAATACAGACCTTAATCCTCCCTCTTCTCTTAACATTCTTGATGTTTCGTTTTCTCGTGACCTTTCCTGGAAAGATCACGTATACTCTCTCTCTAACACTGCTTCTAAGCGGTTAGGTGTGTTGTACCGGCTCCGCAGTTTCTTCACCCCCCTCTCAGGTAGTGTCTCTGTACAGGGATCTTCTTCGTCCCTGTATGGAGTTCACTCGTGATGTGTGGGATGGCTCAACCCACACAGCTCTACGTGACCGAGTGGAATGAAAGGGGTTTTCATCTCATCAATTCCCCGCCTCTTACTGACTGTCTTCAATCTTGCCTCACTTTCTCTTTACTGTCGATATTATAACGGATACTGCTCTTCAGAACTCTCTAACTGCACGCGTCTTCCTTTAAGGAAAACACGCAGTACCCAACTTTCGACATATTCTCACTCTTTTTCTGTCTAGAGCAACCTTCCTCGATCCATCTTTCCCCCTGTCTACCTCCAATCTTTCAAACGCAGAGTGTCCACGCATCTCGAAAAATTTGGATCTTGATTTTTGGTTCTATTCTTCGTCTATGGTAGGGCGTTTATGTGGGCATTCGCCGTTGCCCCTCCTTTATGCTCAAAAAAATATGAATCATACAACTGTTCCAAAAACGATTCCACTTCCGGAGAGAGAGCGCGAGAGAAAATAAAATTTCGTACAACAGCTACATGAAAAACTAAATTAAATTTTAAGAAAAAATTCCGAAGTAAATGTCGTAAAAAACTTTTGGAACAAAGAATGTTTAATTCTCATATGAATTTGGAAGGGGGGTAAAAAAGATTACATAAAAAATTGCAATTTTAGTTTAGTACACCATATATTTATCGATTTTCTGTTATAGCTTTTGCTTAGATTGTATTATATAAATCGCTTGTTATAATCTATCATATATATACAGGGTGTTCATAATCACATTTTATTGCGTTAAAAGTTTTTACGAAACCAACTTACCATACCTGGTGTATATTTCATGTGTTCCTAATGGTGTATTTATATTTCCTGGCTTTCAGTTATACTCGATCAGTACCCGACAAGATGGACGGGGGAGGCAGTGCCGCCGGGATAAATCCCCGGGGCCCGGAAAGAGGGGGGCGGGATAAAATCTAAAAATATTAATAAAGCAATTGATTAAATAACAGAGGAAATATAATTAATGAACATACATTTTATAGAGATTATCATAGTCAAACTGAAACAGATAAAATATTATCTGCGGTCCACCAATGCCCAAGACCGACTGACAGATCTGGGAACCATTGTAATTGAAAGCCAGTTAGCCCGTACTTTAAATTTCATCAGAATCATTTATCACTTTGCTAGAGAGAAGGCAAAGAAAGTACGCTTCTAATTATGAAAATCTTGCAGTAAACAATTGTCTTACCTGCATGGACTGCATTTGTAAATTGTATGGTGATAGAATTAATATAATTGATTCGAAAAATAAAATGATACTTTTCTTCCGAGTTGTTTATTCATACTGTATGTTTTGAATAGTGACTTGGACATATAATCAGTTTGCTTGTTATGTACACAAAACATATTCATAATAAAATACTGAGTAAACAGAGGAACCCAAATACCAATCCTTCCCCGGGGCAGCTCTCGGCGGCCCTGGGGGGAGGGGGTAGATTCTATAAAAACCAACAAAAGAGAAATGAAAAAGTTAAAGAGGAGGACAGAAGAGAAAAAGCGAAGAAAAGAAATGGGAGCGTAAGAAGGGAGAAGAGAAGCCAGGGCTTAACTTAACGAACGTGATCGGCTTGGTTACTTTAAATGAGAGCAGACTCTCCTTGTAGGTTTGGGTATCTAAATCCTGGCGCCACTAAACCCAGTAGGAGTTTAGCAGGCCCCTTATAAACATGGCAATAAGTACCAGCGACGAGACGGAACGCCGACGTGGAACTCGTCCATTCTTACGAGTCCATATGTCAGAAAACGGAGGAGAATGGGGAGGAAAAGCAAAAGGCAAAACGCCGATTGTTCTCCTCTAACCAGGGGAGTAGTTAGGTACTGGCACGTGTCCCGAATGTTTTCTGCTGTGCCCCGAACCGAATCAAGATCATGAAGTGTTGAAATACACCTTAAAATCACAAAATACTCTAACTTTTTGACATTTACAACATTTTTCGTCTAATGTAAGAGATACAACGAGTAGCCTATTTTTCTACAGGCGCTATTGTAATAAGTGGCTTTACTGACGGACGGGGTGAAGGGGTGGGGGTGGATATGCCGAGTGGGCCCGGGCCCCGAATCGTTTTGGTAGCTAGCGACGCCCCTGCCTCTAACTCTTCAACGGTATTCATTCGAATCATGCCAACAAGAGGAAAAGTGTTGACACGTCCTTAGAGGACTGAAGTCGTTACCCTTCGTCTCCGTGGATTGTCGTACGAACAGGTGACGGAGAGATTTGCACCTGGTCCTAAAGATGCAAACATTCGTCTGAGAGTGAAGAAATTACACAGGACAGCGTCTGTTGCGAATGAAGAACTTCCCGAACGGCCAGGTGCATCGATGAAAAATTAGCAATGTTAGTGAATCTTTTGAACGCAACCAAACAAAGTCCGTATGACGTGCATAGTCTGAATTGAACATACCACCATTCACATTGCATAAGATCCTGCAGTCTAACCTTATGAAACGTGCATACCACATTCAGGTCATTTACTACATGGATGACGAGGATTACGCAGCACGAGTCGCCGTGTATTTTGACCTCGAGGCTGTGGACAAATAGGATCTCTGGAATACACCCTTTTCAGCGATGATACTACCTTCCGTACGGGGTAGGGTAAACAGTCATAATTGCCACATATGGACCAACAAGCAGCTACGTCATGCACTGCAGGAATGAGAATGAGACACGCCGAACGTGAATGGTGTGGGAACGGAAAGAAATGTTTATGGGCCATTCATGTTCTACAAATCCATGGTACAGGCTAAGAATTATCTTAGACATGCTGCAGTAGTTATTGAAGCCACAACTCGCATCTGGTGGCGTCCTGGAAACTGTGGTCTCAATAAAATGGAGCTTCGCCTGATTTTGCTATCGTCGTACATGAATATGTGAAAGAGCGTCTTTCTGGGCGGTGGAGAGGCAGAGGTGGATACCGGCAACGAGCGCCACAATTGCTGGATCTTACACCGATTCACTCTTTTGTGCGAGGACTCATGAAATCGAGCTCGATTTGACGAATCTTTACACGTTCTAGAAATAATTACTAAATTGCCATTGTTTACAAAGGTACAGAAGCAATTAAAGTTCTGGAGTTGCAGGATTTGCGAAATTATATCAACGCAACGCCGCGGTTACAACGTTGATGTTCCAAAATGTATTCAGGATTACCGTCAACCTATGGGCTCAATGACTGGGTATGACGGGGGGGGGGGGTTAGACACGTTGAAATAAACGAATGATATCACTATGTAATTGGTCACGCCCATTAACTGTTTGAAATATATTTTGTTCTGGAAAATTAACATTTCCATCGAAATGGTTTCAAACTTTATAAACGCCCTGTATGACGTATGTACAATATGAATTTTAAATTAAGCTCAGATAAAAGGACCTTGACTAGAAAATTAAATTCTAAATACATTGTAAAGATTTAAAGAACGCAATTGAAGTTTTTGTAACCAAACAAAGTGTATATATATATATATATATATATATATATATATATATATATATATATATATATATATATATATATATATACATATATACACACTCTACATATATATTAACTAATCCTTATGGCTTAATAGAGACAATGATGTAAAAAGACAATTTTCTAACCCCGATTACAAATAAGTAAAAAACAAAAATATATATATTTTGTATTAATTCTTTTAGTGGTCTCGAAGGAAGTGCTCACAGTGAGATAACAGTTAATAAAATATCTTTACCCTTTGTGTTATTACATAACAAAATATCCTGCAAATCTCGCCCACCAGAAATAAAGCTGTGGGCACAAAACCACTAAGCCGATCACGCAGGAATTGCGTGTGTTACCTCTTCAGTCCGCAATAATAAACATTGCGGAAGTAAACTGCGGAAGTAAACGAATCATGAACCGAAAATTCGGAATGGCAATTCCCAAAAGGGAATCCATTTTGTTTAAACAACATGAAAACAAGACACACAACCATATTCCGCGAATCATCCTTTTAAATATACGAGTTACGTTCAAATTGAACGCACAGGCCATGAAATAATTATATAGAAAACATATTTACTCCTACAATATCTTTATTATTTAATTTCAGTAATAGTATATATATATATATATATATATATATATATATATATATATAGTGTGTGGCCCGGAAAAAAAGTACTATTATACTCATTTGTATTTAAAAGTGGGTACATTTTTTTGCCCACTTTGTACTTTGTATATATATATATATATATATATATATTATAAAGAACGACGCTTTGTATAGGAGAATAATCCGCGCAAGATGAAAGCGAAAGAACGAAACAAATGAAAAAATGAGGTAACCACCCGGGAATCGAACCCGGGATCTTCCGATTGCCGGTCAGATATGATAACCATTACACCACGGGCCTCACTCAATCAAATGTCGTAATTCCTCTACATGCGCGCAGAAACCAATGCCCCAAAGGGGCACCTCCCGCATGCCGTAACATTATATACATTATAACTGCAAACACGCAGTATAATTAACGTAAAGAACGACGCTTTGTATAGGAGAATATTCCGCGCAAGATGAGAGCGAAAGAACGAAACAAATGAAAAAATGAGGTAACCACCCGGGAATCGAACCCGGGATCTTCCGATTGCCGGGGCATTGGTTTCTGCGCGCATGTAGAGGAATTACGACATTTGATTGAGTGAGGCCCGCGGTGTAATGGTTATCATATCTGTCCGGCAATCGGAAGATCCCGGGTTCGATTCCCGGGTGGTTACCTCATTTTTTCATTTGCTTCGTTCTTTCGCTCTCATCTTGCGCGGAATATATATATATATATATATAATATATATATACACACACACACACAGGGTGTCCCAGAAGTCTGAACTCATGGAGAAAATAGACATTATATTTTTAAAGTGAAACAAACATTTCTAATGTCAGTTTACATATTTCAGGAAAGAAAATACCCTGATGGCTCACTATACCAATTAAGAGAAGGTAGAAACTGGAACTGGTATTGCTACATGTTTCCGGGAAAAGCGAGAGGGAGGCATGTTCGTGAAATAACTGGCATGCCTCCCTCTGGCTTTTTCTAGAAACACGTAACAATACCAGTTCCACCTCCTCTTGATTGGTATATTGAGCCATCAGCGTATTTTCTTTCCTGAAATATGTAAAACTGACATTAGAAACTGTGTTTGTTTCTCTTTAAAAATATAATGTCTATTTTCCTTATGAGTCCAGACTTCTGAGACACCCTGTATATAGTATGACGCACTTTCCTCTTTAGAATTTCATAATTCAAGAAGCGAGTTTTTGCCTTCCTTTTAAGATTTAATCCCTGAGGGATTACATTAATCTTTTCTGTAACATAATCTCTCACGAGTTCTTGTCAATTTCCCTCCAGTTGCCCTGATCATGACGTTACATGTCTTCTAAACTGTTCAGTTCCACCTCGTGTGTGTGTGTGTGTGTGTGTGTGTGTGTGTGTTTGTGTGTGTGTGTGTGTGTGTGTTCCTAAAACATATTTAAAAGTGTTTTTACAGTCAAAGATTTGGCCTTGGATCTTAATCTAATTTTTGTGAACGGGTCTTTTCAGTATTTTCTCTCTTGCAAAAGAACATCCAAAATTAAACTTCTTTTGTTGGAAATTGTGTATATACAGTATATATATATATATACACACTATATACACACACACAGTATGTGTATATATATATATATATATCGTAAAGAACGACGCTTGTATAGGAGATATTCCGCGCAAGACGAGAGAGAGAGAACGAAACAAATGAAAAAATGAGGTAACCACCCGGGAAACGAACCCGGGATCTTCCGATTGCCGGTCAGATGCGATACCATTACACCATGGGCCTCACTCTTCCAAATGCCGTAATTCTTTACATACTCGCAGAAACCAATGCCCCAAGGGGCACCTCCCGCATGCCGTAACATTATATACATTCAACTGCAAAGAACACGCAGTATAAATAACGTAAAGAACGACGCTTGTATAGGAGATATTCCGAAATCACTCTATAATGTCTGAGCTACACCATACATTTATTTTCTAACGTGTCTTGAAGACAAAGACAATACTGAATTGTGTTTTTCTACTTCTACTTCTACTTTTACTACACTATTTCTACTATTATTTCTATCGTTTTTCAGTTGGAATGAAAATACCAAATATTACGTAAAATATCTTCAAGCAAGTCCGCAATATTTTTTATTTTTTGTCGAAGTTTAGAGCAAGCCTCATTATACGTAGTCTATGTCAAGGGTTCCCAAACTTAATTTCTTTTGTACCACGTACAACGAAACAGAAAACTTGCTGTACCATCAACCTCAAAAGTTTTCAAGACAGGACCATAACTCACGTTGTTTAGACTATACTCGTAATTTTTACTTCTCAAGCTACAAAGTTTATTTTATATTCAGTTTTATTTTATGGTCTACTGAGACTTAATTTTTAATAGATTAAAATTTAATAGACCAAGCATGCAGAAGTTCGCGTACCAGAGTTTGGGAACCGTTGGCCCATACATCATTCTTATCAGAGCTGAGACACGAATCACCAAAATTCGATTATTTGTATATCATCAAAAAGTTTATCAAGCATCACTTTCACTTTCATTCACAAACATTCCCGCCTTTCACTCATCATTTTTTGTTCACAATAAAGGAAATACAAATAAACGTAAGATTGCGATAAGTTTGAAGTTGAAAATGTATGTATTGTAACTTAAAATTGATAATTGTTTTTTCTGTACAGAAAAATGAGTTTACGCATGATTTTTTTTATACTCTTCCGACCGATTTGGATTAAATTAATCCTATTACAAACTGTGAAAATTATATTAATACAAATATACGTGCCTACATACCATGTAACTAACCTCATACACAAATATATATATATATATATATATATATATATATATTATATATATATATATCTCAGGTGATTGCGGGGCAGTCGTTTTTTTGCAATGAAGTTGATTACATTCTGTTGTAGATAATCCTGTGTGAACTTGCTAGTATGAGCTGTAGTACCATTTTCTTGGAGTATGAAATCGTTTCCATCATACAGACGCCGACAATCAGGCAAAAGATTCTCCTCTAAGAGAGATTTACATAGGTTTCTGAATTAATTTTTTTATTTTCTAAAATGAATGAATTTTCGTCTTTCCATTCCACGATACACCTGCTAATACCATGATTTTTTTTGGAAAACCCACTTCTCTGGTAGTAGTCTCGATGGAGAAACGTCTTTCTTACGCCGACTATAAACAACATCGTTCCGGGAGTTTCGAGCAATCTCAATGGTGAAATCTTTTTCATCTGTAAAAACTATTTTTTTAACATCATTGGCCGAAAATCTATCAAGCAATTTTCTACAACGAATTTTTCTTTTAGCTTTTACATTGCTGTCACGTCTTGAAACACGGATCCTTTTAAATGCTTTAAGTCCTACCGTTCTCTGCATTCTCTGTATGGAACTTCGACTGAGACCTAAATTCTTGCAATTTTCCTCTGAGAGCAGTGTGACCCAGGTCGATCCTCTTGAGATAGGCTCATCCAGTGGCGGCTCGTGATAAAATAAAATGGAGGGACTGCAAGCTTCACACAACAGTAGGGTACACAAATTTGACCTACCTCAGGTATGAGTTGATGTGCACGGATTTCCAGGGCACGGTAGTAGTGGTGGTGGTAGAAGGGATGGTGGGGGTGGTAGTGGTGGCGGTAGGGATAGCTGAGGTGGTGATGGTAGTATTACTTGAAAATAAAATCGGTGCGTCGGCTCTTCGATGTAGCAAAATGGTTTATTACTTTTTCATTAAAATCCTTCATTTCTGTTATCATTTTATTTTCAATGGATATCATTGCTAAAGCAGACAGTCTGTCATTGACCATGGTACTGCGCAAAAGAGTTTTAATTCTCTTCATAGTTGAAAAGCACCTTTCTGCTTCTGCCGTTGTCATTAGAGTTGTTATTAAAATTTTCAGCAACTTGACAGTGTCTGAAAATGTTGACTCTAGATGATTGTCGTTCACCATCTCCAACAAGTCTATGAGACTTTCTGATTTACACAAATCTTCTCTTGTGTACAGTACAGTAAGTTCAGTTCTCAATTTGTCTTTTTCAAGCAAGGGATAGGCTGCAACTGCTTGTGCAAGTTCATTACTGGGGAAATTTTTGCCATACACTGGAAAATTATTCATTAAAAGTAACTTGCTTGTTTCCAAATGATTAGTAAAGCTGAATCTCTCTCTGCACTGCAGCAAAATTACGTCACAGACCTCCTTTGCAGCAGCTGATCTATCTGTATTAAATTTTCTTCTCTTCTGCTCAGGAGGCGACACTATGGCATCACATTCATCCCTTAACTTCACTTCTGAACTGCGGAATTAAAACTTTTAAAGAGGCGTTAGCCTTAGCTGCATCAATATTTCTAGACTGAAGCTGAGAGAACATGACGTCAACATGAGGCATTACTTTGGACAAAAATTCCAATCAAATTGGAATTCAGGATCATTCACAATTCTTTTGATACCAGCTACTGCAGATCCAGTGTCTCTTGAGTTAGATGCTTCCAGTGTGCTGCAACATTCAATTAGTGCATCTTTCATTTCATGCACAGCACATTGACTGTTCTGCTCTTGAAATTCCAACGTGTTGCAGATGGCCTTGGAATTCGATGGCCAGCAACATTCTCCAATGCAGCCGTTCTTTGTGGAGACTTAGAAAAAAATGCTGGTATTCCTGACAAGCTATTGAAAAATACTCGAACATTAGTATTCTGTGATGTTGCCTCTTCCAAAATCAAGTTCAGTTGGTGTGCATAACAGTGGATAAAGTGGGCATTGCTATACACTTCTTTTATTCCGGTTTGCACACCTTTATGACTCCACTTAGAGCAGCTGTACCATCGTAAGTTTGGGCAATGAGCTTGTGTGGACAATCACCAATTAAAGTCTGGAGCTCTTTAAGTAACACACTTGATAAGGCTTCTGCTGTCTGGTACTCTGGTTGATAGGGTTAAAAATCCCCAGAATCTCTCAACAGGCTTCCCTTGTAGCTCATACCTTAGAACAATTACCATCTGTTTTATCGTAAATATCCGTTGTCTCATCACACATAACTGCCAAATTTCTGCATTCTTTACTTCTTCCTTGATCTTATTTTTGCAGATTTCCAACATATATTCTAAAAGTTCATTCTGTATTGATTTAAATGTTCCTTTAAAAACTGTAGCGGTCTTTAAATAAGCATCTACAGTAAACTAGAATCTAGTTCACAGGCAAAATCAACTAATCCACGAAATACCCCCGGATTCTTGGAGCTCGTAGTTTCATCATGTCCTCTAAGAGGGAGTTCAAATTTTCCACAAAATTTTACACAGTTTATGATTTTGGATAACACATCTCTGTTTTTTCTCACCTGTTCGTTGTATTTTGCAACTGAGAGCTTGTATGCTGTGTCAATTTGAGCTGCAATGTTCACTTTACCCAGCAACGATAAATCAATCATGTTATTCATGTGTTTGGCTTTGGCTGACTGCTCATGTTTCATTATTTTCTGTGGCAAATGCCTCAAGTCAGTCGCACCACTTTTCGTCCATGACTAGTCCCCACCAAATAATAAGCATGGAAAGCAGAATAAAGCATTTGCCTCGTCACAACCACAGAGCCATTCACATTTCTGATAAACACTGATGTTAAACTGGCGTGTATATTCTTTGTTCCTGCTTGTACTATTCTGTTGAATGGATAAAACTGATGTAGGTCTTCCTCTTGCTTTGATTTCAGTCTTTTCATTTAATGTCAGCTGGGAAAAGTTGATGCTTTGCAAATACTTCACTCGATTTTTCATCGTCAAAGAGTAATTAAAGAAAGCACGACTTAACCGCACGGTCCGCACGCAATGTAAATACGAGACTGAGCTGCACCGATTGCAGCTCATTGTTTCCAGATGTGGCGCCAATTAATAACAGACATAAATCGTACAGCAACTATGAAAGTAACATAAATTTTGGTCTGGTTTTAATGAAAATTCACTTAGTAACGTATTGAAAATAACATAATGACTTTTTATTACGATATATTTGTTAGTAGTGTATTATTCTGCTGTGTGTCTGAAGGAATCATACGCCTGGCAGTGAGTGTCTGGAAGGACTGCAGCTCTGTAGCTCCTAGGCACGAGCCGCCACTGGGCTCATCATTTCGATCATTGCTATATTGTCTTCAGTGTAAACTGTTTTAGGCCGACCACTTCCACGTTTCCGTGCCGTCAAACCGGTTGCTTTAAGTTTTTTAATTATTCTATTCACAGACGTAACATTACAAGTTATTTCTGGAAATTCCCTCAGAATTCTTGCCCCAGTCCATCTTTTTTCCAGGAAACACTTTTCAACACCGCTTTTTCACCGTTAGTTAGAACCATAATTTGAAGGGTAAGTTTAAAAAACAGTATTTAAGATGGGCGTAGCCTGGTGTCCGGCGAATTTGTCTACAACAATTTGTCTAAAGATACAATTCATCTACAACAATTTGTCTACAACAATTAGTCTACAGATACAATTTAACTACACTAATTTGTCTACAGATACAATTTAACTACACTAATTTGTCTACAGATACAATTTGTCTAGAGAAACTATTACTAATATTATTTAAAAAAATGACGATTGGTTAGGTTAAGTCGTGATATTTTCGTATGTTTTAACAGTAAACTAACGAAAATATCATGACTTAACCTAACCAATCGTCAAGGGTGTACTAACTTTTTATGGCCTTTCTCTGAATCAATAAATTGAAGAGGCATTGTGGGTTACTGAACAGTGAACAATGTAAAAGTTCCAGGATGACTGCAATTTTAAGTGCGAAAACCTGACATAAGTTACTAAGATTTTAAAAAGGCAACAAACGAACAAACGTTTCAGAATAGCTTAAACTATAAAGGCACAAACGCAAGACTTAAATTATAAAAGTTAACAACTAATTTTCGTATTTAAAATTTAGGGTTACCATATTTGAACTTTCAAAAAAGAGGACACTCCAGAGGTGGAGGGGTGTATCTGTATTAGTATCTGCCAACTCACGTTGTATTAATGTTATATATATACACTGTGTACTACATGTCGTCTATATTGAGTACCTATAAATAAGAACAAGTGTTATGGCCTCAGAAATCAATGTTATAAATATTCAAAATTTCCGGACATGTCCGGGAAAAACCGGACGTATGGCAACCCTAATTTAAATTATATTTGTTTTTTTTTAAAATAATATTAGTAATAGTTTCTCTAGACAAATTGTATCTGTAGACAAATTATTGTAGATAAATTGTATCTGTAGACTAATTGTTGTAGATAAATTGTTGTAGATGAATTGTGTCTTTAGACAAATTGTTGTAGACAAATTCGCCTAAAAGCGCGTAGCCTATATCATCTGACGTTTTTCAGAGACAAACAGATTATCCATAAGTTAAGGAAACTACTACAAGTCTTAGAATAGTTGCCAGTACAGCTATACACGTTTAGGATTTATGATATTGGTTTTTTTCACCATACCTCATTGTTCCGTCAGCTGTGGAAAAAGTATTTTATGTAGAGGTCTGAAATTTTTATGATGGCTTATCAATATATTGTGGTAAAAGTTATGTAAATTTTGGAAGTGTGAACTGCATATTTTTAAAGTTATTAATGTTCAAATCTCAAGGCGTTTTTTTGGGGCCACCCGAGATATATATATATATATTATATGGATCTTTGCAGTTTGGCGTACCGCGGATTTTCGAACGTCAAATTTGTATACTGTACTAATAAATTTTTATATTCTAATAACGAAAATTACATATTTTCCTGGAGAAATATGCGCAACATACGAAAAAAACTGCATTTATATGCGTACTAGTTTGCATGGCGCATGACCGTTATCTAGTTTACACCGCTCGTGACGCTCGGATACGAGGTTGCTGCGCGGCCCCCGGTTAATTGAATACCCGGTTAGGTCAATTGAATGGCAGGTTAGGACAACTGTACGCCCTTGACGATTGGTTAAGTCGTGATATTTTCGTTAAAACTAACGAAAATATCATGACTTAACCTAACCAATCGTCAAGGGCGTACAGTTGACCTAACCGGCCATTCAGTTGCCCTAACCGGGCATTCAATCGACCTAACCTGGCATTCAATTGACCTAACCGGGCATTCAATTGACTGGGGGCAACTCACAAGTAGATAGATCACAGCACTGCATTATCACATGCTCACACTACAACAATGATATTCAGACTAAACTAGGTCTAAGCAGGCAACAAATAAACATTAATAACAACAAAAATTACTGTTTATGCGAGTTCGTATGGAGAAAAAGGTATGCAAATGAAGATTTATTTATTAAAATATTATTAAATATTGCAAATTTTAATAAATAAAGGATATTATCTGCGTTTTATTTTGTAAAACCCACTACATAATTTACATAATGGTCAAGCGCCATGCAAACTAGTGCGCATATAAATGCAATTTTTTTCGTATGTTGCGCATATTTCTCCAGAAAAATAATGTCACTTTCGTTATTAGAATATACAAATTTATTAGTATACAAATTTTTAGTTCGAAAATCCGCGGTACGCCAAACTGAAAAGAACCATATATATATATATATATATATATATATATATATATATACACACACACACACACACACACACAGAAATTGCAGCCATTGCATCTAACTTTCAGTTAACAATGCATATAAAAAACTTATTTTTTAAATTCATAAATTCATGCCCGAAAAACTAAACAAAGTTAGTTCTATATTTTGAAATTTTATGAAAACTTAAATGCATAGTTTGAAATAGAAAATAAATTGTCTATCTGTCTATCTATCTATTATCTATCTATCTATGTAAGTTAAAAATCTCAATTAAAAGTAAAGAAAATTAAAAATTTAAAAACAATAAAATTACGAAGCTTTCCGAGGAGCTCAACTCCTCTTTGTTCAGGTAGAAGACTAAAGTCACTAAACGGAATAAACAACACAAGGACAACACATGAAGCTCTTACATCTGGCAGATGGAAACAGCGTAAGAAAGACTTAACCCTCTATGGACAAAATTTTCTTTAGAGTTAAGTTGCAAATGCGTGTATATGAAAGGTTAGAAATTTGTAACAGCTGTCCATATAAGGTTAAAAAGGATGTTTGGGTTAAAATTTTATTTAAAAGAAGAACAATGTAAAAGTTAATTTTATTGAAGTTATTGATATTTTCAATAAAGAAAGATTTGGTTAAGTTCCTCTTATTTATGTCCTTCATACTGTACGTAGATGAAGAGCAGAGTTGTTAATATCAATTAGTATTAGATGATCAAAATTAGTCCTTTGTTGACGCAAAGCTGAATTGGGGTCGCCGATTTTGATATTGTATTTATGTTTATAGCTTCTGTCATGAAAATTATTTGTTTCACCAATATAAACTTCCTGACAACTTCCACATGAAACTTTATAAACTTCGACATTATCTGAGGTAAACCTAGGGTGTCCAGATTTGTGCTTGGAAAAACCGGGATAGGGGCGGATCTATGAATTTGAAAAGGGTGGAGGTGGAGTGCATATATAATTATGCCTGAAATATACGCCAAGCGAAGTGAGGCTCACAATTAGGGGGTTTGTGGGAGTGTTGTAAGCTCCCCCAACGTAAAAGCGAAACAAAATATTTTATCAAATCCACACTCTTACGAAGAGATAAACACCAAACCCCCTGGGTAACGTCGGAATACCAACTAACTCCGTAACTCGCGTTGAGCCTTGACTCATATTTAACTCACTCACTCTCGAAATTTCTGAAATCCAATGACAGATGAGTCATTTTTTTGTCCCGAAAACTTTTTTCTAAAGACCGAGACAGCTCTCTGAAAACCGGGACATGTCCCGGAAAACCGGAATGTATGGACACCCTGGGTAAACCCAACTTGTCGTTGCGAAGGTAATTTCTGGTGGTACAACTTATCTTGGTAACTAAATTTATAGAATTAGTCAAGTATTCTTTTGTCATATTACATTCTGTAGGTAAAACTAAAGTACTTTTTTGGTCTCGGGAAGATTGTGGAACATTACTATAAATTTCGGATCACCTGAAGATCAGGGCCCCAGCCTTCTTTAGTTAGCTTTATAAGGCTAATTAACGAAAATATCACGACCTAACCTAACCAATCGTCAGTGGCGTACAGTTGACCTAACGATTGGTTAGGTTAGGTCGTGATATTTTCGTTAGTTAGCTTTATAAGGCTAACTAGAGAAGCCTGGGGACCCTGATCTCCAGGTGATCCTAAATTTCTTCTTGATGAGTTTAAAAGCCTTATTTATAAAAGCCTAAGGGTAGCCTAATTTAGTAAAAGCGTCTTTGATAAAATTAATCTCGTTATCGATAAACTGAGGGCTGCAAATCCTAAAGGCACGGAGAAATAGGCTAATTAAAACACCTCTCTTTGAAGAAACAGAATGAGAGGAAAACCGATGCACGTATGCATTTGAATGCTTTTTCTAAAGACATCGAATATGGACTTACTCTGAGCTGAGCGAATAACTGAAATATCTAGCAAAGGAATTTGTGAATTTTTTTCTTTTTTGAGTTTAAATTTAATCGATGGTATGATGTCCTTTAGTTTGCTCAGAATCGGCGACCCCAATTCAGCTTTGCATCAAGATAGGACTAATTTTGATGATCTAATTTACATTAACAACTCGGCTCTTCATCTACATCTGAAGGATATAAATAAGAGGAAATTGACTGAATCTTTCTTAAATGAAAATATCGATAACTTCACTAGTGATAGAGCAGGGACGTAGACAGGATTTCCTAAAGGAGGGGGGGCCACAAAGGTGATTCGATCAGTGGATGAGTAAAAAATACCAACTATTAGGAATTGATGCATAATCATCAAGTAAAACCTATATTTTATTAATGTATATATAGATGTGTGCTTATGTATATGTACATGTGGGTATGTGTGTATTATTATTATTATTGTATTATTATCTGTATATAGCTGAGTCATTCAACTATATACATATAATACACACATACATACATATAATACACACACACATGCATACAAAATTAGGAGTTATTGAAGAATAGGGACCCCAGCCTTCTTTAGTTAGCTTTATAAGGCTAACTAACGAAAATATCATGACCTAACCTACCAATCGTCAAGGGCGTACAGTTAACCTAACGATTGGTTAGGTTAGGTCGTGATATTTTCGTTAGTTAGCCTTATAAGCCTAACTAAAGAAGGCTGGGGTCCCTATTCTTCAATAGCTCCCAAAATTATATGTATAAGCATTGAAAACCTATGTATAAAATCTTTTGTAGTGTGAATAGCAAAAATTGGAAGTAGCATTTTCTATAGATGGAAAACTCGTGTATAGAAAATAGTAGGTGGAAAATCTTGCATTTTTCTTTATCTCTGATTACAACTGACAAAAGTTATACCCCGAAAAATACTCCAGCAAAATTTTAGGAACCAATGTCCGTAGTACGCGTGGCGCTGACATCACATGCAAAACCCTAATAAGCATAAAAACCGAGCTAAAATGTTGTGCTAGGCTAGCTAGCGTAGCCCCTATCCTTATTTTATCTTGGTATTTTGTTAAAAATTTTAAATTTTAAAAAACCGAGATAAAATTATGTACTTTATTTCTGCATATTAATTTTGAATACTATACGGAAATAATGATAAAACAAGGATAATATTTTCAGTTATCTTCGTTATATTTTAATTATTGGTACGAGTAATAGACTCATCTAACATGAATTAAAAGCAAAAATAAGAATATAAGACTTTTTATGTTCTTACCGTTCTGGTTGTGAATGTGCGGATTCAATGTTTGACTTCTTTGAAAAGCGGTCTAAGGGACCACAAGCTCCATGTTGCTTCATTCCGGTACAAAACAAAAAGATGGCCTGATTTTTTGGGGGTAAAAAGTATAGGCCTACTTCCTCCGACCGTGTGTCACTGGGAATAACGTGCGAAATTCAAACGAAGACTGCTAGGTCGCATAGACTATGTTATCACCAAAATTTATGGGTAATTGCCAAATATCGGTAATGTCTAATAATAACAAAAATGTCACAAAATTATTGCAACTCTTACATTTTCCAAGTTCACATTTTTTTAATCTTTTCAACATTAAACCTTGATAATTAAATAAAAGCGTAAAGGGGACACGGGCCCCCTGTGCACCCCTTATGTATGCCCCTATGGTAGAGTTAACTTTTACATTGATCCTCTTTTAAATCAAATTTTTAGTGATGCACCGGAGCTCCGGCTCGGCTCCGGCCGAGCAGGAGTTCCGGCCATTTTAGAAAACCTCCTGCTCCGACCGGAGGTCTCACTAAACTCCGGCCTCTGGCCGGAGGTACCAAGTACACCAAACTCAATTCTGACAACTTTTAGTTTTAATTCTATAAAACTATGAAACCTCATTTCTGCACCTATCCGAATATTTCAGTTCTCAGATTTCTAACAATTACTTGGATGGGATTGGGATCATTGGGATATATTTCTTCTTTCCCTAATTACAAGGCAGGAAAACAGAGGAAAGACTCATCTTGACATGTAGCTATACCTATAAGTTATAACTTATAACAAGGGTGTCAAGTATGGGTGGGATCCCAT
This sequence comes from Bathynomus jamesi, assembly GCA_023014485.1. Lineage (NCBI taxonomy): Eukaryota > Metazoa > Arthropoda > Malacostraca > Isopoda > Cirolanidae > Bathynomus > Bathynomus jamesi. The sequence continues at coordinate 59,137 of JAJOZX010003415.1, read as the reverse complement.
GTTACATAAAACACCAAAGTCACTCAAGGAATTAGCTTTTTCATTCAAATCCTATCTTACTGATCGCCCCTTGGCCTGTATACACAGGAGGCACTTTTGTAATTTGTTATTTACTTTTTAAATATTTTTATTTACTTTTTAGACATGCCTCTCATATAAAATTAGCCTGATAAATGATGCGGCTGAATGCAGTATTTTTTCACCTTCTCTAAATGCTGGGGAAGTATATATAGGGCATAGGCCATTTAGGGCAACAACCTTGCCAGGCAGTTTTCCATTATGAAATTTATGGAAATGTGACAGGCAATTCAACTGATTTAAAGTTTAGATAAACCTTGGGTTAAATAGATGAGACGATGGACCACACACACACACACACACACACACACACACATATAAATACTGAAATAAATCAATTGGCCGGAACCTCCGGCCTCCGCCGGAGGAAAAAACATAAGCCGGAGGTTCCGGCCCTCCGTCCTCCGGCCAAAATCTGCCTCTGGTGCATCACTACAAATTTTAACCCGAGATACCTTTCACTCAGTGACTTTAGATATAAAAGCTAGCTTAGCAAAATAGGTGGAGATGGTATGAAGTGCTTTTGCAAGTTTTGTAAGTGCACATTGACAGCGAAGTTAAGTGATATTGAAAAACTTCGCAATACAACCAAACTCAAGAAAGCAGGAGAACCATTCAGTTCTTAGCGACAAGGTGTTCTCTCATTAAAAAAAACTCAGTGAGGATTCAAAAAAGCAGAAGGAAGTGTAGCGCTTTATTATACAGAACAGTGTACATTAAGAGTAGTGGATCATTTGAGTGATCTTTGTAAAGTTTGCTTTGCTGATAGCAAGGGATGTAGGGACCTTAAACTTCGAAGAATAAAATGTAGTGCAATAGTTTGCAATGTGCTAGCACCACATTTTAATGAAGATTTAAAAGCTGATTTAGGAATGAGAAACTTCAGCTTGATAATAATTGATGAGAGTAATGACATTTCTACCTCGAAGTTGTTGGGTATAGTAATTAGATACTATTTTGATACTACAAAGCAAGTTGTGGTAACTTTCTAAGATATGATTGAATTCAGTGAGTACATTGCAGATACAATATGCGATGCTTTAAAAAAGTCCCTAAGAAATAATGGGTTAGATTTGCAGACTTATTGCACTTGGGACTGATACTGCATCTGTAATGACTGGTGTTAATAATGGAGTCAATGCAAAGTTAAAGGCTGAGGTTCCTCATTTGCTTCTCATTAGATGCGTGTTTCATGCTGCCAGTGAATGCCTGCCACGGAACCTAGATTTTTTATTAAAGAAACAGAGCCTATATAACTGGTTCTCTCATTCTTATGATCGACAAGCAAGATACAAATAATTTTAAATTAAAAGTCATTAAATTGATTATTGATTAGTAGTGTTAGAAAGGGAAGGAAAGGAAAGGAAGGAAAAGTCTTTTGAAGTAGTTTTTGCATTTCTCTATTTGTAGCGACTTTTTATAGCGACATTTCCTTTGAGTCCAGCGATTTTTTAACTACTTCTGAGGGTAGATCTAACGACATTCACAAATTTGGTTTGGCAACTCTGCTTTTATTTTGTTTAGGCTTCTTACCTTAACGAAGAGGAGTTAAGCTCTTCGAAAAGCTTCCAGGGGATCAATAAAATCATTTCATCCAGGAATAATCTCAGTATGACAATTGTACAATTTAATGCAAGGCCTTCCTGCTGCTCCAAGTATATATGTATTATTTCATTATAATACCTATCTACAAGTTTAAATTTTAAATTTAATTCTAAATTATTAAAAACGTCTTCTGTCCTCTCTTTTATATTCTATTTTCTGCTACATATTCACCTTAGTCCAGCTGACACGCTCATTCCCACCTAATAAGTTATTTATATTGTGTACTATTTAAATTAATACACTTAATTACTAGCTTTACTGGCTATGATCTGAGAGAAGGAAATCGTGAAAAATATGAACATGACAGTAATATTCTTTAATTGGGGGAGTGGGGGTGGGGGGTAATGGGGGAGAGGGGTGGGGTAATGGCGTTTTTTACTTTTGTGTGTGGGGGAGGGGGTGGGGTAATTGGGGGAGTGGTGGTGGGCAGTGGTGTAGTGCTGTGGGAACGCGTGGGAACGGCGTTCCCTTACTTTTTTGGTAGACGGAACGGCGTTCCCTCACTATTTCAAATAAATCCGAACTTACAAATCTCTAACGTCATGAAATTTTAATTCCCACCCCTAGAAGAAATATGAGAAAGAATCATTAACTGTTTCATTTCTTTTAGCTTCGACTGAAGCAATGCTAGCCTATAAAGATCTGGTGAAACAGTCACCACGGCGTACCAGTTGTTAACTTTTTTTTAGTTAATCATTCCAGTTGTTAGCTATTTTTATTGATCGTACTGGATGTCGTATATCTAATGACACTGGAAATACTGCATCTTCAACCTTGGAATATATCCTAATATCCAGTGCATATGACCTCAAAATATTCCTGAAATTGGTCAGATTTCAAAAGATTTCCCGGGGAGCTTACAGTGACCCCGGACCCCCAGCTGTATGGGCTCGCCGCGCTCGCCATTGTCTCCCCCGCATCTGAGTAACACTTTCAAAATGCGTTCCCTCACTTCTTTATTTAGCACTACACCACTGGTGGTGGGGGTAATGGGGAGAGGGGGGGGGGGTAATGGGGGTAATGGCGTTTTTTACTTTTGTGTGTGGGGGTAATGGGGAGAGGGGGGGGGTAATGGGGGTAATGGCATTTTTTACTTTTGTGTGTGGGATAATGATGGAGTGGGGGGTAATGGGGGAGAGGGGTAGGGGTAATGGCGTATATAGCAGTATATGTCACAGTGCTACCCGCTCGAGGGCAGTGGGGGAGGGGTGGGGTAATTGGGGGAGTGGAAGTGGGGGTAATGGGAGAGAGGGTGGGAGTAATGGGGGTAATGCTTTTTTACTTTTGTGTGTGGGGGTAATGGGGAAGTGGGGGTGGGGGGTGATGGGGGAGAGGGGTGGGGGTAATGGCGTTTTTCTAAATTTTGTAGGTGGATTACAGTGCTACCCGCCTGGAGGGCTACCTGCCCCGAGGGCCAAGTTGTACAACTGTCGCGAGCGATAGCGAGCTACCGCTTGTTTATACCTAATTATTCTATGATATATCACTTATTTAGGAGACTCACACATGTCATTCGGTTCTACAAATTCCTGATTTCACACGGACATTAAAGTTCTCCACTATTATAAATTGCAAATATTTTGGTTTATCTGATAGTGACTTAATTTTATGAAATATTTTTTAATATATATATATATATATATATATATATATATATATATAAAACCTTTTGTTTGGTAACCTTTGGTTTGCTTCCGCCCGAATTGTTCATTCTGACGAAGGTCAAACTTTTCACTCCACCTTAGACCTACAGTTTAACGTGGAATCCGAAACACGCCCCACCGTCAGCCCAGCGTCTTAACCACTAGGCTACCCAGGGCACCCATTTATCTACCAACCACTTTCTTTATTGTGTGGAAGGATGAACAGTGAAAAGCTTGGCCTTTGTCAGAATGAACAATTAGGGCTGAAGCAAACCAAAGGTTATCAAAGGTATATGCATATATATATAATATATATATATATATATATATATATCAGGGGCGGCTTCTTAATGAATGCAATGCATGCAATGCATGCGTAAATAAAATACTCAATGAATTTAAAATTATTATTTAAGTTAAAAAAATAAAGTTAAAATTATTATTTATTATTTAATCTCTTGATGGCAATTATTATTTAAGTTCATCATTTAAATGTGTTCTAGTCGATTTTTTTATAAATATTCAGTTTAGGTTTTCATTAAAAATAGCTTAAAGATTTTTTTATGAATTTATTTACTGAAAATCTAAACTGAATACAGTATTTATTTTCCACAGGAGTAAAAATCACCGATTCGAAATAGAAAACAAAGGCGTAACCCGAGCCAAAGGACGAGCAATATTGACCTTTATGTACAAGTAGTTGAAATAACAATTACTTTCTCCGTTATTTTTCACATTTTTGGAATGCATTTATTAAAATTGTATTTATGAATGTAAAAGTGCATTAATATTAGTAATATTCTACATGAAAATGAATAAATTAACATGTTTTAATGATATCACATTCTGACGGCGTAATCAATCTGAGTAGTGATTTCACGAATAATAAAACAATGGAAAAAGAATCTTATGCTTTTATTTATAAGAACTATAATTGCATGGTGACTGTAGTTTGAAAATCAAATCTGCAAAAAGTGGCATCATTTTCGATTGTAGAGTTACCAATTAGCGCATTTGTTTAATTTTCCAACTTAGTTTTACTTCAGACTTAATGATAAGTTGTGAATTTGTGATTAATCTTTGTTGATAGCGTATTAACTTTTTATCTTTTACGTACAGTGATGCAAATATTTGTGTAAGTGACTAATTGTATAAATTATTTATTTAAATGATAAATTACCCCTTTAGCAATGGCTGACGATCCAGATTTTGATATAATTCATGAATTGAAAACGAAACCATTTCAAACGCTCACTTTTGATGAAAAAAAGCTTCTAATACGCAATGGAAAGCCTACCCCAAAAATAAATTTGACCAAAGTGAACAAAGGATTTATAAGAAAATTTAACTACCAACTTTATGATAGTGTCCGTTGGTTGTGTGGTAGTAATTCAACAAACAAACTCTACTGTTGGCCATGTATATTATTTTCAAGAGAAAATTCTGTGTGGAGCGAAGTGAATAGAGGCTACGAAGATTTAAATAACATACATACGGCAATTTCACGTCACGAAAAAGCAGTAAGTCATATTCAAGCACATTTTGATTTGAAACAATTTGGAATAAGTCGAATTGACTTGGCACTTGACAAACAAAAGGAAGTTGCTATTAGTAAACACAATGAAGAGGTATTGCAAAATTAGAGAAATTTTAAAGAGACTAATCAGAATAACGTGTTTATTAGGAACACAAGAACTTGCATTTCGTGGTCATGATGAAAGTGAGTTATCTGAAAATAGAGGAAACTTCATCGAGTTTGCCCATTGTTTAGCTGAGTATGATGAAAAACTGGAAACGCATTTAAAGGGTGCTACAGTTTTTAAAGGACTATCTAAAACAATACAAAATGATATAATAGACTCAGTAAGTTCTGTACTTTTACATGAAATAAAAAATGAGCTTGCAAAATGCAAGCATGTTGCAGTTCTTTTGGATGAAACTTCCGATGTTAGTTGTTGTTCACAACTTTCTACCGTTGTGCGTTACGTCAATGCGAATGGAAACATTTGTGAACGATTCTTAGGATTTACTAATGTAAGTGAAGGTAGAAGTGCTAACGATATATCCGCGTTGGTGTTGAAGGAATTAAATGAGTTGGGTTGTTTAAAAAAGTTAGTCGCGCAATCATACGATGGTGCTGCAGTTATGGCAAGCGAACTTAATGGTGTTCAAAAAAAGGTAAAGGATTCTGCCCCAGAAGCTCTTTCATACATTGTTACGCTCATAAGCTTAACCTTGTATTAAGCCAAGCAGTTTCACACATTTCTAAATGTAACTCATTCTTTTCAATGTTAGCCAGTTTATCATCATTTTTTAGCAGCTCTACAAAGCGAACAAACTTGCTTGATAGTATAGTTGGCAAACGCTTTCCTAAGCTTGCTCCGACAAGGTGGAATTACTCTTCTAGATTAGTTGAAACTGTCAAAGAGAATAGACAAAGTTTAAAGAGTCTTTTCGATTATATTCAAGAAAATCCAAAGATGTTTGATGATAAAACAAAGAATGAAGCAAGAGGTTTATCTGTAGCGTTGGACTCTTTTGATTTCAATTTTTTATTGAAAGTGTTTTCTAAAATTTTTCCATTAACTGAGTATTTGTTTAAAATTTTGCAAAACAAATCTATGAACATCATTTTTGGCTCGAATACGGTTGAAATCACAATATCCAAAATTCAAGAAATTAGAGATTCGATGTTCGATGAAATATGGAAAACCGTTGTTGAAGATTTTGGTTTTCCTTCCTCAAGAAAAAAAGTAGCACCTCAATAGAGACGAGCTACCGACAAGTCTACTTTGAACTTTGTGATAATATCATTGAGCAAATGAAAGAGCGATTTAAGTCCCTTAAAAATATGGAATTCTTAGAGCTTTTGGCTCCCAATAAAGTAAAGCCCTGTGAACTATATTTTCCGGAAAAGGCTTATCAATCTTTGAAAAGTAACTACAGTTCCTTTTTCGATTTTGTTCTCCTGAAATCAGAATTAACTGTCTTATTCTCTCACAAATTTTTTGGTCAAAATGATATTCATGAACTTCACAAATATTTACTGAACAATGAAATGATTGAAGTATTTCCGGAGATACATTCATTTATAAATTTAATCTTAACTTTGCCAATTACAACTTCGTCCGTTGAAAGATCTTTTTCGGCGCTAAAAAGAATAAAAACTTACTTAAGAAATACGCAAGAGCAGGCAAGGTTATCGAATTTAGCCTTAATTTCAATTGAAAAGTCTTTCCTCAAAAAACAAATGGAAAAAAGAGAAGACTTTTATAACAAAGTCATTGAACAATTTTGCAGAAAAACAAGAAGAGCCGAATTTCAGTTTAAATAATTTTAGGAATTGAACAAGGTAAGTAATAAATAAATGCTTTAAACCAATAATATACAATTTAATACTGTATATTCCAGTGCTTCATGTTTTTAATAAACTGGTGGTATCTTGTAAGTCATAATTGTCAATGTTTTATGGTTGGGATATGGGCATAAATTTCTCAAACATTATTTGTTCATAATAATTATTCCTATGCTTTGTACTGAAGTCATAGCATTAATATAATATTGGTTCTATCCTCGGTTACTACATAACTCATAAGAATACCATAAAAGACAAAATACAGCTTATCTAATATGTACTACACTGTAATGCATGTGACTGCATGCATAAGTAAAATTACCACGAGCCGCCACTGATATATATATATATATATATATATATATATATAATATAATATATATATATATTTTTATTTATTTTTTTATTTATTTATTTCGTCTTTTCTTTTTCCTTCATGGTTATTTTTATTATATACACACACACACACACACACACGGAAATAGTTGAATTCGAGCAGCAGAATTGTATACTGTGTAAATGATTGTTTTCTTCTCTTTAAGTTTAAGCAATCCACGAAAAATTGGAACAACTGCTGAGCTCGATGAGAGAAATTTTTGTATTCATTCTTCGCTAAACTTTGTAGAATCTGTTTAAAACTATAACAATTTATTAAAACTTCGTGTGGGTTAAATCAAATTAGATGAGAAACGAGTCTCTTTCCATGGATTATTATAGAAGCGTATGGATGACTTACCAACATTAAATGATAGACAGATTGCCGTCCAAAAAGGAATTCGAAGATTAAAATTTACTACTAAAGTATTCTGTTGATATATTCGACACGCGTTCGCGAGCTTTTTTTGATTGGCTGCTATGTAGTCAATAAAAAGTTTGTGGTTCGACCGAGCAAGTGAGTGAATTTTAACTTGTTTTGCAGTTACGTTGGCAACCCAACTCGGACGTAATTTTTTTGCGCCAGGAAAAATTACAGAGAGAGAGAGAGAGAAGAGAGAGAGAGAGAGAGAGAGAGAGAGCAAAGCTGGGCACAAACCATTAATCCGTTAATCGTTAATTAACGAAGTTAACTTTTTCGTTAACGATTTAACTTTTAAGTTAACTTTGAAAATCATTATCGGACTAATTAACTTCCGTTACATTTAACTTCCGTTAACTCAAGTCCGTTAACCCAAAAAATTCATAAATAAACGTTTAAAAGTTTCTATTATTTTCAGTGCTGAGCAGGTGCGCAATTAATCCACCACTGTTAATAGTGATGAACGAATTTCCATTTCCGCAGTGCAAAATCAGGCGATATATTTGTTTCCGTCGCCACAATTTGTGTCTTACCAAATATGGTAGTTATTTATGGCATTGGTTTGAGCAAAACATGGTCGACTGTAAAATCAGGCGGAAAGATTTGCCATTTGAGTTGAATGTTTCAACTTCTTTCAAGAAATATCACGAGCATTTTAAGGCACTTTCGATAATATATATGTAACAATTACAACAAATAACTACATTCGTTTCATTTGCAGTCTGTCTCTTGCGCAACATGTTTGTGCTAGTGAATATTTAAAAATAATCGTTGTCAAGTAAGTCATGTATATTTATAATATGTCTGTGAGTACCTTATTAGTAGTCTCCTTGATACATTTCAAGAACCATAAAACTGATCAGGTAAGATTTCAATTCTCATGTCACTTTGATGACATAAATTAAGTCAATTGATGTCTTACAATGGGAGCGTTTTCACCTCATCTGGTTGGACAAGTATGACAACACCAAGGTCGCCAGGGTGAGGAAAAGCATGGAGGGTACAGTCGAGGGAGGCCATGAAGCAGCAGTCCAACGAAGTGGGCAGCAACAGTGGAGGCAGCAACAACGAGGAGGAGGAGGAGGAGGATGACTTCTTCAGTGCTGTCATCCAGACAAAAGAGAGCAGCAGAAGCCACAGGTCACTCAAGGGCAAGGCCCAGAACTTGGTCAAGACCTGGCTGGAGACCAACTCCAAGGACTTGCTGACCGATGCTGCCTTCTTGGGTGAGCAAGTGTTGGTGGACTTGATTATCAAGTTCAACACAGCCATCCCCTCCAGTGCTGCAGTGGAGCGTTTGTTCTCTATGGGCAAGGACATCCTGAGGGCCAAGAGATCATCCCTGTCTGATGAAAACTTTGATATGCTAATTTTCATGAAGGGCAACATGCATCTCATGGACAAAATGGAGAACGAGAAGAAGAGGGAAAATTAAATTATATATATATTGTGTTTTTCATTTTTTTTATAATAAAAGTTAACGTTAACGGTTTATCGGTAACTTCCGTTACATGTTTAACGAATTAACGGATTAACGGTTAACGAAGTTAACTTTTTGGTTAACGGATTAGCGGTTAACGAAGTTAACTTTTTGGTTAACGGTGCCCACCACTGAGAGAGAGAGAGAGAGAGAGAGAGAGAGAGAGAGAGAATATTATACACTCATGGTGGAGAAAGGAAACATACACTGATAAAATATTTTTTATTTTATTATAAAAAAAAAATTGAGTTGATCTGTCTTTTTTGTCATAAGAACATAAAATTCCGACAGTATATTACAAATACAGGGTGTGTATAAAGCAGAGCTGGGCACCGCAAACTCAAAATCACTTCCGCGATCGCAAATCCGCAAACTCAAACCTTACTTTCCGCAACCGCAAATCCGCAAACTGCTTGCCATTTTTGGTGCCGCAAACGCAAATCCGCAAACGCAAACCATATTTCCAATTTTTACAGTGCTGGGCACTTCCGCAAACACTTCCGCAAACCGCAAATTCCGCAATCGCAATTTTAACTATAAAAAGTATCCAAAACATTAAAGAGGTATAAAAAGTTTTTATATCTTTTTAATGTTTAATGTTTTAGCCTTGTTTTTATTAAAAACAAGGCTAAATAATTTATTACAATAAATCACTATTGTAGAAGAAATAAAAATACTACATATATTGATATATTATATTGAACAAAAACACCTCCTGCAAGTAAATAGTAAATAAATTAAATAATAAATTTAATCATTTGAATTTCATAAATTTTGAGACTTAGACACGTTAGAGAAGACTGTACTGTAACTGTACACACATTACATTACACAAGTTAAATTAAGTTAACACTGTGACTGTACACAACTTGAACTCACTGTACAACTCAACCCCTCTAGCCTCTACAAGTGTACGCCTCTGGCTTTGTCAACAAGTTCAGTCGTCCTCCTCCAGTAACTGAGCCAAATCCAGTTTTAATAAGTCCATGTTCCCCTTCATGAACACGAGACGTTGGAAGTTGTCAGAGGTCAGGCTGGCCCTTTTGGGCTTCATTATATCTGACCCATGGGAGAACAGTCTCTCCACGGCCGCAGAGCTGGGGATGGCCGTGTTATACTTGAGGAAAACATGAACCCAGGCGTTGCGGTGAAGTTTGGGGAACATGCTCTGCTCCAGCCACGTGGGAAATTTGCGGAAAGATTTGCGTTTGCGGTCTTAGTTCCGCAACGCAAATTCACTAATTTGCGATGACTTTGCCGCAAACGCAAATCCGCAAACGAAAAACATACTTCCGCAATTGCGGAATTTGCGGTTTGCGGAAGTGTTTGCGGAAGTGCCCAGCTCTGGTATAAAGTAATGCAAGTTATGAGACAAATCTGATTTGAACTGGTTAATTTGAATGTGATACGCCGTGCAAAAGCCTGTATAGAGTTCGATGGTGTACATTTTCAACACCTCTTATAAAACCTCACTACGAATATACAATTGTTATAAAGTACGTGTAATAAATATTATTTTTCTATATTCACTTGCGTTAATATAATTCAAATCGGATTCGTCTCTTTGTATTTAGTAGAATTAAAATATAGTTAGTGATATATTAAGTAAAATTTTGGTGACAATAACCAAAATTTGCTTCACATATCCAAGCATTTTTTCAGTGTGAAAAATCTAAATTTCGTTACAATAATAATAATAATAATAATAATAAATATATTATATATATATATATATATATATATATATATATATATATACACACGCACCTTTCGTTAACCTTTGGTTTTGCTTCTGCCAGAATTGTTCATTCTGACGAAGGTCAAGCTTTTCACTCCACCTTAAACCTACAGTTTAACGTGGAATTTGAACCACGCCCCACCAGCAGCCCAGCGTCTTAACAACTAGGCCACCCAGGTACCATTTATTTACCAAACACTTTCTTTATTGTGTAGAAGGATAAACAGCTGGGTTTGCTGCGCGCCGGCTGCCGTCACCGGGTCTGGATCCCGGGGCCGATGGATTCGTAGTCAGCGACGCTAACCACTACACTACCAAGGTACATATATATATAATATATATATATATATTACAGTCAAAGTGTGTAACCAGACATTTCGCCTAATGGCTGAAACTTTTAGTCATTTCGCAAAATGGCTGTTTCACTTGGTCATTTCGCGAAATGACTAAAATCTTCAACCATTACGCGAAATGGCTGAAATTCCACTTTGGTCATTTCGTACAAGATCATTTGCCCGGTTACGTCAACTGTATTCCCAGTTAGGTCAACTGTATGCCCTTGACAATTGGTTAGGTTAAGTTGTTATTTTCGTTAGTTTTAACGAAAATAACACGACTTAACCTAATCAATTGTCAAGGGCATACAGTTGACCTAACCGGGCCTTCAATGGCGGACATCGGAATAACATTGAAGGCCCGGTTAGTATTTGAAAACCTCTATATTGAAAATTCAAATGTGTTCAAATGTTCAAATGTGTTCAGATGTGTATTTGAAGAATGTTTCTCACTTATTTGAACAGACCTGTGGATGTATGTATGTTTTAGCAGACACCTGGTGACTGCACTGGATGGCAAGACAATGAGTAACAACAAGTGGTCTGGGCCCCTAGGGAAGATGTTAGACACTGCCACTGAGCTGGAGATCAACCCAAACTTCACGAGGATCACTGTTGGTCCTCCTCTACCCCATCTTAGTCGGGAGGTAGTTAAGGACCTCAGCACAGACCAATCATATGGCTACAGAATCATCACTGCCATCAGATCGGGAGAGGTACCTCAGAGTCTAGCTCTCGTGGAGATTGGACCAGTCTGTCACAGTAGGTGGCTCACCACGGCTCTAAGGTTCTGCAGATTGTGGATTTCCAAACATGGGCTGAAGGGTAGGAACCTGAAGAATCTGAGGATAATTGTGGAATTCATAGTGGGAGTCTACGCACCAAACTGGTTCAACATCAAGTTAAATCACAGCTGGGTGGAGGGTCCCAGGCATGTACTGTACCAGCTGGAGCTGCTCAGAAGTCAGAAGAAGGAGGTGATAGGAATAGTGATGCCTACAGTGAAGAGATCAGCCTGGTATGCACACTCTGAGGCTGCTCCAGGCCATGCTATGCAGTGAGGTGGAGGAGGAGAGGACGGAGGCAATGAAGAGGATACTGGAAATCATAGGTGAAGGAGATGAGGACACACAGGTAGGAGACTGCAGTGTCAGAACCAGGAAGACTCCTGACATCAACCCAGATGCCACCAAACTCCCGGAGCTTATTGACTGGAACTCTGGCGTGACTGAGCCTCCTCTGACCTGCTCCCTCACCACTGCTGCAATCAAGGAGTTTCTGGATAGACCAATGGAAGTTCCTGCATGGCCCTCACGCACACAGTCAGTAGAGAGGTGTGTAAGGATGACAACTGAAGCAGCACAACATGTTTACTCACAAGAGAGGAGGGAAGCGTACATCAGTGGCTAGGTGGCCAGTAGGGAGCTCATGTCCAGGAACAAGAGCAAGGCAGACATGGCATCCTTGGCAAAGTTCAAGAAACCTATCTATATTTCTAAGTTTTAATATTGAGATACAATCAGAATGTTTTTAATTATATGTAATGTATGTAAAATGTAGTTATATACAATAAAAAAAATACCTACAAAAATTGCTGATTTTTCGTAAACTTCAACTTCAAATGTAAGTAGCTAAGAGTGGTCAAATCTGAATTTTAAAGCCATATTTCGATTTAGCACATAAAAATGCATCATTTGGTCACTAGTAGTCTTTGAAAATCTAAAGATTTCACTTTGCTCCCCAAAATTGACACACCCTACTGTAACATATATACTGTAGTTAACTTCAATTTCGCTAGCACCTGGTAAAGTTACGAAGGGTGAAGCATTTAATGTGCTTCATTTTTTCCATGTGTATAATATTCTCACGAGAATAATCGGGTCAATCCCAGAATAGGCACCTGATGTACCTCAATCCCAGATGAAGCACCTGCGTTCAACCTCAATCCCAGAATAGGCACCTTGCAAGGAATTAAATAAAAAAACCTGATGATTACAAAATTTATTGTTTATACAAAGTTTATTACAAATGTAATAAAGGCAAAGTTATAAAAGGTTTAAAGTGGTTTAATGAATAAAGAAAATTTTTAGATATTATAAATTCCTGCAATATGAACCAGAATGTTTCTGAATCCATCTGAAGCAAATCTATCTTGCCACATAAATTGGTATAGATATAGGTTAGGTTAGGTTAGAGTTGATTTTTTCAAATATTGATAAAAACAATGAAATTATATCTCTAAAAACTGTTTATATTTTTTTCTCCTCAATCCCAGATTAAGCACCTGTGTTTTGCCTCAATCCCAGATTAAGCACCTAAAAATGATTTCAGGTGCCTATTCTGGGATTGATCCGAATAATCTGTATAGAATAAATATAAATTGTGTGTGTGTGTGTGGTGTGTGTGTGTGTGTGTGTGTGTGTGTGTGTGAGAACACAGTTGACACACAAAATGCTGTATATATTTATATGAAAGAAATTCATACAATGTATTTAAACACTTTCTGACCATTGATCGCAACAAGAAGAATTTACGAAACCTTCTTGTTTATTCGTCCATTTACCATTCCAAGGCAATGTCCCTTCACTAAGCCAAACTTGGCAACCCTGAGTATGTTCACTTCTTAAAAGCTTCGTGTCTTTACGACTGTCAAAAGGTCGAAAACATTACTATTAAAAGTTTTAATATCCTCCTGAAAGTCTATTAAAAATTAATGTTAACATTTTATAAGGTGAAAATAAAATTTTAAAAAATTCTGTACTTTAATGTTGATGGTATGTTCAAACAGGGATTTGCAAATGGAAAAAAGAAAAAAGAAAAAAGGAAAATGTAGCAAACGTTTTATTTATATGTATATGGGACTGATATATATATAGTGTATATATATATATATATATATATATATATATATATATATATATATAAGATGAAAAGAAGGATCAACACAACGGCAAACATTTTCATTTATTTGTACATCAGACGTTTCGACAAATCTTTTGTCATCATCAGTGAGTTAAGTCTTAAAACCTTAAAACAAAATTGAAAAGTGAAAGTTACATCAATACAATATTAAGACCATTAAAATTAAAACCTTAAAGCAAAATGAAAATTGCATCAATACAAAATTAAAACATTTAAATTTCATCACTATAAAAACTAAAATTAAATTAAATTTCATCACTATAAAAACTAAAATTAAATTACCTCAATAGGTAAATACACAATGTTTACATCCACCTCCATACTTGGCAAAGTCTAAGAGACCACTAGGTGGTCAGGGGATTAGAAAGGGTATATCTGTGAAACACGGTTGGTTGTCAAAAGAGTCTTAATTTGTAGGATGAGCTATTATTATTAAGGGAGGGTTTGTTTCTATAGATGTACAAAGATTCTAAAATTCGGAGTTCTGTAAGGTTATTGGATCTAGTTAAAATTTCAAACTGAGTTTTGTGAAGGGGATGGTCGTTTTCATTACTGTGGTTTCTAATTGCGGATTGTGGAGGGCTACTGAGGGGACGGTTGGTACGGACTGACAAGCCCAAATGTTGAGAAAGGCGCACCTCCAGTTGGAGTTGAGTGCTGCCAATATACGCAGCCTTACAGCTGTCGCACGTGTATTTGTAAACAACATTGGGGCATACAGTTTTGGGGAATTCATCTTTGAACTTTAAAAAATTTGATAATTTAAGTGGGTTGACGAAGGCGAATCTAAAATTTATTTGGGGATAACTAGACTTGAGTAGTTTGGACAATTCACCTCGAATACGCAATGATAAATAACCATAAAAAGGTAATTTAATATATCTGGTTTCTTTTTGTACTGTAGTTACGGGGAGTTTAGTATCAAAAGTGTTATTTAAAAATTTCTTTAATTGGTTATCGAATAGATGAGAAGGGTAGTAATTGTTAATAAAGTACTGTTTTAAAAATTTAAATTCTTCGTTTAACGAAAAGTAATCCGAACAAATACGGTAACTTCTTGTTAATAATGTTACTATAGCACTAATCTTATATTTATAAAACATACAACTTAAATAATTGGTTCCCAAGCCAGTAAAAGTTTGTTTCCGAAATAGTGAAGTATGGAACTTATTATGGGCCCGTTTAACTAAAACATCCAGGAAAGGTAAACTATTATTTGTTTCGTTTTCACACGTGTACTTAATATTACTATGTTGTTTATTAAGATAATCACGAAAAAGTTTTACGTGTGAAGGATGGTTAAATATTAAGAAAGTGTCATCCACGTATCTTCTGTAATATATGGGTCCGTACCAACCGTCCCCTCAGTAGCCCTCCACAATCCGCAATTAGAAACCACAGTAATGAAAACGACCATCCCCTTCACAAAACTCAGTTTGAAATTTTAACTAGATCCAATAACCTTACAGAACTCCGAATTTTAGAATCTTTGTACATCTATAGAAACAAACCCTCCCTTAATAATAATAGCTCATCCTACAAATTAAGACTCTTTTGACAACCAACCGTGTTTCACAGATATACCCTTTCTAATCCCCTGACCACCTAGTGGTCTCTTAGACTTTGCCAAGTATGGAGGTGGATGTAAACATTGTGTATTTACCTATTGAGGTAATTTAATTTTAGTTTTTATAGTGATGAAATTTAATTTAATTTTAGTTTTTATAGTGATGAAATTTAAATGTTTTAATTTTGTATTGATGCAATTTTCATTTTGCTTTAAGGTTTTAATTTTAATGGTCTTAATATTGTATTGATGTAACTTTCACTTTTCAATTTTGTTTTAAGGTTTTAAGACTTAACTCACTGATGATGACAAAAGATTTGTCGAAACGTCTGATGTACAAATAAATGAAAATGTTTGCCGTTGTGTTGATCCTTCTTTTCATCTGTAAGCTCCGGTTCCCTAAGGAGAAGTCAATAGCTTTGATATATATATATATATATATCCCATCACTGCTGGGATGCACAACCTTGTCATATATTATGTGGGACGCAATTGTCTCAACAGGATACAGTCTGAAGACAAATTAACTTGGATCACCTACGATCAGGGCCCCCAGCCTTCGTTAGTTAGCCTTATAAGGCTAACTAACGAAAAGATCACGACTTAACCTAACCAGTCATTAGGTCAACTGTACGTCCTTCACGATTGGTTAGGTTAAGTCGTGATATTTTCGTTAGTTAGCCTTATAAGGCTAACTAAAGAAGGCTGGGGGGGGGGCGCCCTGTTCTTCAGGTGATCCATTAACTTAAATAGATTGAAATTAAGATTAAAGAAATTGAGATTAAATGTATTCGACAAAATGCTTCATTATCAGTTTTTAAACAATTTTTACCTTACAGAAATTTAATTTTAAAAATTTCTAAAAATTAAAAGGTTAAAATGCTTGAGTGTTAATCTCTTTCTCGAGCACTTCTAATGTAATAGTCAAGGATAAACAGTGGTAACTCGGAAACACTGATGCTACAAGAAACTATTTAAGCTATTGTTATTTCTAAAACTAAAATTAGCTGCAGGTGGAAAATGCAACTTTTCTAAATTATACTATAAGTAATTTACTTTCTTTTCAACCTTTCAAGTGTTCCATGCGATAATTTCTCATTTTACGGAGGTCAGGCTTGTTGCCCGGCTCATCGGGGATTGTTCTGAGCCAAGCGTCTATTCTTTCTTTTGAAAATATTCACCGCAACACCACTCGTGTTCCTTAGTTCCTTGGGCAGCTGGTTAAACAGTCTTGGTCCTCTCACAATAAAACTATTTTCCTTCAGGGTTGAGGATATTTTCTACTTCCTTTTCTACTCTTAAATTCAGACCAATTGTAGATTCTGTTCCTGTTTGTTTGTAGAGATCCTATATCCTCTGGGTTTCTTATTTTTCTACTAATTTTTGTGCCATCGGCAAAGGATGTTACTGTGCTGTCACTGGTAATTAATTTCCTCATCTATATCAGTTAGCATGATTATGAAAAGTAATGGAGCTAAGGTTCTCTGACTCTGATGAAGATATTCCTTGAACTGTAACGACTTACTGCTGCTCACTAAGAAAATTATATGCCCAATTTCCTACTCTTCCTGTTATTCCCATATATTTCAGTTTATGTGCCGTGATTTCATGGTCACACTTGTCGAACGCCTTGGCAAAGTCTGTGTATATCACATCATAGTTTTCATTGTTTTCGAGTGCATTAATAATGTTATGATGTTCCATTAGTTGTGATAGTCATGATCTTCCTGACCAGAATCCACGTTATCATTTAATTTTTTCCGAGTTTCCAAAAAGTCATAAATTTCAAATATTTTGGTGAGATGAGGTGTAAGCGACACTGGCCTATAGTTTTTAGCCTCGGATCGACCTCCTCCTTTATATACTAGAACTATGTTTGTTCTCTTCAGGATGTTCGGTATTTCTCCCGTGTCTAATGATCGTCTCCATATCCAATATAGGAGCTCAGCGACTTCATTCTTAGTTTTTGAATAGTGCGGCATTTCATTTGTCTGGGCCTGCTGCCGAGTGTTTTTAGTTTCCCAATAGCTTGTGTGATATCATCTTTCGTGAAATCAAAGTCCGTTATACTTCCCCTTGTAACTCTTCTTCAAAGAATGCGTTTCTATGATATATTAGTTTATCATTTTTGGAGTTATTGAAAGATAATTCATACTGAGCTCTTAATATGTCAGATACTTCTTTTAAATCATCGGTTAAAAAGTTGTTTAAATTCTTCAAAGGTCCGATAGTCGAGTGATTTGTATTCTTCATTTTTGCAAAATTATCGAAGTATTTTAAGTTAACCTTTATCGCTTCTATAGTGTCATCTTCTTCCTCTGTATGATTCTCAATTAGACCCTGTATGACGCAATCTATACTCTCCAGTTTATCATTTAATATTTCTCTGATGTTGTTGTCTTTGCAGTTTCTTAACTTTACACTCAATCTTTTTCTCTTGCGGAACATTGGCCTCTTTTGTCTCTCGAACCCGCTTCTCTTTCCTCTTTGTTGTTTTTTGGGACATGTCTTTCCACAATTTCTATCGTCTTCTCTTCTTGGATTATTAGCATCACTTCCGTTATCTTGTACTTTAAGATGGTTCTCCAGTCCATTGTTTCCATGCTGGATGCAATACCTTCCCAATTTATAGTCTTGGGGGTGAAAATTAAAAATTTCGAATTTGCCTCTTTTTATAGCGCGCGTTTTTCCTTCCCTGTTGCTTTTATGTTGGTTGTTATTTCAATAATATTATGATCTGATATTATAGTTGGGGATATTTCTATGCTATCAATTAGGTTGCTGTTGCTTGTGAATACAAATCTAGGCAGTTGTGTTTTCTTGCATTTTCCGTTATTTCTTGTGTTAACATAAATTGATCAGATAGAGGTACTTCCCGTGTACCTCCCTTGTCTTGGTTTATATATACACAGTATATTTCTTCCTATCCTTTTAAATTTCATAAACGGAAAATTAAAATCACCGCAGAAAATAATATTTGGAGTTGGGGAGTGTAGAGCTTTCATTCAGTTCCTAACCTCTGTAATGGTATTTGAGAATTTTATAGTTGAAGTGTTAGTACCATGTTTAATTTTTCAACTTTTGCTGCTACTAATTGTACTAGTTGTTTGAAGTACTTATATCATTTCTGCCATGTGTTTTTCGTGTGTATAAATAGCATATCTTTCTTTTCGTCTTACTGTTCTGTCAGTTCGAAGTATGTTATAGTTGTCAATTTTGATTTCTTTTTTGTCGATACAGAACTCAGTTTTCACACAGTTCGTCTGGTAGTCCTTCAGATGAGTTTCCATGAGGCATGTAACGTCTGCTCTAGTCCCTTGCATGAATCTTTCAGGTATGTGACTTTGTTCAAGGAATGGTTTGGTTTTAGGCCCTGTATGTTGGCTGGAATTATTTTTATTTTTTCGTTTTCATTTTCTTCTGTATGTATTTGAGATTCATTATCTTTCGGTGGTGCATGTTTCGTTCCCCTGTGATCTTTCGAGAAATTTCCCTTTTTTACCTGTTTCGATACATGTTCCGATATGAAAGGAATATAAAGGAATTCAAATACATATCGTATGTAGTTTTTTTCTGCATTTATTCTGTACGGCTCTCGGATACCTGTATTTGTCAATTCTTTTTGTATTTGTTGAATTGGTAACCTCGTTTGCTAATGTCTTTGGCTGCTCAACGTATTCCTTTGAGGATGGTCGTAACGGCATTTTTGCCCGTACTTGCATCTCTCATATCTTGCATAAGTTTTGCAAATATTAAAGTGGTGGAACTTGCATTTTTTTTCAAATTTATTGTACATATCCATTTTTTGTGATGGAAGTTACATAAAGTGTGATATGCATAGATGTATTGCCCATCCCTGTATCTGGAATGCCCTTTTGCATAATATTTGCATAATATATTTTCTACGTTTTTGGTTTTATCTTCTTTTTATCATTATCTTCGTTTGAAGATAATGATAAAAATTATCTATGGTGAGTAGTTTCACCACATCACAGATTGTACATGTTTTTTTTCTTTTTTCTTCTTGTACAATAGTGTTTTCTTTTCGTGTTACCTTTCATTTGTTTCTTTCTCATCCACACTGTTTTCCTTCTGGACATTGTGGCCATCTTTTCCTCCCATTCTCTCTCTTCTCTATCGCATTCATATTCGTATTTTCCATTTCTTTAATATCGTAAGTGTTTATAATCTCCGTTCGTGAGGCACACGGAAATTTGATGACCATAATTTGTTTCGCTTTCGATACAAGGGATATTCTCCTATCGTCCCAATTTATACAGTCAAAGTCATGCAATTTTTGACAAAAATCACACCTGATTGCTTCGTTTTCAGTTGTTGCTAGATTACATAAATTGCAAATTAGGTGAAAATTTGGACTCATGGCCATTATTAGCACCGTAATCGTTCATTACACACACACACACACACACACACACACTTTTTTTTCCTTCCTTTTCGTTTGGGTGGGAGTCATTCACGAGGGTTTGGTTTTATATGACCTTTTTCCTCCCTTGTTCCAAACTTTTCTCAGATGACCACCGTATTTCGATTGAATATATATTTTAGCTTGGGATAATTTCTGTAAACTATATTGAACGTTTTTACATTCAATGAATTTCACTTTATAATTTATATGCACGGATTTACCGATACTTTATACACTTTCGGGTGTAGATAGAATAAACTGCCGAGAAGTTATTCTCTTCTTATTTTTATATTAATAGTCCGGTTGCACGGGGTGGGAACCCTGCATTGTTTGTTATAAAGCAAATCTTGACATATTTTGAAAGCTTATACCACCCCATTCAAGAATCCATCGGGTGTACACCTGACCCCCGCTTGGCTTTTTCAATATGGCCGCCATTTTACAAGACTTTTTTAATATGGCCGCCATTTTCCAAGATGGCTGGCGAAACTGAAAAATCCCATATCCTAGTCAATACTTGATGGATTTTGATGATCTTGGTATCATTTCTAGGGGTTTTTAGGATGAAGAGTCGATCTGGAGGGGTTGCAGATATTTTGGGAGTCGTTTTGACCCACATTCGTCAATACTCAAGGTCATTGGAGGTCAAACGCCCCCCGAAATAAGGAATATCCTATATCCCGGGCAGTCGTGAGATATTTTGGTGATCTTACTGCCGTTTTTATGGTTTTGGGCGAGACTGAGTAGTTCTATAGGCACATGATAACAGTAGGATATCATTTTGCAACTCCATGGGTCAAGTCAAGGTCATTTGAGGTTAAAGTTTGGCCTTGAAATATGATAATGCCACAGTTGACATCACTGTATTTGCTTTATTTCAGTGACAATTTCTACTCCATAATCTACTCCATAATCATGGGACAGCCTAGTTTCTTAAATTCATAGAAGTGAGTCAGCATGGCAAACACGTCTGTGTCATCACAAATGATGGAGATGCGGGCATCAGAATCTTTCTCAGCTTGTGCGATAGCGTGTTGTGTTATTATCACGTCAGCCTCTTCATGAGATGATGAGAGCTCCAATGCTGCTCGACTCCTGCCTCGCACAATGGAAGTCGGTATGGTCTGCCATCCTGCAAGCACTAGCTCATGGTCTTGGGTTACAGTTGCGAGATACTCACTGTCAGCAAGGATTTGCTCACAGAACAGCCTGTTTAGTTGAACGTGAGAACAGCGTCTCTTGTAGGCAATGGGGTGTTGAGGTTCAGCTTGTGAACTCTGCTGCTCTTGCTTCTCATTGCCCGAGTGCTTGATTTCGGAGAGAAATCATAGTAGCGATCAAAAGCTAGTACTACAGATGCATGAAAAAGATGTTTCGGTAGCTATACTTTGAAGGTTTGGATAAATGTAGCAACTGTGCCACTAGCAGGCCAGTCGACTGTCCACAAAACAGCTGACACATCCGTGATAACAACTGTTGGTCGACCCCATGTTCGAGAGGATGTTTCCACTCCCAAGTTCTGCTTCAATACGGACTTAGCTGCAGTTTTCATTAAGCCATCTGGTTGGAACAGTGCGGGTGGGTATGCCGCAAGCTCTGTTGAGAATACATGGGTCAAGTCAAGTTCGCGTTCGCTCATCAGCAAACCGATGACGCGTGCATAAATTGCTTTTTGGTCCATAACCAAGTGGGCACCCACCTTGATATGTTTCGTTTTACTTGCAAAGGTGATGACATGTTTGGAAATGGTGCCATAAAAGCCTTGTGGCCATGATGACTTGTACTGTGCCAGTTGCGTCTTTCCAATACTAACAGCTCTATCGGCATTGCCATCTGGAGATGCAAGCTGCCCTGTCTGAATATTGTATAAGTTGCCTCCTGGATGTGACTCTGGATCCATTGGGTTCATGCACTTAGAAAGGGAATCATGAAGTGATTGGCGATCTTCTCCATCATGTTTGATGCGACCTCCTGCCTCCTCTTTGTGGTACAGATGGAATGTTTCTAGGTGCTCACTCATATCTAGGAGGTCATGGGGAACATAATCCCTGATTTCATTTTAAACCCTATAGAACTACTCAGTCTCGCCCAAAACCATAAAAAGACAGTAAGATCACCAAAATATCTCCACGACTGCCCGGGATATGGGATATTCCTTATTTCGGGGGGCGTTTGACCTCCAATGACCTTGAGTATTGACGAATGTGGGTCAAAACGACTCCCAAAGTATCTGCAACCCCTCCAGGTCGACTCATCATCCTAAAAACCCCTAGAAATGACACCAATATCCAGAGCTGGGCAGTATTTAAATACATTTGTATTTAAATACGTATTTAAATACATTTGTGTATTTAGAACTGTATTTATAAATACATTGTTTTTCATGTATTTAAATATAGTATTTAAATACTTTAATGAGTATTTAAATACAATGTATTTAAATACTCAAAATATAAAAATGTAAATACTTTTACTGGTTTAATACACGTTCTGTACTAGCACAGTACGACGCGTCGACAGTGTAGTACAGCATGGTTCATGTTTCAACGTGTCAGTTCAATCAGTTGTGTGCCAACCTTAGTCGAAAGCGGCTGATTTCTTTATCGTGTGCGTGTCATGGCTTCAACAAGCAAATCCGGTGAATCAAACAGTGATATATCTGCAGATAACAATTTAGTGCACCCTCTGTTTGATGGAAAATACTTTAAAATTAAATCTAAAGACGGTAATAAGGTAAAGTGCACCTGCTTGCTGTGTAAACACGAAGTCTCTGCTGCAAGCAATGCTACAACGAATCTGTACACTCATCTGAAGGTAAGTGTTTTTTTAGACATCAAAAAATATCTTGAAATTGACCGAATAATCGTACAAAACGGCTCTGCCTTAAGTGGCCTAACTCGTTGCAATCAATCCAATTTGCGATGGAAAATTCATTGATGAAAAAGCTTTTAAAATCGTCTGATCTATCGAGTGGTGTATTTATTTCGAAATTCACCGTGTCCCCTAAAGTAGAAATTTATCAAAACATGAATTAGTGAATGCATATGTTAAAATTTGTATGTATTTAAAATGTATTTACAAATGTATTTAAATACAATTGATGTATTTTGTATTTAGTTTCTAAATACATTCGTAAAATGTATTTAGTATTTAGTATTTAAATACATTTCTCCCATGTATTTAGTATTTAGTATTTAAATACATTCAATGTATTTATTGCCCAGCTCTGCCAATATCATCAAAATCCATCAAGTACTGACCAGGATATGGGATTTTTCAGTTTCGCCGGCCATATTGAAAAAGTCAAGAGGGGGTCAGGTGTACACCCGATGGATTCTTGACTGGGGTGGCATAAGCTTTCAAAATATGTAAAAATTTGCTTTATAACAAACAATGCAGGGTTCCAGTAAAATCAGGGTCTGTGCTACCGGACTATAATGCAGAGAGAGAAACAAAGCGTTCATTCCCAACGAAGTATAAATAAGCTATACTTAGTAAAAACTGTAACTGAAATATAGACCTTAATACCGCAAAATATTTTTACTCTGAAGAAGACGTACTCTGGGACGAGACACGAAGATACAAGCGTTCTTCTGAAATATTAACTTGGTTTATTATCCTGCAATATAGGCAACATATTCTCCAACTATAGAATACTTTTCTAAAATTAAATTTAATAAAATTTTACCTCAAAAACAATTTTACATTTTGTTTTAATATTTGTAAATAAAAAGAGAAATTATTTGCGGACATAGGCGAACTATGCCGGCGGATCAGACAACTGTCGCCCGAGGGCCGGATCTGGCCCGCAACTGTCAATTGTCGACTACTGGCACATGAAGATTACACCTATTCAAATCAAATCGATATACCAATAGTACTAAAGCGGGTCATATATTTTAAGACCCCTTATACAAATTATGATAGTTTGGTAAAATTCCAGATACCAGACGCAGTTGAGAGCCAGAGTCCATAGGCCCTAATTAATTATTAACCTACAAAACTATGTAGTCTAATCTAACTTAACCTAGCATAACCTAACCTAATTTAACATATTACCAAGCTGTTTCGAAATCTGAAATTTTGCCGGTTTTATCCTTAGATATAACCTACCAAGACTTACTAAGGTGTTTTACTGCCAGATTAACTGACAATTAACAACATTTAGACACAAAGAACCAGTACCCTCTCTCCTACGTTCGTTTGTTGTTTACAAATGCAACTGTAGTGGATGTATAGTTGCCCGCATATGTAATGTTCCTCGCCTCACAGGCGACTCCGTACATGTGGCAACGCCGCAGTGATAGTCAAGGTACCCCAACTGGGGGAAGGTGGGGTGAAGGGGGGACAACCGAGTCCAACAACATATAACACAGGCATATACAGTATATCTAAAGGACAATTGAATGTTGATTGTTTTTTTATTTGTTGTGTTTGTGTGTAACTTTATTTGAGTTATGCACTTTTACCTACTGATATTAATTAAAGCATGCTATGAAATACAAAAGGAAAACATTCTCAAACAACACACACACACACACACACACACACACACACACGCATATATATATATATATATATATATATGAAGGAAACCACTGTTCAGGAAAATTTAAATTTTTATTTCTTTAACACCAATAGCACCTGTATTGTGCTTTCCTTCTTCATACTTCGTCGCGAAAGTACGTTATTTAACATTATATATATATATATATATATATATATATATATAGCGACAGAGACGCCTTCAGACACTTTCGCGATTTCCACTTGACAATAAACCCACTTTTCCATCGACACAACCACGCCCAAGATGACGTCACACTTCGACCTCGTTAAAGTGGACGGAGCAATCCAAGAATAAGCACCCCAAATCAATTTTGGGTCCTTTTTCTTGGACTGGGGTCGAACGAGGGTGCTTATTCTTGGATTGCTCTAAAATGGAATTAAGATTGAGTTAATTGCTCTAAATGGTTAATTGAATGCCCGGTTAGGTTAATTGTACTCTTCAACCAATAATGGTAACACTTCAGTTTGAAAAGTTGATGCTGTCATCTTGCCCTTAAACTTCTGAATGGTTTTTACATTTTAGGACTTATTTATAAATATATCGAAACCTACGGTAAAATTATTGAATGCCCGGTTAGGTTAATTGAATGCCAGGTTAGGTCAACTGTACGCCTTTGACGATTGGTTAGGTTAAGTCGTGATATTTTCGTTAAAACTAACGAAAATATCACGACTTAACTTAACCAATCTTCAAAAGCGTACAGTTGGCCTAACCTGGCATTCACTTGACCTAACCGGGCATTCAATTAACCATTTTAGAGCAATTAACTCAATCTTAATTCCATTTTAGAGCAATCCAAGAATAAGCACCTTCGTTCGACCCCAGTCCAAGAAAAAGGACCCAAAATTGATTCGGGGTGCTTATTCTTGGATTGCTCTAAATGGACTCCCGGGTGCGACGCACCTCAGTGGCACGCGAGATCTCATCATGTAACAACGTTGTAACAGGCCCCATTGACCTGGTGTCATTCACCTAACTTTATATAAAGATTTTCATTTTCTCGCGCGTTATTATAATATTGAAGTCATTATTGAAGTGCACATTTATACATTTTAACTGAACTTGTATTCAAACAACTGCAACTTTTATTTGTCTCACTTATATATCATTTATTTTGTTTAATAAAGGAAGAAAACGCATTCTCTTAATTTCCTAATGAATAACATTATTTGATCTGAAAAGATTATGGTGACCCTAGCCTCAAGCAATCATAATCATTAACATTAACAACTTAACCTAATTAATATTATTATTACTATTATTGTATGCCGACGTTGACGACGATAAACTGACAACAATAAATGCTCCCACCATATATATATATATATATATATATATATATATATATATATATATATATATATATATATATATATATATATATATATATATATAAAGATTTAGGGGTTGTAATGATTGATGATGCGAAATTTGAAACACAAAATAAGATAGCAGTAAAAAGAGCAAAGAGAATAACTGGGCAGACATGAGAACCTTTAAACGAAGGGACTAACATCCCCATATAAAAAAGAAGACATCAGACAGCTAGAAGGGATTCAGAGAAGCTTCACAGCCAAGATCAAGGAATGCAAAGAACTAAATTACTGGGAAAGGTTACGCGAACTAAACCTATATTCACTGGAAAGGAAAAGAGAGAGATACACCATTATTTACACTTGGAAAATAATGGAGAAACTACAGTAGTCCCTAATCTTACTCTGAACCCTGTAACTCCCCAAACAACAGTGGAAAGTAGAAAAGGAAGACTGGTCGTGTTCCAAAATTAAAGGGTAGAGAGGGAACATCCTTAACCCTGAAAGAAAATAGTTTTGTGGTGAGAGGACCAAAACTGTTTAATCAGCTGCCCAAAGACCTGAGGAACACTAATGGTGTTGCAGTGGACATCTTCAAAAGAAGATTAGATGCCTGGCTCAGAACAATCGCCGATGAGCCGGGCGTACCTGGCTATGTGAGGTGGAGAGTACAAGAAACCAACTCACTACTTCACCAGGCCAACTCGAGAGGAGGGGCGACAAGCTTGACTTTCGTGAAATGAGGAATCATCGCACGGAATTTGAAAAGTTGAAAGGAAAGGTATATATATATATATATATATATATACACATCGCAACATCCCGAAATAAATCCTGGATCCGCACCTGAGATATATATATATACACACGACAGTCGCTATTTGAGTATATATATATTTTAAAAAGAAATTGTCTTAAAAAATGAATAAAAAAGGGCAGAAAGAAAAGCAAAAGAAATATTTAATCCTTTGAAGAATAGTTGAAAAGACTTTTGAAGGTTTTCGCGCAAAATGGGAAATCCTTCGGGTGCCATATATATTAGGGTGGTCCAAGAAATGAAAGTTTTATTTTGTACTTCCTCAAGGCTGCCCTTGTTTGAAATATAAAAGGATAATTGCTACAAAAAATGATCGCATTCCGACTATATTTAGAGGTCGCTACAAAATGAATAATTTTTTCTTAAATGAAAAAATAACGAAATTTGACAAAAGAACATGCAAATGGCTTTTAATTCTGTAAAGACGCTTTAGAGGGGGTAGGGAACGTTCGTCGATGGGTCTCAACAACGCGGAGAAGGAATTGTTTTTGCTGCTCATCTTTGGTAAGCGTTGTATTGTACCGTTGAATAAGAGCAATCGCTCTCTCTGCAGGTCATTGACAACCTTCATCTTCAATGCTCCTTCTTTCAACAACTCGTAGTTGTCGTTACTTGGCCAATCACTTGCTGGTTTCGAAAGAAACTCTTAAGCAATCTTCTTTCCGTTTTTATCCAGTACATCGAAGAGTTGAGCCGGCTTCTCGCTGACATAAGTTTCCAATGGGTTTGCTTTTGAACAGCTTTGGCCTTTGAATCGAGGCGCTTCAGACCTTTCGCTTTTGCAGGATGAGATAATGTTTTAATCATATTTTTTTTACTTTGCTGTCCAACCCGTCGTCAAAAAGTGAGAGTCCAATCAACTCTTCCGAGAAGTACCAGAGATGTCTCTTAAATGCCTTGAGTGCAATTTCAGCCAAAACCCTGTTTGGATAAGTCTTCATAGCTGTTAGAAAAGCTAGGTCGTTTCTAGGGGCCCTCACTGTGAAGGGTGCTTCATGCCAATATTTACTATAAACAAGTGCCACTATGGAAAAAATAGGTCCTGCTCCAACCAGAGTAGCCTAAACACAACCTAGGCTATGTTGAAGATGGAAGACCAAGGCCAAAGATGAACCAGCCTAACTATTTGTCCATAAACAGGACTTCCATACTCTTTTGTTAAACAATTACAGCTGAAATGTCAGCTTATTTAACTTAAATTTAATAACCGAAGGGAAATTTATGAACTTCTTACCTTGAAGTTTCAATAAATGTTTTATTTCTTGACACCCATAATAAACATTTTTATTCCGGCTTCTTTCGTCTTACGTTTTTCGTCCTCCCTATCAGTCTGCTTATTCAGCTTATGCTTATTCAGCTTATCCCGATCTTTTTCTTCTTTCCCAAAACCGTGTTGCTATTTCTAGCTATGGGATCTTTTTTTCTTTTCATCCCATATTTGTTTCTTCATTGGTGTCTTTTTAATTTTTCTCAGCAAGAGTTCATGTTCTCCTTCCGAGTTATTTTTTATTGTTATTATTTATTTTAATGTCAATATGGCTTATCCAAGATTAGGTGGGTCTTCCATTTCGGTACTCCCAAATTTTCCACAGCCACAAAGAGACAAAAATCTTTCAGACCCTTTTTTTCATGAGCAGTAAGTTTCATTTGCTCCTGGAAGAGAAAGATCTTCAAAGCATAGGTAGCTTTTGCCATCCAATGAGCCTGATGAAGAGCTCCTAGAGCTCTGATGTATGATACTTCTTAGGCAAACTTCCTCCAGGAAAATTAGAGAAAGATGGAGGAATTCATTATAGTCATCTCTTGAGAAGCTGCTGTTCTGAAAAGCGTCGGAGAGGTACTGTATCATCTCTTGACGAAGTTCCCATAAGTTTCCTTCAAAAAGTTCCATTCTTGCTGATATAAAGTTTTCTTTATTGATAACTGGTCATTGTGCCATGAATCGCTTAAACAATGAGATTTGTGGTCCTTTCGAAGGTTCAAGAATACTAGAAAATACGTTAGCCAAAACGACTTCATACACATGATGACGACATGCTATCCACGTCAGAGAGCGACCTACAGCTCTCTCTATCAGGGTACAAGCTCCAGACATCAGCCCAGTATTTGATGCTGTTGTGTCAAATACAAGCCCCTGCAACTGGTTTCTCAAGCCTCACTCATCCAACATCCTGAGGCAGACATCAGCTTGTGCTTGTCCCGTTCCGTGAGGGATGAGTGGAGCACCAAGTAGTTTATCTCCTCATTCTGAAACAACGATTGCGATGCGGTCCACATTTCATGTCACCCTGTTATATCAGGTGTGAAACAGAAGCGGAGTGTCAGGAGAAAAGCTTGGTTTTTCAGCAGTTGCGATAGTTTCACGAGCTTTAATTCGAGATCGACAAATTGTATTTCGAGAAAATGACATTGAGCCCAGATCATGGCCAAGAGACTTAGCTGATGCTGCAATAACAAAGGCTGCATTGCGATCGCTTAGATTAACACGGTCGAGTGCCTGGCTACCTCATCTGAGATGACTGTTTTCTTGTATTTGGAAGGAGGGTTCGATGATGATGTAGATGGACGACACGATGCATCAGAATTTTGTGTGTTACTATTGCATAGTGTAACAAGATCAGCCTTGAGGAGATTGACATTTTAAAGCTTGAAGTTTTACCATACTATCTTGGACCACCCTATATATATATATATATATATATATATATATATATATATATATATATATATATATATATATATATATATATATATATATATATTAATAATAGTGATGTACTGATTCCAAGATTTAGCCGATGCCGATTCTTTGCCTAGATTTTAAAAAATCGATTCCCCTTCATAATTTACTAAAATCTATTGTGAAAACTTTGAATTTTCGTATTAAAAAACGTAGGGCTATAGGGGCTAAGCTTTGTAGCCATTTGTAGTCCCTATTTGACGATACCTAAATCACAAGATAAATAAATAAATCCATAAAGATTTAGAAACACACTAAATTCATCACAAGTTATTTACATTAAAAAGTAAAAACAATCCGATGGAAAATATTAAGACGAGAAAATTATGATGATGTTATTTGGTGAATTTCTTCAACAATGTCAACACTAACAAAAAATGTCCATTAAAATTTTAAGTCCCTGGTGGCATATTTTAATTTAAAAAAAATGGATATAAATTTTGGGTTATAAAATTATTAAAATATTTAAAATAAAGGCAACGTAATAAGATGGTTTAATATAAAAATGATGAAGTACAACTTAATATAGAATTATTATTAATATAGAGTAGGAGATTACAATAGTTTATAGTATTTAGATATTAGCTAGTTAGAGAAAAGATAAAATTTATGGGTAACTTAACTTATTAAGCTTTGCTTTTTTCATGAATATAAAATGTATTTTATACAATTATCTTAAATAGTGTTTTTTTTATGTTCAATTTTCTATAAATATAGAATTTGTTTTGTAATAAAAATGTTAAAAAATAGGTAAGAGAATCGGTTAAATTTTGGCAAAAAAAATGGCCGATTCTGCCAATGTTGATTAATCGGTACACCACTTATATATATATATATATATATATATATATACACATAAGGTTAAGGTATATAGACAGACAGGGAAGTACTCCGATGGGGGCGTTAGGCAGGGCACAAGGAGTGCTGAAACTCCCATTTCTCCTGTCACTGACCTTCTTACCTCCTTAGATGACCTTTTATGGCTCATCTACCCTGTGAGCAATCCAGCATGCTCTCAAACACACACTTCTCCCTCTATTCCTCATTATACATACATGCATCTTACACACTACGCAATCTTTTCAAAATAAAAAGAAGTCACCTTCTTTAAGAGTCTCAGAATTCTATGGGGATGGGACCATAAATGTCCCCACTTCTGGCTACCCCGCTGCGGTATCGGCAACGCAGACCCGGCTAACGGAACTGGTTCTGCTACCACCCATTAAAGATGGCCTGCGCTTCTGTCTGATTCGCTTTTTATAAACTTCTGGAACATTCGTGACCTTTTTTCAAATTTGCGATCTGTTGAACACCACCTCCTCTAAACCTCACCTTCTCTTCCTCACTGAAACTCAGGTTTCTGGGACCACTGACAGCAACCACTTTTCTATAACCTCCTACTTTCTCTACACTCAATTTCATTCCAAAGGTAGATGTTGCGTATATACACGCAACCATAGGCTGCTGCTGCCTCCCCAGGACTAGGGAATTGAGCATTTTCAAGGCAGATTTTTCCTGACATTCCTTTATTTTTTTTTTTACTTCTTGAGGTGAATTAAGTACTTGCTACTGTACTTGTAGTTAATAAGTAAAACGTAAGTTGAGGACTTATTGAATTCTATATCAACTGCAATGCCTTAGTTTTGCTTGTCATTTAGAAATGTAGCAAAATTTTATCTCATTTTTTGTAAATTGTAATGTTTTTTATATCAAAAAGGCTTTAATATATGCTACTCATACTCTAACTTTTGGGGTTATTTTATGCTACACAGTGCTTATGCGGAAATCAGGGCACCCTGAAAATTTTCAGGACAAATTCCCCCCCCCCCCGAGTAAAGTACCATCCCATACGCCTATGCACGCAACGACCTAACTTCTCGTATTTCCGAACCTGAATCTTCCGAATTCTACACCCTCTGGCTACGGCTTACATGCCAATCTCAAACTAAATACATCTGCGCCGTCTACCTTTCTCGTAATTCTACTGACTATCCAAAATTCTTTGAGTACCTCGCTTCAAAGTGGAATATTTTCTATCCACTCTCCTTTCGCTGAAGTCTCCATTTTGGGTGATTTCAATATTCACCACCACTTTTGGCTTTCCTCCCATTTCACTCACCTCTCTGGTGAACTCCTATATCCTGAATGACCTAGAGCAAAAAAAGAGGTGGGATAAAGATGTGGTGGGTTCGAACCCTGGTGATGGCGATTTTTTGATCATGAAAAATCGTGAGTGTTCATGCATAATATTCCACTTATGGGACCCAGCGTCGCACCAGGTAGTTACCTCGAGTGCAGTAAGATTAACACGCAAAATGCCTCTGGACGCAAAAGCTTTCTGCGTTTCCTAAGTTGTTTAAATACATGACAGGTTGTGTTAACTTTTTATCTTGTTGTAGTGCAGAGGCTAGCGTCCTCACCTTCTACTCAATAGGTGGTGGATTCGAACCCTGGTGTGGTCGATTCTTTTATCATGAAAAATCGTGCTTGTTCATGCATGCTATCCCATGTATGAAAATATTATTGTAACAAAGGCACTAAAAGAAACACACGAAGATCAGTAAATAGAGAAAACAAGACGGAAATCACGATAACAGACAGATAAGAGGTTATTTCCAAATAAGGAAATGAAACAAACGAAAAAACAAAGGTCCCGAGCAAAAATGTGGAAAGAACTGTACGCAAATACCATGGAAGGGGCAATTGCAGATATAAGGGAGGAAAGTGTATATATTATGAGCACCCCATCATTTGTAATTTCTATTGTAATAACGGTCACCGTAAATTCGGTGACAACTGCAAGTACTACGCAAAGCATGGGGACTGCAAATACGGTAAGAAGTGCTACTATCATCATCTCTCAACAAACTTAATAGGAATAGGAAAAATGGCAAGAAACTTATGAATACAAATCGCGAACCAAATTTTTTCAACATCGCAGACATAACACGGCTACTTAGCCAAGGACGAACACCTGCAAAAATGCTCCCATTCTCTCATGCAGAAAGAAAAGGAAAGAGCCGAAATCAACGTCCAGAGTTTTCGAGATGGCCCAAATAGAATGGAAAACAGTCTCAGAGGTCAAAACAACAGAAGAAAAGACGCTAGAAATTTTAGAAAAATATGATTCCAAAAGCACAGCCAAAAGGAAAGAGGAACTATTTCGAGAGGCAAAAGTGAACAATATTCCCCAAAAGAAGAAGAGTAGCTATGAAATTAATTAACTGCACTGACAACAACACCAGAAAAGTGACACAAGAAAAACTGGAGAGTATCGACAAGGAACTACAAGCCATAATTAAGGGCCACTCAAAAAGGGAAGAGGAAGATGCGGTGAAAGCAATAAAAAATAACCCAAAATACTTTTATAGCTTTGTGCAAAGAAAAACAAAAGCCCATGCCACTATCGCACCCTTAAGGAAAGAAAATAATGAGCTAACCGACGATCTAAAAGAAGTATCTGAAAATTTGAGAGCTGAATATGAATCAATTTTCAGTACCCCAAAAAGCAACAAAACGATAGCTGACAGAAATACTTTCTTCGAAGAAAAATTAAATGGAGAGTGTACAATTGATTTTGAATTTTCACCAGAAGATATAGCGAGAGCTGTAGGACAAATGAAATCTTATTCAACAGCAGGTCTGGACAAATGGAAGGCCTTGTTGATTAAAAACTGTAAGGCTGAAATAGTGAAATAGCTACACCCCTATATTGGATATGGAGAAGATCCCTGGACACAGGGAAAATACCAAGCATACTAAAAAGAGCAACCATTGTCCATATATTTGTAAAGGGAGGATAGGTCTCAAGCAAAGAACTTTAGACTGATTTCACATAACATCTCTCCAAAATATCTGAAAGAATAGTTAGAGAGAAAATCTATGACATTTTTGGAGATACAAGAAAGAGAACCAACAAGGATTCCGATCGGGAAGATCGTACCTATCACAAGTAATAGAGAACTATAAAAATATCATAGACGCACTTGACAGCAATGATAACTACGATGCAATATTCACGGATTCTGCTAAAACATTCGATAAGTGTGATCATGACATAATAGCACATAAAATGAAACACATGGGAATAACACGCAAAGTGGGCAAATGGATCTACAACTTCCTCAGGGAACGGCAGCAAGCCATAAAAATCCAAGGTATCATCAGAATCGGAAACACTCAATTCAATTCCACAAGAAACAGCATTAGCACCACTTTTATCCATTATCATGCTGACAGACACAGACAATAAAGTAACCGACAGCAGTATAGTAGCATTCTTCGCTAACAATACAAAGGTCAGCAGAAAAGTCGGTAATGCAGAAGAGGCGGAAGCCCTACAGAGGGATACATACATAATATGCATAATATACAGATGGTCAGAAGACAATAACATAAATTTTAACACCGAGAAATTTCAGCTCTTGAAATATGGAAGAAATGAGGAACTTAGATAGCATACTGTGCCCCAAATAGACAAGAAATTCAAAGAAGCCCGAAAGCAAAAGATTTAGGGGTCATAATGACCGATGATGCAAAATTTGAAACACAGAATTAGCGCTAAACACTGATCGTGACAAAACTTGAATACTCTTGACGTTCATATATATATATATATATATATATATATATATATATAATATATATTATATATATATATATATAATATACAGAGTGTCCCAAAACCATGTATACATTTTTAAAAAACTTATAACAGGCGAACCCACTAACGGATTCAGATGATTTTTATTTCTTTTTATAGGTAAAATATACAACATCGAAATAATAGATAGTTTAATTTGTTTTAAACACGTAAGTGTTCGAAATGTCGACCATTGACATCAATGCACCACTGCGCTCTTTGATTCACTGATTGGCAGACTTCAACAAAAATGTTTGTAGGGATATTTCTACACGCTTCTTCAACTGTGCTCTTTAGTTGTTCAAGTGATGTAGGTCTTCTACTGTATACTTCATTTTTCAAATGACCCCATAAAAAAAAGTCAAGTGGGTTCAAATCTGGTGAACGTGGTGGATACTCGATACTACCTCGTCGTCCGATCCACCGATAATGAAATGTTTCATCAAGGTAGTTCCTGACATCCTGATGGTAATGAGGAGGTGCTCCATCTTGTTGAAAGTAAATGTCCTCATCTCCGTAAAACTGTCGAATTGCAGGAAAACCTTTTCCCCGAAGCATGTTGAGGTAGCTATGACCGGTAACTGTACCATCGAAAAAGAATGGACCAACCAAACCTTTGGAAGAAAAACCACACCAGACAGTTATACCGGTAAATTTACATGTCGTTCCACATAAATGTGTGGATTTTCTTGTGACCAGTATGTGCAATTATGACGATTAATTATACATTCAACTTAAATGTAGCCTCATCAGACCACACAATTTTGTCCACAAATTGGCCATCTTCTGTGTTTTTTACTCGAAACCATTCGCAAAACTGGATTCTGCGATCCGGATCATCCTCATTCAAGGCATGTAATAATCTCGGGATGTAAGATTTCCATTTAGCATTCTCAGAATTCTGTGGACACTTGTCTTACTTTTCCCAGTTTCACGAGCACATTGTCTCACAGATTTTCTTGGTGATCGGTTGAATACCTGTAGCACTTCATCAGAAGTGTTAGCATCTGTTGATGTCTTTGGACGCCCAGTCGCTTGCTTGTACACATCATGCACAGTACCGTATACTTCAAATTTCTCACAGATACGTGAAATGGTAAGTCGAGTTGGAGGATTAGTTCCAAAATTGTCTCTCCACTGTTGTTGAACCTTTGATATCTTCTCAACTTTAAAATACGACTTTAGTATCCATTTTCGTTGCTCAAATGATAAGCGCACACTTCCATTTTCCATGTTTACTGTAGGCAGGCAAGGCTATTACTAATTTCGATTTTGTATCTCCTTAGGCTAGGCAAGGCTGTTAACAATTTCGCTTTATATCTCCTTAGGCTATAGGCTATAAAAAGAAATAAAAATCATCTGAATCTGTTAGTGGGTTCGCCTGTTATAAGTTTTTAAAAATGTAACATGGTTTTGGGACACTCATATATATATATATATATATATATATAATATATATATATATAATATATATATATATATATATATATATGAAATTATTTCACGAAAGTAACACGTGGAAAATATATATATATATATATATATATATACAGAAATTAATAAACTAGAAAAAATTCAAAGAAACTTCACAGCCAAGATTGATGGCTGCAACGAACTCAACTACTGGGAAATCTACATTTGCTGGAAAGAAAAGAGAGATACACTATAATTTACCAAACCTCAAACTAAACTCAGTAATCACCCAAATAACACTGGAAAATAGGAAAGGTAGAATGTGTAGTGTTCCCAAACTAAAGGCCAGAGGAGGAACACCCTCAACGCTGAAGGAAAATAACTTGGTTGTCAGGGGGATAGACTTTTTAAACAACTTCCGAAAGACATTAGGAACATCACAGGTGACAAATTTGAACTCTTCAGAAGAAGACTAGATGCCTAGCTCAGAACGATACCGGATAAGCCGGGTGTGCCTGGCTATGCGCGATGGAGATCGCAAGAGAGTGACTCGCTCCCCCCATCAGGCCAGGCCTTGATGGGGCACCAACTTGACGTTCGTGTGAAAAAGAGTGACGCACGAAACTTCTACCAAGTTACCAGATACCATGTATGTATATATAGATATTATATATATACATATAGATAATTAGTTTCTTGTACCCTGTGGATAGTTTTTTACCCTGTGGTGGAATGGAACGTGCTGTTTTGCTCTCTCTATTTAACACCCAAATTAGAAGGGAATAATCTACTCGGCGGTTTATTCTGTTTACACCCGAAAGTGTATAACGTATCAGTGAATCCGTGCATATAAATTATAAAGTGAAATTCATTAAAATTAAGAAAGTGCAATACAGTTTACATAATTTATCACCAGTTTTAACGTATATATTCTAAACGAAATACGGTTGGCATTCGAGAAAGTTTGAAACAAGGCAGGGAAAAGGTTATAAAACGCAAAGGTCAGAAAACCCTCGAAATACCCTCGACCATCGAAAGGAAAGAAACAGAAATAAAAATAAAAATAAATAAATAAAGAATTTGTGTGGGTATTTCTTTTTACGCTAATTAAGGAATAGCATGGCTATGGGTCTAAATTCTCACTTAATCTGTAATTTGTGCAATCAACAACGGAAAACTTGCGATTAGATGTGATTTCTGCCAACGACTAAATGACTTTATCTGCATGAATTGGAATGATGGGGAAATAACTTGTCTCGAACGCGAACACGTCGTGGGGATCAAATTTCTATGTGGCGCATGTACACAGACCGTAAATTCTTTCGCGGTCTTTAAAGAAATGGAGATAGCAGACTCGAAAGTTACAAACAAGAATGAAATAATGGGACACATGGGTCCGGAATGGTCCCAACGAAAAACCGGGTGAATGAGAGAGAAGACGAAATAACGAATAACAGCATAATAACGACACAATTTAATAACAAATAACGATATAAACAATATAATACGGAAGGAAGACATAGCTGAAAGAAAAGAAATAAGTAAAAGTTGCGAAGTAGTCAAACGGTCCAACGAGCGAAATGATAAAAAGATAATAACTAAAAACGTAGAAAATAAACAGCCAAAGAAAAATAATGATAATGCCAAAATTAAGAACTTTGAAAATAATAAGAAAAGAAGCAGAAGCGCAGAAAATATCGTATGTAAATACTACGCGAAAGGGAACTGCTGATATCGGGATGGGCAATGCATATATGCACATCCCACATTATGCAAAACGCATTACACAAGTGGATACTGCAAATTTGATAAGAAATGCATGTTCCACCATCTTACGGTCTGCAACACTTATGCAAGATATGGGAGTTGCAAATACGGAAAAAAATGCCGATACCACCATCCTCAAAGGAACGCAACGAGTGAACAGAAAAAACAAACATCAAAGAAGAGTACCAATTTTTTAGACGCAGCCAACACATTTCAGCTGCTAAATACTATCCAGCAATTACAAAACCAGCTGACAAATATAAATATAGGAATCCGAGAGCCGGACAGAAGGTACGAACAAAGGCACTTCATGCGTTACCGGGACAACAGGTACCGACAAAGATAAAAAGAGGTAAATTCTCGGAGGACCACAAGGCAAAGAAACCGGCACCCCCATTGGAAAACAAATCGGAACCACCTGTATGCGTAAAAGAAAGAGAAAAAATAAAAATAATCCTAGCCAACATAGAGGGCCTTAAATCAAACCATTCCACGAACAAAGTTGTATACCTGGAAGGACTCATGCAAGAAGCCGGAGCAGACTTTGCATGCCTCACGGAAACTCGTCTAAAGGACTGCCAGGCGAACTGTGAAAATTGTGAGTCCTGTATTGACAAAAAGAAATACAAATTGACAACTATAACATCCTCCGAGCCGACAGAACAGTGAGACGTAAAGGAGGATGTGCTATTTACACACACGAAAGGCACATAACAGAAATGGCTATAAGTACCTCAAACAACTACGTAGAATGTGTAGCAGCAAAAATTGAAAAATTAAATATGGTACTAATTGTAATGTACAGACCCCCAAACACGCCAACCTCAAAATTTTCAGATTCCATTACAGAGGTAAGAAACTTGGTAAAAGATCTACACTCTCTAACCCCAAATATTTTTCTCTGTGGTGATTTTAATTTCCCATTCATGAAATATAAAAGGATAGGAAAAAATATGTATACACCAGGACAAGGGGGGCACACAAGAAGACCAGGAGCAGGTAAAAATGCTACTAGCTCTAACTGATGAATTTATGTTAACGCAAGAAGTAACAGAAAACCACAAGAAAAACAACTGCCTAGATTTGGTATTCACAAACAACAGTAATCTAATTGATAATGTAAAATATCCCCAACTATGATATCGGACCACAACATCATTGAAATAACAACTAATATAAAGGCAACAGGACAGGAAAGAACATGCACAACAGAAAGAAGCAAATTCAAAATTTTAAATTTTCACTCCAAAGCTACAAACTGGGAAGATGTGACATCCACCATGATGTTAGAGGAGAAGACGTTAGAAATTGTGGAAAAACATGTCCCAAAGATACAACAAAGAGGAAAGAGAAGCAGGTTCGAAAGACAAAAGAGGGCATTGTTTCGAAAGAGAAAAAGAGTGACGGCAAAATTAAGTAATTGTAAAGATAACATCAGAAAAATATTAAACGATAAACTGCAAAGTATCGATGTCGTCATACAGGAACTAATCAAGAATCATACAGAAAAAGAAGACGACGCTGTAGAAGCGATAAAGGCTAACTCAAAGTACCTCTATAATTTCGCAAAAAGAA
Source organism: Bathynomus jamesi (assembly GCA_023014485.1). Classification (NCBI taxonomy): domain Eukaryota; kingdom Metazoa; phylum Arthropoda; class Malacostraca; order Isopoda; family Cirolanidae; genus Bathynomus; species Bathynomus jamesi. Next base: position 20,355 of record JAJOZX010003415.1, on the reverse strand, counting down.
AGTCGAAAAACCATGCGACTATCGGACCTTTAAAAAATAAGAACAGTGTTTTATCTGATGATCTAACAGAAGTATCTGAAATATTAATCGCTCAGTACGAATCATCTTTCAGTATCCCAAAAACTGACAAATTGATATGTGATAGAAACGCGTTCTTTGAAGAAAACCACAAGGGGAAAGTATAACGGATTTCGACTTTACGACGGATGATATTACACAAGCCATAGGGAAACTAAAAACACACTCAGCGGCAGGACCGGATAAATGGAATGCCACACTGATCAAAAACTGCAAGAATGCAATCGCTGAGCCCCTATACTGGATATGGAGATGATCACTAGACACGGGAGAAATACCGGGCATCCTGAAGAGCGCGAACATAGTTCCAATATATAAAGGAGATCGATTCGAGGCCAAAAACTATAGGCCAGTATCGCTTACATCCCATCTCAGTAAAGTATTTGAAAGAAGTTAGACAGAAAATCTATGACTTTTTGGAAAAACAGAAAAAAATCAATGATAACAAACGGGTTTCGGTCAGGCAGATCATGCCTATCACAACTAATGGAACACTACAACAACATTATTGATTCACTTGAAAGTAATGAAAACTATGATGTACTATACAGACTTTGCTAAAGCGTTCGACAAGTGTGACCACGGAATCATAATATGATACATAAACTGAAATATATGGGAATAACAGGAAAAGTAGGGAAATGGATATATAATTTCCTTAGTGAGCGGCGGCAAGTCGTTACAGTACAAGGAGTATCTTCATCAGAATCAGAGGTCCTCAGCTCAGTACCACAAGGAACAGTAATAGCTCCACTACTCTTCATAATCATGCTAACTGACATAGATGAGGACGTTACCAGAGACAGCACAGTAACATCCTTTGCGGATGACACAAAGATCAGTAGAAAAATAAGAAACCCAGAAGACATAGGATCTCTACAAACCGACATAAACAGAATCTACAAGTGGACGGAAGACAACAATATGAAGTTTAACACCGAGAAATTTCAGCTATTACGGTACGGAAAAGAGAAGACCTAAAATCCATGGAATATTATATCCCAAATGGACAGGAAATTCAGAGAAATTCCAGAGCAAAAGATTTAGGGTTGTAATGACAGATGATGCGAAATTTGAAACACAAAATAAGATAGCAGTAAACAGAGCAAAGAGAATAACGGGTCAGATATTGAGAACTTTTAAACGAAGGGATAGGAATGTAATGATTCCTCTACTGAAAACCCTGATAATACCCAAATTAGAATACTGCTCGGTCCTAACTTCCCCATATAAAAAAGAAGACATTAGACAGCTGGAGGATCCAAGAAGCTTCACAGCCAAGATCAATGGGTGCAAAGAACTAAATTACTGGGAAAGGTTACGAGAACTAGACCTATATTCACTGGAAAGGAGAAGAGAGAGATACACCATTATTTACACTTGGAAAATAATGGAGAAACTAGTCCCTAATCTTACTCTGAACCCTATAACTCCCCAAACAACGGTGGAAAGTAGAAACGGTAGACTGTGTCGTATTCCCAAACTGAAGGGAGGACAGGGAACATCCTTAACCCTGAAAGAAAATAGTTTTGTAGTGAGAGGACCAAAACTGTTTAATCAGTTGCCCAAAGACCTAAGAACACGAAGGGAGTTGCAGTGGACATCTTCAAAAGAAGACTAGACGCCTGGCTCAGAACAATCCCCGATGAGCCGGGCGTACCTGACTATGTGAGGTGGAGAGCGCAAGAATCCAATTCACTACTTCACCAGGCCAACTCGAGAGGAGGAGCGACAAGCTTGACCTTCGCGAAATGAGAAATCATCGCGCGAAACTTTTGTAAGGTCGTAAGGTATATATATATATATATATATTATATATATATATATATATATATATATATATATATTATATTATATTGGATTTCCAATACAGAAGAAAAGTCAAATACGTTCGACTTAGGTTATTTACTAAGTAAACAAAAATAAATTAGATCAGTTGTATTATATACTGTATTACTGGTTCGGGAATGTTTACGATATATATATATATATTATATATATATATATATATATATATATATATATATATATATATATATATATATATATTATATATATTTAAACTGCAAACACGCAGTATAATTAATGTAAAGAACGACGCTTGTATAGGAGAATATTCCGTGCAAGATGAGAGCGAGAGAACGAAACAATGAAGTAACCACCCGGGAATCGAACCCGGGATCTTCCGATTGCCGGTCAGATATGATAACCATTACACCACGGGCCTCACTCAATCAAATGCCGTAATTCCTCTACATACGCGCAGAAACCAATGCCCCAAGGGGGCACCTCCCGCATGCCGTACATTATATACATTTAAACTGCAAACACGCAGTATAATTAATGTAAAGAACGACGCTTGTATAGGAGAATATTCCGCGCAAGATGAGAGCGAGAGAACGAAACAAATGAAAAAATGAGGTAACCACCCGGGAATCGAACCCGGGATCTTCCGATTACCGGTCAGATATGATAACCATTACACCACGGGCCTCACTCAATCAAATGCCGTAATTCCTCTACATACGCGCAGAAACCAATGCCCCGCTCTCATCTTGCGCGGAATATTCTCCTATACAAGCGTCGTTCTTTACATTAATTATACTGCGTGTTTGCAGTTTAAATGTATATACTGTAATGTACGGCATGCGGGAGGTGCCTCCTTGGGGCATTGGTTTCTGCGCGTATGTAGAGGAATTACGGCATTTGATTGAGTGAGGCCCGTGGTGTAATGGTTATCATATCTGACCGGCAATCGGAAGATCCCGGGTTCGATTCCCGGGTGGTTACCTCATTTTTTTATTTGTTTCGTTCTCTCGCTCTCATCTTGCGCGGAATAGTCTCCTATACAAGCGTCGTTCTTTACATATATATATATATATATATATATATAAATATATATATGTATATAATGTGTGTGTGTGTGTGTGTGTGTGTGTGTGTGCGCTTGCGGGTTCATCGCGGAAACAAAATTAACAATACTTTGCCACTCCTAGATATTCCTATAAATAGAGAAAATAATTGTTTTACTACATCTGTTTACAAGAAAAAACTTTTACTGGATAAAGAATGAAATTTCAGTGTTTTACTTGAACCAAAAACAAAGAGAACTTTAGCTTGACTTTTAATGAACGAAACGTATAATAATATTTGTTTAAATTACATAATTTTTCATAATGGATTAGAATTTATCAAAATAAAAATCTTGAAAGAAACAGTTTTCAACCAAAAGTCATTGATAAAATATACCACAAATACTTAAATAATAAATTTTAAGAAAAACGACGAAATTGAGCAGCGTCTGAACGTCAAATGGGTTTTAAATGACCCCCTACTTCGGACCCCGGAATCATGAAACTTAAAAAAAGAAATGAGCGACGTTAATTAAGAAATGTTATCATTAAGTTAACTTGAAATATAATTTTACTAATAGTCGCAATACCGGATCTTTCTTTCGTGTTAAAGAAATAACTTCAGGCTTCTTTTGCTCATTTCTGATATCTGAATACATTTATGATGAATGGAATTCATTCTACATTGGCAGAACAACATCTCGCCAATTTCAAATTCGAATTAATGAACACAGAGGGCGTAGTAATCGAACAAACATTTTAAAACATTTTACTTGCCAAATCACCGAGTTCTAATATCCGCGACACATACACTTAATTCGGTAGGTTGGTATTTCTGTAGTTTATATTTTGAGTTCGTAGAATTGGTATCCCTTCGTATGTAATAAATATTATACCATTTTTATGAATATAGAAATGTCCTATTTTACAATACACTAATTTTTAAGACAAAAAACTTTGTCTGGTCTGGACGATAAAATATTATATATTATACTGAGAACCTTTAAACGAAGGGATAGGAATATAATGATTCCTCTACTGAAAACACTGATCATACCCAAATTGGAATACTGCTCGGTCTTAACATGCCCATATAAAAAAGAAGACATTAGACAGCTAGAAGGGATTCAGAGAAGCTTCACAGCCAAGATTAAGGAGTGCAAAAAACTAAATTACTGGGAAAGGTTACGCGAATTAAACCTATATTTACTGGAAAGGAGGAGAGAGAGATACACCATTATTTACACTTGGAAAATAATGGAGAAACTAGTCCATAATCTTACTCTGAACCTTGTAACTCCCCAAACAACAGTGGAAAGTAGAAAAGGAAGACTGTGTCGTGTTTCCAAATTGAAGGGTAGACAGGGAACATCCTTAACCCTGAAAGAAAATAGTTTTGTTGTGAGAGGACCAAGACTGTTTAATCAGCTGCCCAAAGACCTAAGGAACACGACTACACGAGTGGTGTTGCGGTGGACATCTTCAAAAGAAGATTAGACGCCTGGCTCAGAACAATCGCCGATGAGCCGGGCGTACCTGGCTATGTGAGGTAGAGAGTACAAGAAACCAACTCACTACTTCACCAAGCCTGACCTTCGTAAAATGAGGAATCATCGCACGGAACATTTGAAAGGTTGAAAGGTATATATATATATATATATATATATATATATATAAGAAAACTGGTATAGCGAGTAAAATGTCTGAGTGACTACCACGCCCTCAGTGTTCGGATTTTAATATATAAGTATATAAGCAATGAAAAACCAAAGAGAAACATCTAAAGGTGACGGAATTTGAAAAAGAACAGTGAAAAAAGGTAACAACGAAATGAAAAAGAAAAAAAAATGTGGAGATTAGATTTCAAAGTTTTTCCAGAGGGATAGGTCATATACAGAGTTCCGCAGTCTGTTTCAATCCCTTTAGTATTTCACCAAGAAAACTCCTGCTGGAGAAAGATTTCGAGTCGTACAAATGGAAGCTTTAGCTTGGAGACTTCTCCTTCAGAGATAAATCTGCTTTCAGTATAAAAGGAAGTGAGTTACTCTAAAAAATAATATGCGAGTTTTATTAATAAAAATTAGCTCGACTCACGTGTGCATCATTTTATACGTTTCGTTTTCTTCATCATTTCTAAACTATTCCAATTTCGACACCGACAGTTTCTTCGTCTTCTCTGACATATATATATATATATATATATATATATATATATATATATATATATATATATATACACACACACACACACACACACACACACACACACACACACACACATCTTGCGCGGAACGTTCTTCTATACAAGCGTCGTTCTTTACGTTAATTATACTGTGTTGTTTGCAGTTGAAAAAAAAAAAAAAAAAAAAAAAAAAAAAAAAAATATATATATATATATATATATAACGGGTCGGCAAAAAAAAAGGGAGACCTCGAACTTTGGTTGTAAAATCCAAAGTTATGGTCAGATTTCAATATTTTTTTCACATCCCACAACTAAGTAAATTTCCTCTTCGGTGAGCGGATTTCAAAGAAAACTGATAAAAATTACGGATTTATTGAACATTTCTTTATGCCACTGGAAATTCTCCATTTACACTACTACTACTGCATTGTATGTGCAGATAAAAAGTTACAAAGTACTGGTTCTACCTTGATGTTAAAAAAACTGCTCGATATGTTTACCACGAACTTCTACAACCTTTTTCAGTCTAGGACGGAACTCATCTATGGTTTTATCGATTTGTTCTTGTGGTAGCTCATCCCATTTTTCCAGAAGAAGCTGTCGTAAATGATCGACATTTCTTACTTTGACCCGATAAATTCTCTGACAAATTTTTCCAAAGGCCGTAATCGACAGGATTTAAATCAGGACTGATTGTTGGCCAAATTTAATACCGCTACCTGGTTTTCTTTTGATATCTCCTGTTTTATCGATTTTCTTGAGAAGCTTGTCCAAACCTCCTGCAGTTGGCATACGTTAATTAAAATCGCTTTAATTATCAACTTGAACCTATAATTTTTCTGGAATATTCGCCATAAATCCAATTTCTCAGCTAAAATGCTAAAAGATAGCATACAAACCATAAAATTACTTAGTACTAACCTACTAAAATTTCATGGTTCTATGTACCGTATTTGCTGAGATATGAAAGATTTAAAAGGTCTCCATTTTTTTTTGCCGACCCGATATACCGGGTGTCCCATTCGAAATGAAACAACTTTGAAACTCTGTAATTTTTAAAGTATTAATGTGAGAATGTTGAAACTTTGCCAGTTACTACACCATATGCATATATTTTTGTCATAATGTTTTTTGTTTGTTTCAGATTGAATTATGTTTATCCCACAAGAAAAAGCGAAATGTGTGTTATGGATGGCTGAGTTGAAGTCCCCTACTCTGGTGCAACGGCGATTCCGTACAACCTTTCACATGGAACCACCCACCAGAAGAGACCTATATGCATGGACCAAGAAATTTGAGGAGACTGGCAGTGTTCTAAAGGAACACTATGGAGGGCGAACAAAATCGGAAGATGATGTTGAACGAATACGCGGCGCCTTTGGTAGTAGCCCGAGAAAGTCCATCCGTCCTGCCAGTGTCGAACTGCAGATTCCTCGTTCAACTGTGCATAGAGTCGTGCGCAAGTGGCTGCAGCTCTATCCATATAAGCTTCAAATTGTTCAGCATATAACATGTAAAGATCTTAAAAAAAGGAAACATTATGCTATGCACAATGTATCTAATGTATCTAATGTATCTAAATGTTATAGTTCACATATATTATATTAAACTTTATGACATTGTCTATTTACTGTGTGAATATTACATTGTTTGCATCATTCAATAAAAAATTATAAGGTTTCAAAGTTGTTTTCATTTCGAATGGGACACCCGTACCTACTGTGTGTGTGTATATATATATATAATATATATATATATATATATATTATATATATTATATATATATATATATATATATATATGGCAAAAACATAAGCGAGTGTAAATATTTTAACTGTTCGCGAGCATAAACACTAGGGCGGAGTGAAAAACTCATTTTTCGAATATTCAATTGGCTAGTGTGGAAAATGTGTGGAGTATGAGGAAATAAGCTGGTATAAATTTAAAATCATAACATTAATATCTTCAGGTGCCACAATGACCTTCAATATTGAAAAAAATTTAAAAAGCAGATTTTAACCATAATTAAGAAGAGTCCACGATGCACAATAGACAAGAATTTATTCACACTTGTATAAAAATAGCTCAGTCAACCTTTAAAAAAAGTTTCTATTCTCTAAAAGTTTTCTATAGTCAGCTCACTCAGCTGTCACGTGAGACCTCGGTTCAGTGTAGCTGTCGCCTCTCGTAGCAGGTGGGTGTTCTGTTGTTGGCGTTACTCAGATAGTCTAAACTATATTTCTTATATATTTTGCATTTCTGTATTGTGTTGCCCTAAGTTTGCCATGTACTATTAACTGAAATTAACGTATAATTGATATTAGCTCTTTCTTTTCAGATTTGTATACTTTCAAAATGTCTCGAGTTTGTACAAAATCACCAGGGACTCAACTGAGTGCCCCATGTTTGGTATGGGGGAAGATTTGTGGCACAGGAATCTTCCTACATACGAAGGAGTTTTTAAATATTACTTGTTTGTAAGAAACGATTTGAAACGAATACTAATAAAGATCCTTCAATATCTCAAATATTAGAACAAGTGTTGATAAATTGAAAACAATTTGGGAAAGTGCTTCCTCCCAATTCTGTCAGACAGGCGAATTGAAACAATGTTCAGAAGCTACCACGAAAGTATCGTGTCATTATGAAGCCATACCAAGCAGAAAAAATTCTGAAGCTTACAAAGCAAAGATTGATATGTTCAAAAAAAGAAGCACACACGAACTTTTTGACATTGCAGCGTGCAAGTGCAAAGTACTAACACAATGTTCTTGTCCCAAAGAAAAAACGGTTCAAAGGAGAAGGACGGTCCTCTTAGATCAAAGGAGTGAAAGAAACTGTTTAGTGATAGAGTAGATATTACACTCTCAAGAAAAAAGCATCTACGTTGCTAAGAAAGCAAAAAGAAGCTGTGAGGCTCACCAAAGAATCTTCACAGGAGAAATTGCAGGATACAAATGTTGAATTATCATCATCGACATCAAATAGTGAAAGTGAATCTGGCGAAATATCAGACGATACATTCCAGAGCCAGTTAGCTCGAAGAGAAAGCTCGAACAACCTGAAGAAACAATTATTCAAGAAAAGGAAAACTACAAATCTACCTTCAGTGGCTACTGCTTGTGACAGGACTGCAGTTTCAGATCGAGCTGCAGCATTCATTGTTAGTGCAGTATTGCAAGATATTGGAGAAGTTTCTATTGACAATACATCTGAAGTAGTGGATAGGAGTAAAACAGAAGAGAAAGACAAAAGAAGAGATCAGAAATTATGAAAGATCAAAATCAGGTCCCAATCAGAGGAATCTATTTTGATGGTCGAAAAGATTCTACACTCTTCCAAGAAAAAAAAGAGTCCAAAGTATATCAGAAGAAGGTAACAGAAGAACATATCACTTTAGTGAGAGAACCTGGTTCAGATTATTTGGGCCATTATTCTGTGAATTCTGGATCAGCTGAAGAAATATGTAAAGGAATGTTTGAGTATATTGGAAATAATGACATGAACCTGGAAAACCTTGTTGCCATTGGATGCGATGGTGCAGCAGTCAACACTGGAAAAAAGGGAGGCGTTATAAGGCTTGTAGGGAATTAGAGAACTGTGAGAGTCTTCCTATTGTCGAGTTTGAAAGGATTGATGCTGAGGAACCAACTGTAGACTGTGAAGATCTTAGCACCGACCAAAAATATCTAATTGATATTCATCAGGCTATAACAAAGGGATATTGCTCTCCAGATCTTGCTCATCGTAGTCCAGGCAAAATGGCACATTCACGACGGCTGACTATAGCAAATCGTTTGCTTCGTCTATACGTTTCAACTGTAAGTCCATCTGAGAACCTCATGAACATTGCTTCTTTTATAATGAAGGTCTACATCCCAATGTGGTTTTCTATTAAGCAAAGTACGTCTTTTGTCAATGGCTCAAAACATGTTTTCAAAACTATTGAACTAACAAGAACACTGAATGACGAAGTAAAGGATATTGTAAACCCTGTCATACAAAGAAATGCATTTTTTTGCAAATCCAGAAAATATTCTAGCATCAATGATTCATGATGACCGCAGCGCCATAAAGAATTAGCGTGGAGGCGAATAAAGCAAGCAACAACAAACAAGGAAAAAGTTGTGAGGCGTTTCACAGTACCTGTTATTCAATTTGAAGCTACTATTATACTGATTTAATTAATTGGCAAAAATGCATTGTCACTGAACCACCTGTGACAAGTCACCTGACAGAAAATGAGATTGAAGAATTCATAGAAAACAAGAGTACCCCTCCATTCGAGAAATTCCCTTGTCATACACAAGTAGTAGAAAGAATGGTAAAATTAGTGACTGAAGCATCATCAAAAGTATTTGGATTGAACGCGCGAGATGGCTTCATAAGATCAACACTTCAGTCACGTAAAAAAATGCCATCATTCGAAAGTAAAGCTGAATATAAAGTTTAAATAAAACGTTAATAGAAAAAAACATGCGCAAGGATGGGTGGTTGGGAGGGCATGGGTGGAGCTCGACATTGATCTAAATAAACTAAGAGCTGCGTAATTCAGTAACTATTTTGGTAATTGGAACACTTAATATATAATAATAACAAGTAAGTTTCAGTTATTGTACTAATGCAGAATATAAGAAAATCATTATATTTCACTTTTTTCGACGGCTTTGTGGCACCTGAAGATATAATTTCGCAGGACTAATATTTATGCACAGTCATTATCTATAGCACCCACATATTTTCCGCACTAGCCATATTTGAATTTCGAAAAAAAGTTTAAAAACCTCATTTTCGATCCGCCCTAATAAACACCAATTGAAGGGTAGAAGAGGTTTTTAAATTTAGATTATCACCTGCTTGCTAGAGGAATCTTCTTTTGTACGTGAGATACACAAAAGCAATTTTCTTTTAAAAATGCGTTAGACATATTACGCGTAAACGACCCTTCTCGGAACAGTTTTTATGAGTGCGGAAGTGATTAGAAGCAAACAAGAAATAAGCTGCAAACGAGAAGCTTTAATGAAAATAGGAAAAAGGAGAAATCGTACCTTTTTCTCTCTCTCTCCAAAATACAAACAAATTTGACGATACATTGGTATCATATTCTAAACTTTTCGAAAAGAAGGAAAGAGAGTACAGCCAGAAGCAATTCCTTCCTTCACCGAGGAAAATGAACTTGTGATCAAAGGAGAAACACAAAGAATAATTTTTATTTTTAAATATATACTCCTAACTATATACAAGTATATCTCATTTCCTTTTGTGTGTGTGTGTGTGTGTGCGCGCGCGCGCCAGCTTGTGTCTATATATTATAGCATGGTATGAATATAATATATTGCTTATAAATACACGAATGTCATGAATTTTCTACACGCAAATAGGGTGTCAGAGGGGAAAAGCAAAAACCTAATTTATTACGAAACTATTAACACTGAATACAATGAAGAAGACTTTGAAATATTACACGGAAATGAAATAGTAAAAAAAGCTTCAATTTCAAATGTTATTAAGACGGAAAAGGTACATGGATGAGAAATACGAAAGCAAAAGGGAATAATGTAATAGAAGCAAAGAAGATTAATTTTAAAAACGAATGAAGGTTGACTCTCTTTGTTAAAACCTTTGTATGGCACTTAAATTCGAATAGTGCCAAATACGCAATGACTCAAAACGAGTACAAACGGTGTTGAAACATAAAAACAAACTAAAAACGTTCAAATAATAAAAATTATTCAATTTAATGTAAAAAGAAATTACATGAACGGCGTTCCCCGAAAAATGTATAGCTCGAAATCATCATCAGCACTCTTTCAACTCAACAACGTTTTAACCAAATTTAACCTTTTAAACCTAACTTAACGCAGGTATGGTTCTCGTGATTCGGTGGGTTGAAATTTTTTACTCGGACTCTGATGAAGGGCTCGGGTTCGATTCCCACCGTCGTCGCGGTTTGAGTTGGCTCGGCCACCCCCTCTCTAGGGGGTGAAGAAAGAAAGAAAGGAAGACATAAATTAACATCTCAGAATAAATGAATAATAGGAAAAAGTGTCAATATGCTCTGGAGAGAGAGAGAGAGAGAGAGAGAGAGAGAGAGAGAGAGAGAGAGAGAGAGAGAGAGAGAGAGGTTCAGCTCCGAGGGAAATATGAAAAATAAGTGAAAGGGAAGTAGAAATTTAAAAAAAAATGAGAAACTTTTCTTAAAATATTCTAAACTTGTCGATATGAAGGAAAGAATGTACAGCCAGAAGCAATTTCCTCCTTCACCCCACCCCGAAGAAAGGGGTGATAATGGGCTGCGGGCATCACATCAATGAATATATATATATAATATATATATATATATTGAATTTTATGAAGACCGAAAATAATTAGAAATTTTAGAAAAAAAATTTAAAATGAATAAATTTTGATAGTTCACGATTGCGAGGAATTTAGCTCTGCCCCCACCCCCACCCCCAAAAGATAAATTCACAAATAACCTTGTTCCACCGGAACTCCCCAAGTCTCGAAATTTTATTTAATAATAAAAAGTAAATCCATTTCCCAGAAACTCAAATTTCAATTAAAGACGAACCCTTTCTTCGGAATATACAGGTGTCCCATAAGTCCGGTCTCATCGAAAAATTTATTTAAAATTAAAATTACAAAAGGACTAAAATTACAATTAAAACTAAAACAAATGTTCAAATTGGTCTTGTTTTGGGAGCCTTTTTTTGTTGCAGGTAGAATGACATGGAACTGAGCTATTATGGAAGTAGGTTACACTCCTGGCTAATATGGAAGGATTTACGCAAGTTGTTACGATAATAATTTGAACTTCGTATTGGACTCAAAATTTACAGTGAATTTTAAAAGAAAATTTTGTTATTTCGCAAATTTAAAATTTTAAAAAGTTTAAAGTAGAAAGATTTAAACGTTCGAACTCAAATTATTTTATAACCTTTGGTTAGCTTCCGCCCGAACTGTTCATTCTGACGAAGGTCAAGCTTTTCACTCCACCTTAGAACTACAGTTTAACGTGGAATCCGAACCACGCCCCATCAACAGCAGCGTCTTAACCACTAGGCCACCTAGGGTACCCATTTATCTACCAACCACTTTCTTTATTGTGTGGAAGGATGAACAGCTGGGTTTTGCTGCGCGCCGGCTGCCGTCGGGTCTCGAACCCGGGGCCGATGGATTCGTAGTCAGCGACGCTAACCACTACACCACCGAGAAATTCCACGTAAATTCCAAACATTTTTTTTTAATGATCAATTTTAGGACCAAATTAGTTTTGTTATTCTGTAAATCATTAATTTATATATTAATAATGTAAAGATAAAGTTATAATAATAATAATAATAATAATAATAATAATAATAATTTTGGGGGGGCGGAGGAAGTATTTTACTTCTTTCACAATAGCAAAAGTCATGTGACAAAGGGGACCCCCCACAGCTTTATGTGGGTTAGGTTTGCTACATCACTTCAACGTAGAGGAGAGTCACCCATACAACTGCTGAACAGACCAAACGTTGCTTAATCTCCATGTTCTAATGGGAATCGGTGTTATGACTAGTCACGACAAAGCCCATGCAAATGTAATAAAAACCTAACAAGGGGAGACACAACCAATTCAAATCTGTGCAGCGACACACAGCAACCTGTGTGTTGTGTGTGTGTGTGTGTGTGTGTGTGTGTGCTGAAAGCGACGTCATCACCGGTTCACTCAATTTTAAGGAGTTCTACAAACAAATTATTATATATAGTCTATATATAATTCTGAAGAGTCATAAGGGAAGATTTCCTGTATAGTCAGTTAGTCACTACTACTCAAATGGATCAGATAATATATATATTATATGAAGGAAAGGCGCAACAAGCTTAACCTTCGTGAAATGAGGAATCATCGCACGGAACATTTGGAAGGTTGAAGGGTGTGTGTATAATAATGTTATAATGTTATAATGTTTCAGACCAACAAAGACCCTAGGATCCACTCATGGCTGGGCTACCTAACTGTGTTCGTAATTGTGTATTGTGTATGTCCTCCGTGGTTGCGAAGGGGACCTACAATTTTACGTGGGTTCCGAACCACAAAGAACATAAGAACATAAGAAATTTATGTAACAACTGCCTGTACATTCGCAACGACCAATTTTTGCAAAACTAAATAATTATCAATTAAAAACTAATTAATTATCGATTTAAAACTAAAGATAGAATCTCTGGATCCAGAGGATCAAGTCATAATAGACTACTATCCACAACTATGTTACACTCTATATCTATTTATAACCGACATGCAAATATATCAGATCCAAAGAATCCAGTCAATTTCATTACGGTATCCATCAATACTAGTACCTTGCCAACGAAAAACAAGTCACGGTCCATATCGGTTGCGGACCAAGTCAAAATTTACAACCATATACATTACAATATATATATTTAGGAGGAAAGGTGTAGGTGTGGCTGTAAAGACTGTACAGTAATGTAGAAATGTGTGCGCACCCATTTTGGGTCTCCCATTTAAAGGTGTTTGTGGGGCAAGTGAAGATCATGAGTTTTTCAATACCTCACAGTACTATGGGGGGCACCGCTCGGCAGAGGAATCTCTTTAAATGGGGTGTGTAAGGACAGAGAGTATCCCCTAACCCAAGATGCTGCCTCCCTATATCCCACAACACTTGTGTTGAGCTGTGGGATCTATCACCACAAAGCCTTAATTTTACTATCTTAAACTATACCAAATCTATCAACATATTTGTCTAATCGATTTTTAAACATAAATAATGAAGGCCAATCTTCAAATGTCAGTAATTGATATTAATAAATACCATATAACACCATTTAACGCTCGTAGGTTGTGAGAGACTGGGATGGAGGGGTCCCAGGCGTAGGGGCGCGATGAATGGAGTGTGGCTAGTGCCCCGTTAAGCCCATTCCTAACGCGTAATGGCTTGACCAGCCCCCTGCGACCGTTCTTTGGTGACCAATTGATGGTGCTTGGCTGTACTGCTCTGAGGTGAGAGGGCTTTACTGCCCAGCTGGCTGCCAGGCCAGCGTAAAGTCTCGGGCGTAGCCTCTGGGTCTGGTGGGATATCCCTTGAACACTGGATTCTAAGAGTCTGGCCCACTTGTGAGTGACTAGTAAGACTTAGTAAGGGGCTGCATCTCGCTGTCGCTCCTGGCGGAAAATCCGTGACGCTTGCGTCGCGAGTGTTTGTCAGTTGGTAGCTGCGACACGTTTGGGACGGTCCGGCCCTGGGGAGACCTTTGGTCGGTGCGGCAGCAGGAGAGGTGTAGTCTTCTGGAAGGAATGAACGTCACTTGCGAAAAGGCGGGTGCGGCTACGCGCGGGATTAATTCACCCCCCCCCCTTTTTTATATACTGGTCATAACGTTTTTGGATAGTTTTCATTGCTAGAACGCTTTATCTTATTCAGAGTATTCAGAAAAAACAAAAAAAAGAGAAAATATGGCAGGGCCAGCTAAATTGAAAGCAGAATGCTTTAAATGTAAAGTTAATCATTGGTGCGTAGACTTCCCAGAGGGTAATATCAGCGATATCACATCCCTTAGTGTATGTTTGTTTTGTAAACTTAGAGACAACCACGAAAAGGAAGTTAAAGAGCTAAAGGAATTAGTAAAAAAGCTTGAAGCTAGGGTCGTAGCACTGGAAATCCAACCCAGTGGACAAGATCAAATTAAAAACACACCAGCAGATTCAAACTGTAAGATTAAGTATCAAGAACAAAGGGAGGGCTCAAAGAAGGGGCTGATAGAGAAGGGTGGGAAGGGATCGATAGAGAAGGGTGGGAAGGGGCCTGCTGATGGCCCAAAGAAACCGAAGGATGTAGCTACCTGTCGGGGTGGGTCGGGTGGTGTAACTGCGTGTATGGGTGGCGACGGGTTTCGAAAGGTCTCGGGCAAGAAGGCTGCGAAGCCGAAGCCTGAGACCCCAGTTGCCCCTGTCAAGACCTCTAACCGCTTTAGTCTCCTGTGCTCGAAGGAGGAAGACACCGTTTTGATTGGGGACTCGCAGATCAGGGGCCAGGAGAAGTACTTTGCTTCTGCAAACCGGGATGGGAGGAAGGTAAGGTGCTTACCTGGGCGGGGAACGGCGCACTTAAGGAAGGAGGTAGAGAAGGTGCGCGTGGATAGTCGGAGGACTGCGATCGTTGTCCACGCTGGTGGCAATGACCTGTTCCTCAAAGGCGGTGGGGTAGGTCTTACAGAAGGGATCATCACCGAGATCATGTCTCTTGCGGATGATCTAAAACTGAAGACAGACAGGGGAATGTTAATGGGTATTTTACCGCGAATGAATGTCAGTGACCACTCGCTCAGTAAGGTCATTGGCATCAACGAGAGGGTACAAGACTTGTGCGTTCCGCTGGGCGTGAAGTTTATTGACCCCTTCGATGCATTTTCGGGTAGGTGGGACCTTTACCAGAGGGATGGTGTCCACCTCAATGACAAGGGTAAAGGTGTGCTAGGCGCGCTGCTCGACCGGCACCTATACAGAATGGTGAGGTCGAGTCCTGGGAGAGATGATGGGCCCCCACCGGGGAGAGATGAGGATGAGCCGGTGGCGGACGTACCTTCGACTGAAGGGTGCGGCGAAGTACAGATGGGTGACCCTCCTCCTACGTTGGAGGGGGCTCAGTCTCCTGTGGAAGTTGCCCCCTCGTTAGTGAGGGGCTCTTCAACTCCCGACAGCCTTGGCTGTTCGGGAAACGGGTCGTGCTAGGGGGCGGTCAGAATAGGGAAGGCTCCCTCCGTGCAATGCTTTTTAATGCTAGGTCAATTAGGAACAAGTTTCGCGAGCTACGGGCGCTCTTAGCATCAGAATACCAGGATATCGTTGCTATCACCGAGTCCTGGATTCATACTGATCGTAGGGACTACGTTGGGGAGTTCGAAATTCCCGGGTATAGAATGTTTCGCAAAGACCGCACCCGTGGGGAGGGGGGTGGGGTACTAATATACGTCAGAGACACGTTGAGTCCGGTTGACTGCCAGTTCCGGTCGGAACGGGAGCTGCTTGGCGTCGATCTGAACGTGGGAGGGACGAACTATAGGTTAATCTTGGTGTACAGACCTCCGCATCTCCTCCTCGAGGAGGATACAGCCCTGTACACCGAACTCAGTAGCCTGCTAGGGGATAGGGTGTGTGTAGTTTTAGGAGACTTCAACTGTCGCGGCATAAAGTGGGAAAACAGGACTGCCGATGCTGAAGGGAGGAGGCTAGTTGACTTTGCTGATGAGAACTTCCTCACTCAGTGGGTCAACGAGCCTACACGAGGCGAAAGCGTTCTAGACTTAGTATTCACGACCGAAGACAACCTCGTCACTGGCCTCACCGTTGACGAATCGTTGGGCGGGAGTGATCACGGTATTATTAGGTTCCGTGTGTGCGTCCCTCGGGTGAAGCGTAGTAACTCGAGAGGCAGTAAGCTCGATCTCCGGCGGGCGAACTTTGTTAGCCTCAGGGATAGCGTAGCAGAGATGGGTTAGAGGTTGGCGGCGATGTTGAGGGAGTGTGGAGTGCATTCCGGGATGAGTTTATGGTGCTGCAGTCTGCTGCCATACCCTCAAAACTGGTCACCCCTGCTTCAACGCAGCCTAAGTGGTTCAATCGTGGCATCGCTTCGGCTATCCGAAATAGGAAAGTAGTGTATAGGAGGGCGAAGGCCAATCGTTCCCACGAGAACACTGAAGCGTATGTCCGCCTGTGTAGGGAAGTGAAGGCGAAGGTTAGGCTAGCGAAACGTAACGAAGAACTACGGGTGGCAAGCCTCTGCAAGAGGAACCCTAAGGAGTTCTTCAGTTATGTTAATAGTAGAAAGCCTATTAGAAGCATGATAGGTCCTTTAAAGGACGGAAGCGGCGTTCTGCGGACCTCCGACGCGGACATCGCTAAGGTGCTTAATGAGTACTTTGCGGGAGTGTTCACCAGGGAGGATACCCGCGTCATCCCCGAGCCAGCTGTGAGGCACGAAGGTGCTGACCTGGATAGTGTTAGATGTACCGCGACAGTCGTTGCTCATAGAATAGACAAACTGAGCGCGTTTAAGGCTCCTGGGCCAGACCAGTTTCTCCCCAGTGTTTTGCGAGAAGTGCGCGACCAGGTGGCTCCCCACCTGGCTACAGTCTTCAACAAATCGTTGGAGATGGGCCAGGTGCCTGGTGACTGGAGAGAGGCCAACGTGACCCCTATCTTTAAGAAAGGGGATCACGAAAGTCCAGGGAACTATCGTCCTATTAGTCTCACTTCAGTTGTAGGTAAATTATTAGAAAGGATAATAGCTGATAGAATCGTTGACCATTTGGATTCCTACAAGCTGCTTGGGGACTCCCAACATGGGTTTAGACGGCATAGGTCGTGTCTCACCAACTTGCTCGAGTTTTTCCACGTCATGTTGAGTGAGTACGATAAGAGTAGGGCGATTGATATACTTTATCTCGACTTTCAGAAAGCCTTTGATAAGGTACCTCACCGCCGGCTAATGGCGAAAGTGCGCGCGCTGGGTATCGGTGGGGAAATAGGTAGGTGGATTGAAAACTGGCTAAGGAATAGGCGGCAGAGGGTGGTAATTAAAGGGGCTAGTTCGGGTTGGGCCTCGGTCACTAGTGGGGTTCCTCAGGGTTCCGTTTTGGGGCCACTGTTGTTTACCATTTACATAAATGATATCGACGGTGGCATCGTCAGTCGGATCGCCAAATTCGCTGATGACACCAAGCTTGGGGCCAATGTTGGGATGCCCGAAGCGATCGAGGAACTGCGTGCGGACCTAGGTAGGATAGGAGAGTGGTCCGAAAAATGGCAAATGCCATTTAACTTGGGTAAATGCAAAGTGATGCACATTGGCTACGCCAATCCCAAGTCGGACTACTCGATGTTGGGCAGTAATATCGAGGTGACTGATTTAGAAAAGGACTTGGGTGTGCTAATTAGCAGCGACCTTAAGTTTACGAAACAGTGCGTAGAGGTGGAAAAGAAAGCCCAGAAACTATTGGGTTATATCAGGAGGCAATTTCAGTTTCGGAACAAGGAGATTGTGCTCTCACTGTACAATTCCCTTGTTCGGCCGTACCTGGAGTATGCTGTGCAGTTCTGGTCGCCCACCCTCAGGAAAGATATTGAGAGGCTGGAGCGAGTGCAGGCGAGGGCCACAAAGTTAATCCCTTCCGTTAGGCATATGGGCTACAATCGACGGTTACGCGCCCTGAACTTGTTTTCGCTTGAAACTCGGAGGCTGCGCGGTCAACTGATCGAGGTTTTCAAGCTCTTACGAGGGTTCAACGATGTCGATTTTAGAAGTATGTTTAGTTTAAATGATAACCCAACTCGCAACAATGGTTGGAAGTTGGATTTGAAACGGTTTAGGACTAGTGTGTGTGGGAATTACGTTACGTATAAGATCTGTGACACATGGAACAGGTTACCTTCGGAAGTTGTGAACAGTTCCTCTGTGGATCAGTTCAAGAAAAGGTTAGACCAAATTTTGCACACTCTTTGAGTGTGTAGAAAATTTTCCGTGGCACCCGTTGCCATTGGTACCTCCTCGGTATGGGCCGCAAGGCCTTTTGAGGTACTTCTTTTCCTTGTAACTCCTTGTAACTCTCTCTCTCTCTCTCTCTCTCTCTCTCTCTCTCTCTCTCTATATCTCTATCTCTCTCTCTCTCTCTCTCTATATCTCTATCTCTCTCTCTCTCTCTCTCTATATCTCTATCTCTCTCTCTCTCTCTCTCACACTATTTGAGTGTGTAAAGACATTTAGGACCTTAGTCTGCGGAAATTTCTTTTCCTATAAAATAGTTAATATCTGGAATCAACTTCCCTCAGAGGTTTTTCCAGTCAAAGTGTAAATCTGTTTAAAAATAGGCTAGACAAAGTACAGAACACACTCATAGTTTAAGATTAAAACCTCAGAAAACTCTGCAAGAGTTCGCTTGCTCGGTCTCTGTGAGCAAGCTAAATATACTGTAGAGCTATTTATATATTCTCCACTTTCCTGTAAAATTTCCTTGGCTACTTTTCCAGGGTCAAGGTATTTTCTTCAACCTTTTTCCGTACCTGCCTCTGGCAGGAAGGGAGCGGAGGGTGGGGAGAGAGCCTTCTACTTTTCTATCCAATTTTTCACATTATTTTCCCTGGCACCCATTGCCATTGGTACCTCCTCGGTATGGGCCGCAAGGCCTTTTGAGGTACTTCTTTTCCTTGTAACTCCTTGTAACTCTCTCTCTTCTCTCTCTCTCTCTCTCTGTCTCTCTCTCTCTCTCTCTCTCTCTCTCTCTCTCTCTCTCTCTCTCTTTTTATAAAAAATGTCTGAGGAACTATATAAATAGGAGAGGTATTTTCAACAAAATTGGAAGGCAAAACATTTTATACGAACAAAAGGTTTTTTGATATATTTTTATATTCTTCGGTTATATTATTTTCAATATTAAATTAAATTTTGCCAATTTAAAAATAAACATTTTTATCTGTAGCATGTCAGTTATTGTATACACACACACACACACACACACAAAATACTATATATATATATATATATATATATATATATATATATATATATATATATATATAGAGAGAGAGAGAGAGAGAGAGAGAGAGAGAGAGAGAGAGAGAGAGAGTTTAAGGTTATTTAAGTATGATATAATTAAAACTTTTTGAAACGAGTTTTGCTTTCAAAACCTTTCGAAAATGTTGGTTCAGTGAAAAGAATAACACTTTATAATGGCGCACAATATTGAGACTCGAAAAATGGTAAAAGGTTTTGAAGGTAAGAGGTTGGTCTGCGCGGATCGATAATTTGAATAATGTAAGTGAGGCACATTTACGTAGAGTGATGAATGCACGCGGTCATTTATTTAAAGTATCAGCGTCACGAAATAGTTCGCGACTCTCGCTTTCGTGAGGATAAATTGCGTGAAAATTGGGAGCGATGAAAGGTATAATGATAGAAGATGAGGTCTAACTGTTTTATAGGATCTTCATTCCGTATTTAAAGGTTAGAATATGGAATCAACTATTATCATTATATTCTGAATTGCCCGTGATCATTATACCCAAACCTAAATTTGGTCTCTGTGGCCATAACTCCCATTTTGTGTCCTACTGCGTGGCTCATAAAAACAATTTGAATTTCAATTGAATCCTTTCTCCGGTCTTTGTGAGAGTGCCGAATCGTAGGCATGCGGATGAGAGACGTCTAATTCTAAGCACTGCAGTCTTGACTCCGC
>JAJOZX010003414.1:337500-488220 GCA_023014485.1 Bathynomus jamesi | reverse complement strand
AGTCTTAATGTGTCGTCAACGTCCCTAATGTATGATTTTGGAAGGAAGTCGTGATTTGGATTTAATGCTCTACTTTCAACGTCAGACGTGTTGGGTGACTGCACGCATGTACCGAAGGGTTCCCTCTTCTTTAACCTCTTTAATTCCTTTCCTTAAATTCTTGAACTCTTTGTTTTAACTTCTTTAACTTAACTCATTAACTAACGTTTCATTTGATGTAACAGAGTAAAATAGAATGTTAACAGCTGCGTAATCCGAACACACTCTGAATTGAATTAAAAACTTAAAATAACTGAACCTAGTCTAGAATTCAGAACAATCGGAAAATGAAAGTAATATATAAGTGACTATACTCCTCTTTTGACTTAATGACAACCTACAAACTTGTGACAGGACATGAATTGTGGCAGTAATTAGAAACTGTTAGTAATTTATTAAAATAAAACCAACTTTCTCTTCAATGAAAATGGGAGGAAAGAAGAAGAAAAGCAAAGCAGAAAATGAGAATGCGTCTGCATTGAGTAATCTCAAATTATACACCCACTTTTCGATGTACTGAGCAAAAAGGAAGAATTAATCTATAGACTTGTGTACGCCCACAAAACTCCGGAAGTTCGAGATATACAAATGAACGATAATGTGGAGAAACATGTATAAAATGAGAAGTTTTCCAAATTAGCTATTAAAAGTCATTTGAACAAGATTGAACGACAAAAGGGAAGATGATTGATTTAAACCTTCTGATGTCATTGTTGGTGGTTGCTTTGGCGAACAGATTCGCATATGGAGAGAGTAGTGAATCTACGATCACTGGACTTTACAGTCTTTTTGAAGATATTGGACTCTCTCCCGCATGCGTGTCACAAACTCTGGCACTTTTGAAAACTCCGCAAGGAATTCGTTCTTGCGGAAAAAAAAGTAATTTGTATTCTATGGAAAAGCCGACCGACAAGTTGACGGAAATCTTGAAACGTCCACGTAATTGTCAGGATATTTTTAACCTTGGTGACAAAGAGACTGGGGTTCGAACAGTGTACCCTTTCGGATGTTGTGAAAACCGACCCGTTTCTGTTTTCTGCGACCAAACTACTGACGGAGGAGGATGGACGGTGATTCAGCATCGTGAAGCTCTTCCAGAGAGAGAAAACTTCTTCCGGAGATGGGTCGAGTACCAACTTGGTTTCGGAAACCTCAATGGAGAATTTTGGCTCGGTCTCGACAACATTCACGCCATCGTTAGTAACGCTTTAATGGAGCTGAGGGTGGATCTTGAGGACTTCGAGGGAAAAAAGCGTTGGGCAAAATACGAACACTTTTACATCGGAGATACCACTACCAAATATCAACTGGATTTAGGGGAATATTCTGGTAATGCCGGGGACTCATTTTCCTTTCACAACGATGGACAGTTTTCATCGAAAGATCAAGACAACGACATTCATCCAGAGCAAGTTGCTCAAAGGCATATCGGGGCATGGTGGTATAAAAAATGCACATCCAATTTAAATGGGTATCAGTATGAAGGAAACCACACTTCCTCCGCGATGGCATCAATTGGAAGGATTTTCGTGGGCATCGATACTCCTTAAAGAAAACGTCTCTGAGCCTTAGACCGAAATTCCGAATTTAAAATTAGTAGAAATTGGAGATGTTCTTCAACACATTTCTTATTTATATTGTGAAAAGAGTCTGATAAAGAATGTTATTAATTTGTCGTTTTAATAATAATAATAATAATAATAATAATAATAATAATAATAATATAATAATAAAAGTTTTGTTTGATTTAATGGTTAAATGTGTATTGATACCGTGTGAAAATTTTACTACAATTTTTATGTCATATTTTGTATTGAATAATATCGCACGTGTTTTTGGAAAATAAATATTTGTTGTAAACAGATTTTTAACATATATATTTAAAATTATATTTAATAAATTTGACAACTTACGTTCAATATAAAAGATATTTCAGGTAAAGAATATAAATGCATTAGGTCTATAAACAAGAAGACAGAGATTGATCGAGTGTACATTTATAGTGTAGAACTATTAAAGGAATAAAGAGGAAATCACAAATATTTTTCTGTTTTTCGATGCCAAAGAGCATCTTCACTTTGGACCTTTTATTCTAAAACATTTCTGAGTCATTGGTGAAAAAATCTTCCCCATTTCATTTGTCCAAATGGTCGCGTGTCCATAAAATGAATAACAAACTACAACGATTTATGCAATTACATTTACCACACACAAACCTTTGGACCAAGGACAAAACATAAAAAGTAAAATTAGCATCTTCCTGAAATAAAAATGTAAACAAGATCAGAAGTCAGAAATTAAAATAGTAATACAACCAGATTATTAAAGTTATTCTTATAGAACATTTTATTAACAGTATCCATCAATTTGCTTCATACAAATGCCTTTCTCTCAAAACCTGGTTTCTCTTCACTCTCTGCATGTACATACAATTGAAAAAAGAAAACTATAATTATAATTCAAAGCTGCTCTCTGATTGGTTAGAATCTGTTCATTCGCAATGGCACGGACTTAGCTACTTTTCGAACAAAACTTACGATAGATTTAATGCCTTTTGGAAGAGAAGTCAATCTTTAGGGACTGATATTTGGTACTTGCTTGACTTGTCCAAATAAAACACATTTAGCTACTTTGATTTCTATTTCGAAGACCAATACATATATTAACAGAAAAAAAAATTATTTTGGTGAAAAATGGACTTAGCTCCTTTTGGAACGAAGCTTTTCATTTGTACACTACATTATGTTCTAGAAGTATTGTGTTAACAGAGCTTTCTGAGATTTTTTATTCTAGTTTAATAGATTTGTAATAGAAGGATGCTATGATTTTGTTCTGGTTCATGCCTTCATTCACGTATATTTCGTCGTTAATGATGTTTTTCGGGGTTTTCCGTTCGGGCATGGATTTTAACGTTGTTCACTGTTTTTCTGCGTGTCTAGGTTATTGATGTTGTTAATATTCTTGTCTATTATGATTGCAGAAGTTGTTGTTGTTGTTGTTCATTAGTTGATCCCTCATTCTCGCGATTTCAAAGTCGTAAAGTTGTCAAGTTGAAAAAATTCTATAAGCTCTATAAATGGGGGTATTAACTATTGAGATTTTATACCTTTGAGGTAAATATGAGCCGTAGTGAGGATATATTCCTTTGTCGGTTGATTTCGTGTATGCGCTGGTTGGACATTACTGTTTTCTTTAATTATCCCTTTTACATCTACGAAGTGGAACTCGTTGTTTGATGGTGTCTCTGAGGTAAAGTTGAGTGGGCTAAACTCTTTCAAAAAGTTGATGAATTTATTTAGGTGGGAGGAGTCAATGAAGATTGTTAATGTGTCGTCAACGTACTGTACCTATTGTAGGATTTTGGAAGGAAGTCGTTATTTGAATTTAATACTCTACTTTCAACGTCGGACATGTTGGGTGACTCCACGCATGTACCGAAGGATTCCCTCTTATTTAACCTCTTTAATTCCTTTCCTGAACTTCTTTAACTCTTTGTTATAACTTCTTTAACTTAACTCATTAACTTCTCCTTCCCTCATCTTACCTTCCTCCCATTTCCTCGCTTTATCTCTAACTCTGTTTGGACGCGATACGACCCCGGCAATAGAAGTGGTGGTGAACCACTGCCTTTCCTTTCTTCCTTCTTTCCTTCTTTCCTACCTTCTTTCCTTCCTTCCTTTTTTAAAAATTAGCAAAACTTCATAATTGGCGAATTGTTTAGAGAAAATAACATTATACCAAAGGTGAGAAAGTCAATCGCTTTACATGATTGTTTGTCAAATAAAATCTCATCCGAAATTGTCATCATTTTTATGCGTCACATTATGTGATACAATCTTGGTCATTACTTTTTAAATTTCATTTTTTCCATGCATTTACTCGACAAGGCTTTTCCGTAACTGTACATACAGGGTGATAAAAAATGTGTTCTCCTCCTCCTCCCCCCCGATAAAAAAATCTATTTACGGGTTATGTTGAGGTCAATTTGTGGATCACTCTGTATTTCCCACGCTTTCCATTTCCTATTTCCTAAAGAAAACGTACCTTCCAAAATACAAATTTCCCTGTTATTTAAGTTTAAATTAGTGGATTTTCCTACATTTTTGTGTTTCTGTAAAGTTGTGAATGCAATAGTGTAAGTAATAAGTTAATTAATTTCATACAAATAGACTGTTCTTAATAGTGTGTTTGGTTAATAAACTATTAATCATAAACACATTAGTCAGTATTGATGCCTCTCCAGATCAACACGAAGTTCGTTGTATAGTGAGATTATGATGTATCCAAGTGGTTCCGTCTGGAGAAGGTAAGCTGGGGTGCACCAATTCGCAATTTCTTGATATTTAAGAGAGGATTCGTGCATGTAATTATAAACTTTTTTTTACTTTTTTTTATTTATGAATCAATTTCAGTAAAATCCTTGACGCGAAATACGTGAAAAGAAAATAAAGACAAAAAAGGGAATGCGAAAGGCTTCAGTACAGAAATTTTAAATACAGAAAACTGTGAAGTTTTTGGTGATCTTTTATGGATTTAGGATGATTACATGAAAAAAGTTTCAGTTTAAAATTTTGTGGCTCTTCGTATTGATTTCGGTTTCAAGGGGTATTTCGTGCCTCAAGGAGGAATTGGGGTTCATTTTGAAAAACAATGCTACAGTTTTTATTTCATCTATCTTTAAAAGAATATATTATTTTTTTAATCTATGTTAAAGTTTTGTAGTGTATGATGTTGCCTTCCTATCTATAACGTTTCAGACCCTTCAAACCAAGTTGGGGGGAAGGGGGTCTGTTCATTTGTAGGTAACCAAAGAAAGAAAGGATAATTATCTCCCGATATGAGTAAAATATTTTCATGAAATTTTAAAATAAAGTATACACTTTCTAAAATTACAGAGTAAACTTTTATATGAACGCAATATCTTAACCGACTGCTGATCGACAGACATATAAAAGTTTACTAGGCAATTTTAGAACACCCTCAGTGTAATGGTAACTTTTTCTTGTCCATACGCTGCTCTCATCATTGTTCAACGAGGGAACGGGGAGGGGATCACCAAAATGGCCAATTTGGTGACCTTTTCGTGACCTGAAGTCAAGATATTTGGCCATACGCCGTATACCTAGGTATGGCCAGGGTTCAACTCTTATCTATATGGCAGCATGCCTGAAATTTTAAGGTGGGGATACGCCGTATGGGCGCGTATCACCCTAGTTACAGCACTGAACACCGTGTATTTACGATGTGAAGACCAAATACGTATCCAGATTTGAATGAAATCCAAAATCGAAATCTGTCTACATTTTTGCTCTATAACACTATTACCTCAGACTGTCTTCAAAATGGAAACCTATAAAACTCGGACCTGCAAATTGCTTCAATAAACTACTACAATAAAGAGATACCTATAACTTTGGCACTGTGAATTGGTGACCATAATGTGGTTAGTATCAACAATTAAAGTAAGTAAATAAATACAGGGTGGCACAAAAGGTACCTACGAAGTTTAAGCCTTTATTTCACCAACACTATTGAGGGTACAAAGATAGTTCAAACGCCATTGAAATCAACAACTCAAGTCATTTATATGACAATGTGTTCGAAGTGCTGTCCCTCCACTTCGACGATTTTTCGAAACCTTATCCCAAAATTCGATACCACGCTGTGGAGAACCTCCGTCGGAATGTCGACGATTTGACGTACAATCGATGATTTCAGCTCCTCGAAATTCTTTGGGTTGTTCTGGTAAACTCTATCTTTGAGGTATCCTGACAAAAAGAAGTCACACGGGTTGAGATCAGGCGAATAGGCAGGCCAATCACTGCCACTTTCATAGTGTTTCCAATAGTCCAAACCAATGACATTCTCTCCAAACTGATGTTAAACAAATGAGGTGAGTAGTAAAGTGTGTCAGTAAATTTTCATCGAATTCTATTCATTCGTTTCGGAGATGTAAGTTAATGTTGGTAGGCACCTTTTGGGCCATCCTGTAAATATATATATATATATATGAAAAATTATTTCACGAAAGTAACACGTGAAAAATATTTATGATGAATAAAACCACGAAGGAAAGGAAACACAGAATGGTGCTCAAGCGCTTTCGTCTAATGACATCATCAGGAACACTGAAGTACATAAAGAGTTACAGCCTATATATAGGTTACAGAAAAAAAAATATATATATATATATATATATATGCACTAAAATCACAAAATAACACGTGATCTTATTAATAAGCAAACAACCACAGGGAAAAGGAAACACAAAGTCCGAGCGCTTTCGTGATATATTCACATTATCAAGGAGGAACAGAAAATAGACAGAGATTACAAAGTAAATGAGTTAAATAGACAAGCAAAAAATTCACAATCGGCACCTCAAATTAAAGGCCTTAAAGCCCTCTAAAGATTTTTTCAATTGATAACATAATCTGTAGGCTGCTAAATTACTAAATATAAAAAAAATATATATATAAAAGTAGTATATAGATGAAATTAGACAAAAAAAAACAATACAGAGAACAAAAATTATTATAATGGTTATTAACACTAATATTTAATTAAAGCAGGCAATTAATTGGCAAGAATTTAATGAAAAACAAATAGATAACGTAGATAACAAATAGATAACATAATCTATAGGCTGCTAAATTACTAAATATAAAAAGACTATATAGATGAAATTAGACAAAACACCAGTACAGAAAAAAAAATTATTATAATGGTTATTAACAATAATATTTAATTAAAGCAGGAAATTAAATGGCCAGAAATTAATGAAAACAAAGGGAATGGTGCCATCGTCTTACAGAATATTACAACATTTTCTACAAACAGTCTGGAAAAGTTGTTTTCCCAAAAGCAACCCAGTTGAAAAGTCCAATAAACCCCCCAGCAACCAAAGATTATACACGAAAGAAATATTACAATTAATATAGACACATAAGAATGTTAACAGTTCTTACAATAATATTCATTTATTTAACCAGGGCAAACCATTAAGGGGGCAAGAATGCAATCAAGAAAACAGTAGGCCCTTCGCCAGCTTTCTGACAATGCACGAATCTAATTTATACAACCCAGGACTAATATTAAGGACCAAATCCGCATTATTCTTGATCACACTTGATTCCAGTATATTTCTGCTAACAATAGATTTACTAAACCTTAATTTGGAAGCATTTTTCCAATCAATGGGATGATTAGTATCTCTTACGTGAATGAAAATGGCGTTAGATTCCTGGCCACTTCTTATACTGTGTTGATGCTGTTTAATACGTAACTCAAGGGTCTTACCAGTTTGGCCAATGTAAAATTTATTACATATTGTGCAAGGGATTTTATATACACAACCATGTTCACTTAACGGGGAGTTCTTAATCAATGAATTCTTAATTACATCTAAATTTTTGAACGCAATATTTACGTTAAAAGTCCTCAGCAGATTCGGCAGATCAAGGAAATTTTCTCGGAATGGTAACACTAAAACATTTTTTGTGTTATAAGGAATCTTATCCTTTACTTCTTAGAAAGTTTTCTTTGCCATTTTTAAGGACTTATCTATGCAGTTCTTTGGGTATTTTAAATCAAAAGCAATTTTGTATATTTTACTAATTTCATCGTCAATGAACTCTGGGCTACAAATTCGTAGACCTCTTAGGAACAAAGTAGAAAGAACGGATCGTTTTACATTAATGTGGTGATCAGAATAATAATGTATATAGGAACAATTATTAGTGGGTTTTCTGTAAATATTGTACTTAAACTTTTTCCCGACCTATATATTAAAACATCTAAAAAAGGGATCGAAGAATCTTTTTCTATTTCAACTGTAAAATTGATAGAGGGAGTTAAATTATTAAGTTTGGGTAAGAATTCATTGAGATTTAAAGTCACTGGCCAAAGACAAAGAACATCATCTACATATCTAAACCATGGAACATAATTTGGCAGAATCTTCCTTAATAACTTACTTTCAAAAAACTCCATATATAAGTTACTCAAAATGGGGGAGAGAGGGTTTCCCATCGCCATACCAAATTTCTGCCTAAAATATTCATTATTGAACACAAATTTTGAGTCTACTATGCACAGCTTAATTAATTCTATAATTGTAGCTACAGGTAATGGCAAATTATGCTTAACCAATTCTTCCGAAAGAAACACTAATAGATCCTCCACCGGGACTCTTGTAAATAAAGCGGTAACATCAAAGCTTACCAATCTAAAATTGTAATTGACACTGATACTATTTAATTTTTCCACCAGGTCTACATTATTATTTATGTGTGATTGTGAAATTGTGCCAAGGAGAGGATTAAGAATGGAGACAAGCCATTTGGATAGCTTATATGAGATAGATCCTATAGAACTAACAATAGGCCTTGCAGGATTATTGTAAAACGATCCGTTCTTTCTACTTTGTTCCTAAGAGGTCTACGAATTTGTAGCGCAGAGTTCATTGACGACGAAATTAGTAAAATATACAAAATTGCTTTTGATTTAAAATACCCAAAGAACTGCATAGATAAGTCCTTAAAAATGGCAAAGAAAACTTTCTACGAAGTAAAGAATAAGATTCCTTATAACACAAAAAATGTTTCAGTGTTACCATTCCGAGAAAATTTCCTTGATCTGCCCAATCTGCTGAGGACTTTTAATGTAAATATTGCGTTCAAAAATTTAGATGTAATTAAGAATTCATTGATTAAGAACTCCCCGTTAAGTGAACATGGTTGTGTATATAAAATCCCTTGCACAATATGTAATAAATTTTACATTGGCCAAACTGGTAAGACCCTTGAGTTACGTATTAAACAGCATCAATACAGTATAAGAAGTGGCCAGGAATCTAACGCCATTTTCATTCACGTAAGAGATACTAATCATCCCATTGATTGGAAAAATGCTTCCAAATTAAGGTTTAGTAAATCTATTGTTAGCAGAAATATACTGGAATCAAGTGTGATCAAGAATAATGCGGATTTGGTCCTTAATATTAGTCCTGGGTTGTATAAATTAGATTCGTGCATTGTCAGAAAGCTGGCGAAGGGCCTACTGTTTTCTTGATTGCATTCTTGCCCCCTTAATGGTTTGCCCTGGTTAAATAAATGAATATTATTGTAAGAACTGTTAACATTCTTATGTGTCTATTTTAATTGTAATATTTCTTTCGAGTATAATCTTTGGTTGCTGGGGGTTTATTGGACTTTTCAACTGGGTTGCTTTTGGGAAAACAACTTTTCCAGACTGTTTGTAGAAAATGTTGTAATATTCTGTAAGACGATGGCACCATTCCCTTTGTTTTCATTAATTTCTGGCCATTTAATTTCCTGCTTTAATTAAATATTATTGTTAATAACCATTATAATAATTTTTGTTTTCTGTACTGGTGTTTTGTCTAATTTCATCTATGTAGTCTTTTTATATTTAGTAATTTAGCAGCCTATAGATTATGTTATCTATTTGTTATCTACGTTATCTATTTGTTTTTCATTAAATTCTTGCCAATTAATTGCCTGCTTTAATTAAATATTAGTGTTAATAACCATTATAATAATTTTTGTTCTCTGTATTGGTTTTTTGTCTAATTTCATCTATATACTACTCTTATATTTTTTTTTTATATTTAGTAATTTAGCAGCCTACAGATTATGTTATCAATTGAAAAAATCTTTAGAGGGCTTTAAGGCCTTTAATTTGAGGTGCCGATTGTGAATTTTTTGCTTGTCTATTTAACTCATTTACTTTGTAATCTCTGTCTATTTTCTGTTCCTCCTTGATAATGTGAATATATCACGAAAGCGCTCGGATTTTGTGTTTCCTTTTCCCTGTTTGTTTGCTTATATATATATATATATATATATATATATATATATATATATATATATATAATAAACGGAGAAACAGAATTAAAGGATTGTGGGAGGGGCATACAAATTTGTAAGGAAAAACTATCGATTTTTAGCACAAGATTAAATGAATTGTTTCCAACCAATGTTATAGATAAAAAATATACAAATTTATACTGAAAATCTGCCGGGTTTTAGCACTCTGCCCTTTTTTGTATATAAAAATTGAAAAATAAAAATTATTAGAGTGGCATACAAGTTTACCAAAGATTTAGCGTTCTACCCTTCTTATCTAAATCTGTTCTGAAGGAATTCAAAACAACAGGATCGAGCTGAAAAAGACCTTTGCTTATGTTGAAGTTATTTGTAAGTTGGATAATGGCAGTCTCAAGAATATTTCTATTAACAATGTTGCTAGAGTGAAATAAAACTGAAGCATTATTCCAATCAATACAGTGGGATAACTCTGACAAATGGACAAAAAGGGCACTGGACAACTGTCCTGTTCTAACAGAATATTGATGCTGTTTTATACGTGTGTGCAAATCATTTCCCGTCTGACCTATGTAAAAGGAATCACATTGTTTACAACCAATTTTATAGATAATGCCTGAATTATTGGTAGGGCTATTTTTTACTATGATGTTTTTCACAATATTGTTATATGAAAATAATACATTAATATCCAAAAGTTTAAGTACATTAGCAATGCCTCAAAAGCCCGGGAAAAATGGAAGTACGGTATTGGAAGTGATCTGTGTTATCCATCTGCGTTTATGGAATCTTGTCTCAACAAGGCAAAACGAACTTTCTATCGTGTCAATAATAACACTCGTACTTTGTCAAAAAATATTTTAGTACTTCCATTTTTCCTGGGCTTTTTGGACATTGCTAATGTACTTAAACTTTTGGATATTAATGTAGTATTTTCATATAACAATATTGTGAAAAATATCATAGTAAAAAATAGCCCTACCAATAATTCAGGCATTATCTATAAAATTGGTTGTAAACAATGTGATTCCTTTTACATAGGTCAGACGGGAAATGATTTGCACACACATATAAAACCATCAATATTCCGTTAGAACAGGACAGTTGTCCAGTGCCCTTTTTGTCCATTTGTCAGAGTTATCCCACTGTTTTGATTGGAATAATGCTTCAGTTTTATTTCACTCTAGCAACATTGTTAATGGAAATATTCTTGAGTCTGATATTATCCAACTTACAAATAACTTCAACATAAGCAAAGGTCTTTTTCAACTCGATCCTGTTGTTTTGAATTCCTTCAGAACAGATTTAGGTAAGAAGGGTAGAACGCTAAATCTTTGGTAAACTTGTATACCACTCTAATAATTTTTATTTTTCAATTTTTATATACAAAAAAAGGGCAGAGTGCTAAAACCCGGACAGATTTCCAGTATAAATTTGTATATTTTTTTATCTATAACATTGGTTGGAAACAATTCATTTAATCTTGTGCTAAAAATCGATAATTTTTCAATTTTTATATACAAAAAGGGCAGAGTGCTAAAACCCGGGCAGATTTCCAGTATAAATTTGTATATTTTTTTATCTATAACATTGGTTGAAAACAATTCATTTAATCTTGTGCTAAAAATAGATAGTTTTTCCTTACAAATTTGTATGCCCCTCCCACAATCCTTTAATTCTATTTCTCCGTTTATTGCATATATATATATATATGGTTTTTTTTTTGTAATCTATATATAGGCTGTAACTCTTTATGTACTTCATCAGTGTTCCTGAGGATGTCATTAGACGAAAGCGCTTGAGCACCATTCTGTGTTTCCTTTCCTTCGTGGTTTTATTCATCATATATATATATATATATATATATATATATACACACAGTATATGTATATATTTTTTTTTTACCTAAGTCTGGTGAAGCATTCGTGTGGCTCGAAGGTATTACTAAATTACAATAGGAAATCGTTATGAATTTAATAACATACAATATAAAGTTTTGTTTTCACAGAAAACTTTTAACTCTTCACATTTTAAATAAAATGCAACGAAGGTATAACGAATAAATAAAAGAATAAAAAGAAAGAGACAAAAACAGGAAAAAGTTACAAAATCAGTAGGAATTTGTTTCATCACAACATTTACATACATTGAATGGTTATTCAATGAAAAATTAAAAGAAAGAAATTACAAAACAAAACAAAAAAATATCATTTCATTCCAATTTGAGAACTTTATGAAGGAAGAAGCTTCATTTTTGAGGATTCATTAAAGTTTCATTTGATGTAACAAACGAAAGTAGAAAGATATCAGCTGCGTAATCCGAACACACTCTGAATTTAATTAAAAGACTTAAAATAACTGAACCTAGTCTAGAATTCAGAACAATCGGATAAATGAAAGTAATATAGTAAGTGACTGTACTCCTCTTTTGACTTAATGACAACCTACATACGACGGGACGGGACACGAATTGTGGTCGTAATTAGAAGCTGTTAGTAAGTTATTAAAATAAAACCAACTTTCTCTTCATGAAAATGGGAGGAAAGAAGAAGAAAAGCAAAGCAGAAAATGAGAATGCGTCTGCAGTGAGTAATCTCAAATTATACACCCACTTTTCGATGTACTGAACAAAAAGAAAGAATTAATCTATAGACTTGTGTACGCCCACAAAACTCCGGAAGTTTCGAGATATACAAACGAACGATAATGTGGAGAAACATGTATAAAATGAGAAGTTTTCCAAATTAGCTATTAAAAGTAAGTTGAACAAGATTGAACGACAAAAGGGAAGATGGTTCATTTAAACCTTCTGATGTCACTGTTGGTAGTTGCTTTGGTGAACAGATTCACATATGGAGAGACTAGTGAATCTACGATCACGGGACTTTACAGTCTTTTTGAAGATATTAGACTCTCTCCCGCATGCGTGTCACAAACTCTGGCACTTTGTGAAAACTCCCCAAGGAATTCTTTCTTGCTAGGAAAAAAAAGTAATTTGTATTCTATGGAAAAGCCGACCGACAAGTTGACGGAAATCTTGAAACGTCCACGTAATTGTCAGGATATTTTTAACCTTGGTGACGAAGAGACTAGGGTTCGAACAGTGTACCCTTTCGGATGTTGTGAAAACCGACCCGTTTCTGTTTTCTGCGACCAAACTACTGACGGAGGAGGATGGACGGTGATTCAGCATCGTGAAGCTCTTCCAGAGAGAGAAAACTTCTTCCGGAGATGGGTCGAGTACCAACTTGGTTTCGGAAACCTCAATGGAGAATTTTGGCTCGGTGTCGACAACATTCACGCAATCGTTAGTAACGCTTTAATGGAGCTGAGGGTGGATCTTGAGGACTTCGAGGGAAAAAAGCGATGGGCAAAATACGAACACTTTTACATCGGAGATGCTACTACCAAATATCAACTGGATTTAGGAGAATATTCTGGTAATGCCGGGGACTCATTTTCCGATCACAACGATGGACAGTTTTCATCGAAAGATCAAGACAACGACATTCATCAAGATGCAAGTTGCTCAAAGGTATATCGGGGAGCATGGTGGTATAAAAAATGCCATGCTTCCAATTTAAATGGGTATCAGTATGAAGGAAAACACAATTCCTCCTCTGATGGCATCAATTGGAGGGATTTTCGTGGCTATCAATACTCTTTAAAGAAAACGTCTCTGAGCCTTAGACCGAAATTCCGAATTTAAAATTAGTAGAAATTGGAGATGTTCTTCAACACATTTCTTATTTATATTGTGAAAGTCTGATAAAGAATGTTATTGATTTGCCGTTTTAATAATAATAATATAATAATAATAAAATAATAATAATAATATAATATAATAATATGAAGTGAACTTTCTTGATTTTAATGGTTGAAAATGTATTGATAACATGTGGAAATGTTATTACAATTTTATGTCATATTTTATATTGAAAATATCGCACGTGTTTTTGGAAAATAAATATTTGTTGTAAACAGATTTTTAACCCATATATTTGAAATTATATTTAATAAATTTTACAACTTACGTACAATATAAAATATTTCAGGTAAAACATATAAATGCATTATGTCTATATGCAAGAAGAGAGAGACAGATCGTGTGTACAGTTCATAGTGTAGAAATAGATTAAAGGAATAATCACAAACATTTTTCTGTTTTTCGACGCCAAAGACCATCTTTTCATAAATGATTCAATTGTTACGTATTTTTCTGAACTAAAACCCTGGAATGTCGCAATGAAGTTGGTATTTACTTTTAAAGAAATTGATGGCTCTGCAATACCCATGAATATTTCATAAGGGTATTTAGATGCTTTTCATTATTTCACAGATATGATGAAGGTCTCTGTTCCATTACCAAAGGTACTGAATTAATAATGAGGTATTTCGTGCAGTGTACATTAAGTGTGAAAAACTTTTAATTCTGAATTAGCATACAAAAATAGCTTCTTTAAATACCAATTACAAAATAGCTTTTGAACACACACACACACACACACACACACACACACACACACACACACAAGAAGGAGAGAGAGAGAGAGAAAGAGAGAGATAGAGAGAGGAGAGAGAGAGGGGGGGAGAGAGAAATCAACACATGGTAAACAGAATGTGAGAAATAGTCTTAAGAACAACGAATCCAATAGTTCAGTTGAGAGTATCCGACTTTAACCGAAAAAATTAATTTAACCAAATCAACTCTTATTTTTTATAATCAAGAATTGGAAATTATTTACCGAGTGTCACGCCTTAAATTCTGAAATAAAGTAATCTAGCTAAACTGTTGTAAAAGAAAGGATTAGTGGGTATCTGCTGTTGGAAGTGCGACTCCGCCTAGCTTCAACAGATGGCGCTGAAGGGATCACGCTCACAGTATCCTGGAAGAGCCCATTGATCGAGTCTGCTTTTTCCTCCGCGTTAAATGAGACGCGTCTCTTAGGCCGGCCGCACACAAGATCGTCTTGCAACTCACCACTTGGGTCGTGACGACTCGGCTTACATGAAACTACACTACGCACCCAAACACCCAGAAAAGAAGTAGTACAGTTCAAATTAAACCCAGTGATGCTACTATACTACCAAGTAGTTAGTACAGTACCAGAAATGTAGACAAATTTGGATTGATTTGAGAATTTCCTCCTTTTTTTCTACCATACTACCCACTTCGCAGTATAGTAGCATTAAATGCGACAGTTTAAATGAGACTGTACTACTTCTTTTCGATGTGTCTGGGCTTAGTGTAGTTGCACATAAGGCGAGTGATGCTACTATACTACCCGGTGTTTGTGTAGCAAACAAAAGGAGGAAATTCTCAAATTATTCCAGATTTGTCTACATTTTTGCACCTATACTATCCACCGGGTATTATTGTAGCATCACTAGGTTTCCGACAAACTGTACTACTTCTTTTCTGGATGTGTGGAGGCGTAGTGTAATTACATTTAAGACGAGTGAGCTACTATACTACCCGTTGGGTAGTATAGTAGAAAAATAAAGGTGGAAACTCTAAAATGGATCTAAATTTGTCTACATTTTTCTTACTATACTACCCACCGTGTAGTATAGTAGCATCACTAAGTTCAAATGTAATTATGCTACGCTCCCTTACACCCAGAAAAGAAGTAGTACAGGTGCATTTAAATAAAGTGATGCTACTATGCTACCCGGTGGGTAGTATAGTAGCAAAAAAAGAAGAAAATTCTCAAATCGATCCAAATCGTCAAATCTTCATATATATATATATATATATATATATATATATATATATATATATATATAAAATCGGAAGGCCAACGACTTTACTAATATCTTTATTATGCAGACGTTTAGGGAGGTCCACCTCGCATCTTCAAGGAAAACAACTGAGAATATTTAGAATTTAGAAGGAAGGTTCAGGATTATTTTTAAAAATTCCATAATTCTCAAATAAGACTCATACTGTTGTTTATAGAAGATCTTAAAGTTCTCTAGACCTAATTTATCTTTACAACATTCAATTTCACATTTTCCCAATATTTGTTTGACTGATATTGACATTTTGTATCCCAATATCAGAAGATGGGCGTACCTCATGTTACTGCAGATGAACATTTGTTAAAATTGAAAGATACTTGTTGCATGAAAATAAGAATTTTATTCATGTTTTTAAACGACTATTATTATTATTATTATTATTATTATTATTATTATTATTATCACTCTAAACAACTACAAACGAGAACTCCAAAGAATATATTTGTGGCTTAATGACGACAATATATATCATATGAACACATTTAAATAAGCATTAAATATTTTTATTTTACATGGAAGAAACCTGAAGTCACTATAACATCTGGGAAAAAGTTTGGACAGAATCACATGCGTTTGTTTATAAACCCTTAACAAATATCTCGAAACCTATAAACTTGGTGTTTTTGCAATTTCTCGATGAAACATCAACTCGGTTAAAACTTTTCCGAACACTTTTTAGTGAAGAGTAATAAAGGAAATTTAAGCTCCTTTAGTACAGTGGCGTCCATAAATATTCGTACAGAGAAATATTTCAATTATATTCGTCCTTATCTTTTGTATCATGCATAGGATAGTTATGAAAAGTTTACCGTTCGTTTGGAAAAGTTTAACAAAAAAAAAACACTTCAACTCCATCATAAAATATAAAACATCAAAGAATTTGAAAAAAAAATTAAAAAATTTCAATGCAAAAGTTTTCGTAAATTTACTTACAAAATTATTTAATACCTTGTGTGTCCACACCTTCCTTGAATGACTTCAATGACTCGTTTCCGGTATTTTTCATCCCATTCTTCTAAGGAAAATTGTTGCAATTCATTCAGATTCGAAAGGTTTCTCTAACGGACAGCTTTATCAAATCAAACCATAAATTATCGATTAAACTGAGATCTGGGCTTTGACTGGACCACTCGAGAAGCATGAAATTATTTTGCTGAAGTCATTTCATGGTGCTCTTACTTTTATGTTTTGGCTCATTATCTTGTTGCAGTACCCAACTGCGACCCATTCGCAACTCCCAAATTAAAGGTAATATATTTTCTTCTAAAATTTCCTGATATTTCTTCAAATTCAAGATTCTATTGATGACAACAAGATTTCCTGGAACAAAAGCACTAAGACATCCCCAAAGAAGCAAACTACCACCATCATGTTTAACCGTAGGAAGAGTTTATTTTTCCCGAATGTAGTATTTGATTTTCGCCAAACATACTATTGCTTAATGTTCCCGAATAATTGAATTTTTATTATTTTGGTCTCGTCTGTCCAGAGAGCTTTCTTCCAGAATGCAAATCTATCATTTTGATGATCCTTAGAGTACTGTACTTTAAACGAGCTTCTTTGTGCTCGTTTCGTAGTAGAGGATTTCTTCGTGCACCACTTCCATGCAGACCATTCTTTCTCAGTGTACGACTTACGATCTCAGACAGTGTTAATGTTTGGCAAATATCACCCGCAGTCACTCGTGGATTCTCAGCAGATATTCTTTCAATCCGTCTAGCTGTACGTTCGGAAATCTTACAAGGTCGTCCACAGCTTCGTAGAGTTGTGATTGTTCCAAAATCTTTTCCCCTTTTTATATTTGTAGCAACCGTCGTAAGTGCTTCTTCTCCTATCTTCCTATAATTCTTACCAGATTCGTGTGCAGCAATAACAGCTCTCTCAATTTCTTAAGATCTGTAGACCGTGTAAGGTGGAGTGAAAAAATCAAATTAGAATGACTGAAATCTAATAGTGTGGGAAAGTTTCCTTTTGGTCTCCTTAGTATTTGTATCAAATATTTATGTTCTGACTCAATATCTTAAGGCGCCCCAATGACCTTGAAATTTATGTTCATGTTGGATGAGGAGGGAGCCCTAAACTGCTTCAGTGTTATTGTAATTGTCAGCCGCGTAGGATGTACCTTTACATTTTTGTTCTCTGTTGTTGTCGAAAATCATTTATGTACTTTATGTAATGTTTTTCTGTAATCGTCATTACTATATTAGATTAATTTTTAATTCTGAAATTTTGTTATTTTATGTTCTTTTGCAGGAATACTTTTTTCTGGTGAAAGTTTAATATTGATATAGGCCTAATTCCAATCATTAAAAGTGAAAACAAGAAAGACTATAAACTGTTCCATATTTGGTGCACCAAAAGAACTTGATTTTCGTTTACTTCCAACTTATGAAGATGTGATGAAGTTTTACTTGTGGATTAAAAATGATCTGAAAGAAAATTCAAATAAGAAACCCACTGTAGGTGAAATAGCAGAGGAAAGTTGCAACAAAAATCGAAAATCTGTGGTTTAAAGCATCTATTCTTGTTGTATCACATACTCGCGTTATGCAAATGATCCGATCCTATCATGAAAAATACCGAAATATTAGAAAGTCGGAAAAAGGTAGACAGCAAAGTGACACTTATAAAGCTAGAATAAAACTGTTTCAAAAGGAAGCACATACAAAGCTGTTTGACATTTCAGCATGCAAATGTAGTGAATTTTCTTCGTGTAGTTGTGAAAAGTCTTGCAAAGTACATTCAGAGGACAGAAAGGAAAATGGCTTTGGGATCACTTGACATCACCACATCTAAGCAGTTTCAACGAAAAGAAGACAAGAAGAGAAAAGAAATTGCAAGAGTTGCAAAACATTTCGCATCAACAAGTAAAGATAATGCAGAAATGGAACTTGGCAGGTGTGCATCTACTACTGAAACGGAAGGTATGGAAGATACGGATGAGGGTACGGACTCAGCCTACGGAGTATATACCATCTTCGTTTCAGAAAAACAGATCGACAGTATCTACTGTAAATTGAAAGCTACAAATCAAATGAGATCGCATTTATCAGCAATAGCAATGGCTTGTGATAGAACAGGTGTGTCGGATAGGTCGGCTGCAGCAATCGCAAGTGCAGTTTTGCATGATGTGGGTATTGTGACTGAAAAAGATTTAAGCCAAGTTATAGACAGAAGTAAAATAAGAAGAGAGAGGAAAAGGATACGTTGCGACATTCAAGAGAAAGTAAAGGTAGATGTACCTCTTCGAAGTGTTTGCTTTGATGGGCGTAAAGACAAAACTCTAGTCCAAGAAAAGAAAGGAAAAAATAGAAAATACTATCGCAAAACTATTGTAGAGAAACATGTAATACTACTGCAAGAACCACAATCAAAATACATCTGGTTCCGCTGAAAGTATTTCATCCTCTATCTTAGGCTTTTTGGCAGATAATGAAATGGATACTACGAATGTAGCAGCTATTGGTTGTGATGGAACGGCGGTCAATACTGGTACACAAGGTGGAGTTATTAGAAGACTAGAGCAAAATCTTGACAAACCTTTACATTGGTTTGTGTGTCAACTACATGCAAATGAGCTTCCTTTCCGACATCTATCATACTTCTACATCTGGATGGAAAGTCCACAGGTCCTTATGATTTTTCCGGTCCAATTGGCATGCAACTTCAAAAGTGTGACAAACTTCCCATAGTTGAATTTAAAAGAACTGAGGTTGAAACACCGCCAGTTGACACCATTGATCTTAGTACAGACCAGAAATATTTGTTGGAAATTCACCAAGCTATAGCTAACGGTGTTTGTCCGTCAAGTTTGGCCCTAAAAAATCCCGGTAAAATGGCCCATTCAAGGAACAACTGCAAACCGAATACTACGATTATATGTAGGAACTAATGATCCGACAAAAAATCTTCGAACAGTAGCAGAATATGTCATGAAAGTGTATGCACCAATATGGTTCTCCATTAAATCTAATCCCTCATATACGGAAGGTGCAAAGCACGTATGGCAGACAATTCACCTGTCACGCTACTTTAATGCAGAAATAAGATATATCATCGACCCTATTACACAAAGAAATGCCTACTTTTGCCACCCTGAAAATATTTTTGAGTATGATCACCGATGAAAGAAAGCACAGAAGGGAACTTGGATTGCTGCGAATTTTGAAGGCAAGGAAGAGAAATCAGAAAGGAATTAGAGTATTCACAGTTCCAGCCCTTAATTTTGAAGCTGAAGACTATACAAACATCATCAATTGGCAAGAATCCAAAGTAACAGAACCACCTTTGACATGTGAAATACCTGACGAGACAATAGCATCAATGATAGAGATTGAAGATCTGTCTGAACTGAAGTTACCTAAATTTCCGTGCCACACTCAGTCCGTGGAGAGATTTGTAAAACTAGTGACTGAAGCATCAACAACCGTCTGTGGTTCATTGTCCAGGGACGGCTTCATTCGATCAACGATGGAATCACGACAAAAGATGGTCCATTTCAACACCAAGGTCGAATATAAACCTTGAATTAACATCTAATTACGCAATTCGTGCCCGTGTTTGGTAGGGAGGTTCGGTTGGGGACGGGTGGAACTCGACATACAGCCACCTCCACGTGGTGATTTCTGGGTTATTTTGACAAACAAGTCAGAGTAAGCGAAGAGCTGTATCCATAAAAAAATAAATAAAACAAATTATACTCTGCTTTATATTGAATTTTGATACCCAGTGGGACACGGCAAGTTTCTGTCTAGCTGTAAATTTTTAGGACACCTGGGACACCTCTAAATATTTTGCCATCATTATAAAAATTTGTACGCATATTAAGACGATCAATAAGCAACTTCTCCGCACGATTAAATATCAATATAATGAAAACGTCTTTTTCAATCATGTTTTCATTTTACAGTGAATTTTCGGTGCTACTGTAGTATGCGGTCTACCTACGATTGGTTAGGTTTAATCATGATATTTTCGTTAAAACTAACGAAAATATCATGACTAAACCTAACCAATCGTCAAGGGCGATTGACAATGGGATGTAAACAAACAATTAGTAAACAAGATAAGAAGCTATAATTAAAAGGTAGACCGCCGAATCGTAGGTAGACCGCATACTACAGTAGCACCGAATTTTCTGCTTTAGAGTAAAACTTAAGGCCTCTGGGGCACCTCAAAATATTTCGCTACCCTTACCAAAATTGGTATGCATATTAAAATGTTCAATAGGCAGCTTTTCCATTCTCTTAAAAGTTGATATAGTAAAATAAGTTTTTTAACCCTTTTTCACTCCACCCTACCAGACAGATCTTTACCAGGACGACTCATTGCTCACTAATGGCTTATACAGTCATTCGTCTTTCATGAAGCTTCACAGAGAAAATTCTAGAATTCAGAATTGCCAAAAGTCTCTAATCAATAAACAGCCAAGTACTGATAAAAATCTTAAATTCTTCAAGCCTAAGTTGGATACACAAATTATTAAATAGTTTAGTAAATAAATGTACGAAAACTTTTGCAATTTAACTTCTTTTATTTTCCTTAAATTCTTTGATGTTTTACAGTATATGTTGGAGTTAAACTAAATTTTTTTTATTTGTTAAATTTTTCCAGACGAACGGTAAACTTTCAATAACTATCCTATGTATGGTACAAAGGAAAGGACGAGTATAACAACTATTTCTCTGTCGAATACTTATGAGCGCCACTGTTAGCTAAAAAATTAGAAAATATTATTTAAGATGAAGGTACATTGTATACGGTTGGGTAAATAGTGGAAAATGCCACATACCTCGCAAATTAATTTCAGTAATTATTAAATATATTATATTGGAGACTGAAATTCTTCCAACACCTTTTAAAAATTTGAAGGCACTCAAAGATATTTGGCTTTACAACCTTGAAACACACCAAGCCATTATGGACTAAGACCGGCCGCGCGCAGAATCATCTTGCGACTGACGACTGATGACGACTCGAATCGTCACGACCCAAGTCGTCAATCGTAAGTCGCGAGACGATCTTGCGTGCGGCCGGCCTAACAGTTTCTTTCAGGAAAAAACAACGTAAAATTCACCAGTTTTCAAAAAAGGAAATTTAAAGTTCTTACAATTAATATTTATTTATTTATTTACAATAATTTTTATTACACTATTTTGAAACCTTTTCTACTGTGAAAAACAACAACAACTATTTCTTTTCAGCTAAAGACATCTTAATTACGGTTATTCTAAAATTAAACAAAAGAACGACTCTGTTAATTCTTAAACAGATTTTCCGTCTGTACACTTCAAACGTTTTGGACAAAATGGTACATATTATAATTGAAAATAAAACTGAATTATGTTAAAACACAACTAAATAAAAGAAGTGAAATGATGCGAAGCTCGTCACATGTACATAAAATGAGATCATTTCAATTGACAAACATTTTGTCCTCCTATAATTTTGGATATGAACTGATATTTTAATAGAAAATGCCTAATACTAATTTTTTGTTTAAGTTTCTGAACTAAGTGTGATTCTGATTCAGCTATACTCGTAGATCGTTGAAGAGTTCAGTTTGATATACAGGGTGTCCCATAAGTACGGTCTCATGGGGGGGGGGGATTTATTTTAAATTAAATTTACAAAAGGAATACATTGGAACAGAAACAAATGTTCAAATTGATGTCTTGTTTTCGAACCTTTTTTTTTCGTTGTGGGTAGAATAATACCCAATGGCTAATATGGAAGTGAGTTACACTGGTGAAGAAAAGACGGAAGCCTGCAACAAAAAAAAGGTGCCAAAACAAGACATCAATTTGAACATTTGTTTTAGTTCTAATTGATTACTTTTGTAAATTTAATTTAAAATAAATTTTCCTATGAGACCGGACTTATGGGACACCCTGTATATTAAAGAAGCCAATATAATTTTTATACAATTATTATTATTATTATTATTATTATTATTATTAAACATCTTTGTAACATTTACTAATTCTCATGAATTCTCATTCTATGGGATTTGCACATCATTTTCATTTTCGAATTTAGTTTCTGAATTTCGGTCTGAGGCTGAGTGATGTTATTTTCAAAGAATAGTGATACCCATGGAACGCATACCAGTTGATACCATCAGCGTAAGAAGTGTGATTTCCTTCATACTGATACCCATTTATGTTGGAGTTGTGGCATTTTTC
This sequence comes from Bathynomus jamesi, assembly GCA_023014485.1. Taxonomy (NCBI): domain Eukaryota; kingdom Metazoa; phylum Arthropoda; class Malacostraca; order Isopoda; family Cirolanidae; genus Bathynomus; species Bathynomus jamesi. The sequence continues at coordinate 465,347 of JAJOZX010003414.1, read as the reverse complement.
ATGCCACCATCCGCCATGGAATTTCTGTGCACAATTTTCCTTCGGATAGATGTCGTTATCTTGATCTTTCGTTGTAAACATTTGACCATTCTGACGCATAAATGAATCCCCGGCGTTGCCCGAATATTCTCCTAAATCCAAGAGGTATTTCACAGTAGCGTCTCCGATGTAAAAGTGTTCGTATTTGGCCCAACGCTTTTTCCCCTCAAAATCCTCAAGATCCACCCTAAGTTCCATCAGAGTGTTACTAACAAGGGAGTGGATGTTGTCGAGACCGAGCCAAAATTCTCCTTTCAGGTTCCCGAAACCCAGCTGGTACTCCACCCATTTTCTGGAGAAGTTTTCTCTTGTGGAAGAGCCTCGCGATGTTGAATCACCGTCCATCCACCTCCGTCAGTTGTCTGGTCACAGAAAACAGAAGCAGTTCGCTCTGCGCAACAACTGAAAGGGTACACTGTTCGAACCCCAGACTCTACGTCACCGATGTTGAAAAGATCCGCACAGTTTCGAGGACTGTTGGAGACTTCTTTTAACTTGTCGCTCGATTTTTGCATTGAGTGTAAATTAATTATTTTCTTCAGCAATAAGGAGTCCCTCACAGAGTTTTCACATTGGGCTAGAGCCTGAGACACGCACGCAGGAGAGAATCCAATCGCTTGAAAGAGGCTGTCAAGTTCTCTCATCGAAAAATCATTCCTGTCACCATAGGCATAGCTGTTGACTAAAACCATAAACAGTAATAAAATCAGAGTTTTTGCTTCAACCATTTTCTGAGCTCTCGATGATGAAGGTTTTCGGAACATGGCTTCGAATAACTAACATTGCGAAATCATCCCATTTTTATATGGTTTTCCTCCGCCTTATCTTCTTTTGATGTATCTCGAAACATCCGTAGTTTTGTGGCGTATTCTTATCTCAATATATTTCTATTTTAATATATTAATATATTTCTGAATGAGTTTTTTACCCTTCATCGGAAATCCTAAAGTGGACATATATAATAAGATTATCCTAAATTCTATTATTCTCTTTGCGGTTGCTTCTTATTTTTATTTTCTTTATGTAATTTCGTTCGTATGAATACTCTGATCGAACGCACTGAATGTCCCCCACCTTTTTTTAACTATGTCTTCTTAAACAACGTCGCTATTAGTTACAATTTGAACTGTCATTAAAGTCCAGTTAATCGAAATATTACCTTAAATTTATTAATTTCTTTTCATTGGTTGAAAGTTATGTGAAAAAATATTCCTGAAATTGGTTATTTGCCATCTCATACCTACTTAAATTTTAAATGTGTGTGTGTGTGTGTGTGTAACTAACTCCTTCGTAATACCAAAGGTCATGTGACGGATGGATTTACATCATCTGGATGACTGTCACCCATCCAACTACTATCCAAACCAAATGTCACTTAAGTTCCCTAATCTACGGGAAGCACTGTTGCGACATGACCATAACCTAACCCAGAATTTTAACTAAAAAATGTAACTGGGAATGATCAGTGGTTAAAGGGAAGAGAAACTGGGAAGGGCCTAGCGCCACACTTATGAAATTTACTAAAGATACCGCCCCAGTAATAAAGGAAAGTTACTCCTCTTACTTAAAAGCAAAAGTTATACTAGTGGATCTTGGAGTATAATTTCCATAAGAAATATTCCGTTGGGTTTTTGATCTTCTTCAACCTCTGAGTTTCTACAGGGCGTTCCATAAGTCCGGTCTCATAGGAAAATCTATATTAAATTAAGTTTACAAAAGTAATACATTATAACTAAAACAAATGTTCAAATTGATGTCTTGTTTTGGGACCTTTTTTTTTTACACTCCTGAGGAAAAGGCGGAGGCCTTTTCCTAACGAGTGTACCTCACTTCCATATTAGCCATTGCGCGTTATTCCATCTACAACAAAAAAAAAGGTCCCAAAACAAGACACCAGTTTGAACATATGTTTTAGTTCTACTCTATTACTTTTGTAAATTTAATTTAAAATAAATTTTCCTATGAGACCGGACTTATGGGACACCCTGTACTTAGAAGCTGGCAATGTACTTTTCTGCCCTTTCTTGGCATAAATTGGGTAATTTTTTAAACTTCGCTTTACAGTTTTTCCTTCCTTTGTTTATTTGTCTGTACGTCTGTTATCTGTTTATTTGTCTGTGGTGAGAACTACTAAAATTCTATAACAGACAGAGTTGAATAATAACAGGGATTCCCCAAAAGCTTTTCGGGTCATTCTCCTGATATTTGTGCAACAAGAAACAATGATATTAAAACTGCAGTCCTCGAATGCACCTTAGAATGATGACTTTCTACAGTAAATAGGTTTGTTTACAATGAATCTTAGTCTGCATAAATAAACACAGTAAATAAATAAAAGTACAATAAAGGAAGGTCGAGTTAGACTCGTCATATAGCTCGATTCGTGACGCTGGAAACAAATTTTCCATCGCCATAAAACACTTTCACACACATACAAAAAAAAATTCATAAATTAACGCTAAAAAAAAAAACACACAAAAGAAAACCATTGAAAAGGATAACGAGAAAACCAAGCTCAAAATCAAGAGAGAAAAACCAAAGAGTGATAAAAACTTCTTAAGAGATCGTCCCCCGTTTCAGCTAATCGCCTATTTTTTGCCTTACGTATGTTAGTTGGTTTGCTCATTGTATCAGTTGCTCGGAGACACTAGCACCGGACCTCCCAACGTAAGGTTTACGCCAGCTGCAGCACGTCCCGTTATAGCAAGTCTATTTTTTTTTTTTTTTTCCCCCGAATAAACTTTCAGTTTCATTTTCGTGTAAATCGTCTGTTTTTATATTAAATTAAATATATTATTTATATCTTATTAACTGTTAATCCGTTTGTTTGTCATATTGCTGATGGCGAATTCGTTGATAAAGACAAAACCACCTTAGTCAGAGGAAGGCATGTTCGTGAAATAACTGATATGCCTCCCTTTGATTTTTTCTGGAAACTTGTAGCAAAACCAGTTCTACCTTCTCTTGATTAGTATACTGAACGATCAGGGTATTTTCTTTCCTGAAATATGTAAAACTGACATTAGAAATGTGGGAGCTATTGAAAAATAGGGACCCCAGGCTCTGTCCCCAGCCTTCTTTAGTTAGCTTTATAAGGCTAACTAACGAAAATATCATGACCTAACTTAACCAATCGTCAAGGGCGTACAGTTAACCTAACGATTGGTTAGGTTAGGTCGTGATATTTTCGTTAGTTAGCCTTATAAGCCTAACTAAAGAAGGCTGGGGTCCCTATTCTTCAATAGCCCCGAAATGTGTTTGTTTCACTTTAAAAATATAATGTCTATTTTCCCTGAGTCCAGAATTCTGGGACACCCTCTATATATATATATATATATATATATATATATATATATATATATATATATATATATATATATATATATATATATACCGGGTGATTACAAATGATCTTCCCGAGTTTAAACATTTATTATGAAAAAACTAACAAAACTACCCAAGGATATTAGAGTCGCACTAACAATACATTTACAAACCCCTCACAATCACATATATGTTCCCACTCCCATCAGTTAGACCACCCAATTAGATCTAATAACTTTTCAGTAATAGCAAAGACTAATAAATACGATCTACCCCTCTTAGAAACAATATCATTTTCAAACATAAACCAAATAAAAATCATCATACCTCATTCCATAACCTCAATATCCTTCAGTAAAAGGTTTTACCAACCAACCAACCACATTAACACGTCCTTCAACAAACTGTATCCCTCTTTCCCATCACTCATTCTCTGCTACGTCCGTGAATAAGTAATTCGTACCTAATTTATTTCTCTTGAAGTTTTATATAGATTTTAATCTTTTATTTTTTAATTTGTCCATAATGTTCTCTATCTTCTTAAATTATTTTATGATGTTATTTATTTAACTTTATAATATAATTTCATGATTATTTAAATTTTTAGTTTTTAGTGTTTGTGATCTGTCAATATTTAAAGTTGTTTTAAATTCACTTTGGTTTTTAACTACTGTGTATCAGACATGGGGCTGAGGCCTGGCCTCGGCCTCGAGGCCGGCCTCGGGCATATTTTCCAGGCCTCGGCCTCGGACCTTAAAAGTGACCTTGGCCTCGGCCTCGGACCTTAAAAGTGACCTTGGCCTCGGCCTCGAGGCCAGCTGAAAAGTGGAAAGGCCCCGTGACTTTCGTGAGGCCTTAGGGAATCCTGATTTGTTTTGTTCTGTAATTTTCAACCCCCGGTAGCGTTGGGGTGGAGATTCTTCAGGTGGGTGCGCTCGGGATGGATATTCTTCAGGTGAGGACCATGACCTGACGGGTGACCGTATGTGGCGGCATACTTTGATAAATATTATTCAGACAGGTGACTAGTCAAGCGCCAGTCTTTGATAAATACTATTCAGTTAGGTGACCAACGGATTAGTGACAGGTCACTGTGACGTCAGGTACATAAATATTATATATGTCGCGGTATATAAATATTATTCAGTCAGTCACAGTAACCAACTGACTTAATATAGCAAAACTAGTGTGGGAAGCAATTCTATCAGGTTGGTCATCAGTTGAACTGGCTCATTAATAATGTTTTGCGTTATTTACAGTATGTGTATAACTATTGTACTGTATCTATTTCTATAACACAAAAAAAATAGGCCAACTAGAGAAGAATACACCTGGTATACTGATAACTAGCTACTAGCGTCGATATTTTGTTTTTCGCCCGTCGTAAATTGTACACATAACTTCTAAATAATATGATTGAATGAATTATATATATCGGATGCACATAATTTGGCTAATATCGGCATTATAACTGAGATTAAAATTGTTATATTGTTTGCAAATACTTTTTCAGTCTTTTTTTCATTACTTTAATAATATAAAGTATTATACATATCTTTAAAGATGTCTGATAATGGATAATTATCAGGTGCAAAATACTCTTGAATCAAATTATGCATATAACATTTTGAATATCAGGTACAAATATATTCTTAATATTATCGTTATTATATTATTATCGTATATATAATTATATAGTAATGGCATGATATAAACTTCATACCTATAGGCCGACCGTACATCAATCAGAAACATCTTTCACATAGAGTCCAAGCTACAATTACATTAGTGATCTTTGGTAGACTTTGACCACAATTTCTTACTGTCAAGATACATAAAAATGCAAAACTTAAAAAAAATAAGGTATCTCCAAATGTAGCTCTGTTTGTAATGCTCGCTAGAGTCGCTAATAAATTATAATTGTAGCCATTCAGAAATTATACGATCAACACTCGGTGAGTTAGTACAATCTTCAAAATATTTTGCAGATCATCTTCACATCATAACTTGCCATATTATCATAAATACTTGAAATATTGCGGGTATATTAAAATGAGAAATAAGAACCGCATGAAATGAGAAATAAAAAGGTATTGGGCTAATGTATGGTGCCCAAGAAATCTCTGGCAACTGTGTCTAACTGTGTGACCCGGCAAATGTAAACACACAGCATGTTGGTGTTGTAGTGTGGCCGCGTGTGATAGATGAACGTGTTTAATGCTTAATAATTCCCTTTTATTAGGTAAGTGAAGTGGGCTATGTCTTTGTTGTATTAATTTTAAGTAGAATCTTGCTTTTCCTTATGGATTTCAAAAAAAAATAGATGCAGGCTAGTGTGAGGCTATGGAAGAGCTTTAGGCCTAGGCTAGGCTGGATTGTAGAGCCTTCCCAAAGCATGGAGTTGCTTATTTGTAAAAGATTCGAAGTGGGTATCTGCACCCAGAGGTGCAATATCGCATTCGTTATTTGCATCCGAATATCACACCTCTGGGTGCAAATACCTTCAGCCTAACAATCTTAAGTCCTCGTGAGGCCTCCCCTAAAAAGGCCTCGGCCTCGGCTTCGTGGATTTCTGAAGGCCTTGGCCTTGGCCTCGAGGCCTGAGACCAGGCCTCGTCCCCATGCCTGCTATATATATATATATATATATATATATATATACTTCTTATTTTAACACTGAAGATGACATTAGAAAATGCCGAAGCATTGAATATTAAATGTTTGCATACGGACTAGTCTTGTTCCTTATTTGACTAAGGTTTCCACCATAAAAATCACTTCGTTCCATCATTATTATTATTACTAGTACAGTTCCCGTCACTTCGCTGACGGTTAGACAGGCTAAACTACAAAAAAAGAACCCAGCCGTGAAAATTTTGAGCTTCACATTGTGTCAACATTTCTGAATCTGGTATCTCCCAAAACCTCCTCACCCCCATTCATACAACTTGAGGGCTAACACCCTCCCTCATTACCCACCCCTCCCCATTACCCCCCCCCCACCCTTCCCCATTGCTAAACTACAGAAAGAACACGTCATGAAAATCTTGAGCTTCAAATTGCCGCCCGTAATACAATTTCTGAATTTTTTTCTCACAATTTTTTCTCACAATTTCTGAAAGTGTGACGGACAGACGGACAGACAGACAGACGGACAGCTCTCTTATTATAATATAGATTATTATTATTATTATTATTATTATTATGTACAAATATATGTGTGTGTGTGTGTGGAAATGAAAATGAAAAAGTTTATTGTCCGACCATCAGTCCACATAATAAATAATAATAATACAAATTGAAAATAAAATACAATGAAAATACAAATAATGAAAAATAGTAATGCTGAAGCGACGCGGACGTGAGGGTGCTGACAAACGTTTTCATATCATGAATTCCATAGCTTAGATGACATGGTAGGACTGATGAATAGTTTGGATAATTGGGTTGGCTGAATTTTTAATTCTTTGCATTGGGTGGTATTGAGCTCGTCTTGTTACTTCCGGGAAGCTCGAGACATTATGATTAGCAAACATTTGAGAAGCTGAGCACCTCAAGGGTAACTTATGTAGGCTTCGATATTGTTTTCTTGCATATGAGTCATCACTCAAGGATTTGGTAGTAATTTGACCCAAATACTTAAGTTCTTGTACTTCGTCCATTGGTTCACCTCTCATTTTGAAATCAATATCAGCTGACTGATTAGAACTTCTGGGATGGAAGTGCCTAATCTTAGTTTTTGTAACATTAAAAAGAATATCTTTAGAAGACAACCCAGACCTTATGTGTTTATCTGTCTGTAAAAGAACGCAGTTATTAAAATCTTGAGTTTCACATTGTGTCAAGATTTGTGAAGCTTAAGATTTTCATGACTATAGTTAATTAATGGGGGTTCAATTATTAGGTCAATAAAACTATAGTCATGAAAATCTTAAGCTTCACAAATCTTGACACAATGTGAAGCTCAAGAAAAGAGAATGATGAAAAACACCACACCACTAAATGTCTAATTGAAACTTCTGATGAAGCGGAAATTGGGCGAGAAAAAATAAAATTTTAATTTCATCCGTTACGATGAAAGAAACTGTTGAAAGAAAAGAAGAGCAGGCGATACATAGGCTAGAATAGCTGTGCGAATGGAAGAGACTGTTGAAAAGAGCGCTGAGAGGAGAGAAAAAGATAAAGATAGTCATTTAGTGATCAGCTCACCCCAAGCAAGTGCTGGGCATAACAGCTAGTACGTTGTTGTTGTTGTTGCTTAGCCGATCAGTCCACCCTAATCGAGTAAGCCGGCGGCACACAGGTAACCGATCGACCTCTCCGGAGTGGACCAGAGGTTCAGCGCACTAGTGATGTTGTGTTGTGTTCGTTGTTGTGCTAGAGCGGTACAGTCTGTCATAATATGTTCAATTGTTTGTGGTGCGTCCTGGCACAGGTGGCAGGTGTCGTCTGTGGAGTTGTCTAGTCTGTGTTTATATGTCCGTAAGTTGGGGTGATGTCCACATCGGAATCGTGCTAAGTTAACTCGATCCGATCTGCTCAGGCTGATCTCTGACCTGTTAATGGGTGGCGGCTTCGCACCTAGGACCGCATTCGGACCGAGTCGTGTCAGTGCTTTGTGGGTTAATTAAGTGTGTGTGTATGTGTTTTCTGTACTGTGTGATGTCTGTGGGGCGTGGTATGGAATGGAGTATTTGGTTATAATGTCTCTCTGGTGTTACCTTAATGGTGCGAGGTGTCGGTGCATGATTGTACAGTACATGTAGTGGCAAGGGTGTTGTGGATTAGTTGTCACTGCTGCCATGAATTGTGTTCCCCTCATGTCTTAATGTTCCCTAACTTTCAGTATTTTTGTTTCTGTGTGTAGGTGTTCTATTGGTGTTGTTTGAGTGCATTCTGTAATGATACGAAGTGCGTTGTTTTGTATTGTCTGTAAGGTGTTTATGTGTGTGTTTGAGATAATGGGTGCCCAGCATGGGCTAGCATAGTCCATAACTGAGCGAATATATTGTTTGTATATGAGTGATGTTGTTTCCTGCTGGTGTCCAAAGTTTGTGCCTGTTAGTACCCTGAGCGTGTTAAGTCTTGACATACATTCGTTTTTAATGTCCTGACTGTGGTTTGCAAAAAATAATGATGCGTTGTATGTGACCCCAAGTATCTTGGTCCTGTGAGTATGTGGAATGTTGGTGTTGTTTAGTGTAAGCTGTGGAGTTATCTGGTGTTCTTTTGTATTGCTTGTAAGGAAGGTGATGGTTGACTCTGTGGGCGCTACTTTGAGTCTACTGTGTGTGAGCCAGTCTTGTATACTGTTTATGTATGTTTGTAGGTTATTTGTAGCGGTGTCGATGTTGTTGTGGGTGGATGTTAGAATGATGTCATCTACATATGATGATAAGGTAAGCTTGTTATCTATGGGTGTTGGAATGTCATGCATGTATAAGTTGAACAGGGTTGGTGAGAGAACAGAGCCTTGAGAGACCACGTTCGGGAAAAGCTTGATTTTGGATGACTTGTCATTAAATGTGACATGTGAGTATCTTCCTGAAAGATAGTTGCTCAGCCATCTTTTAGTTTGTGTTGAGTATTTTGGTTATGAGAGGGAAGCGTGGGATAGCATCAAATGCTTTACTAATGTCTATTGTTGCTAATAGTGTACGTTGAGCTGGTCGTCTGGAGTTGATGCCATCCATGATGTGCTGCGTGAGGTTAGAGAGTAATGTCGTGGTTGAGTGGTGAGGTCTGAATCCATGTTGAGTAGGCGATAGTGGTATGTGTGGGTTGGGGTTGATGATTTGTAAGAGTAGTCTTTCTGTTACTTTGGAAGGTGTGCATAGTAAAGTAATGGGTCTATAGGAAGCTGGTTCTGTTGGATTTTTGTTTGGTTTGAGTAGTGTAATAACTTTACCTTGTTTCCATATGTCAGGAATAATACAGTGTTGGTATAAATATGTGCTGATATTTGTGAGAGCTAGTATTCCCTGTGGGCCCAAGTGTTTAAGGTGTATGTTAGATATGTTGTCTGGTCCAGTAGCCTTCGAATTCTTAATGTTTTTGATGATCTTGGTGGTCTGTCTGGTCTGTATTGAAGGGTGTAATGGTCGTGTCGAGTCTGTAGGTTTTCTTGTGTATGGCTGTTTGTCTGTCTGCGTGTTTCTGGTTGTTGTCTCTGTTTAAGCGACTTATCTTTGCGTAGTGATTAACTAGAATGTTAGCTTGTTGTGTATATGTTGGGATATTATTTTGGCTGCGACAGATAGCCGCGTGTGAAGTGTGAATGCCGCTGTTAGAGTGGGTAATGCTGTTTATAGTCTTGTATAGCCTGGATGTATCTGTTGAGTGGTTTAGCGTTGTTATGAATTCCTTAAATGTTTCTGTTTGTTTTTTTGAGTTTGTTGTTTATTTCTTTGTTGAGGTGTTGTATCTGCTGTTTTATGGTTTCTGTGCGTGGTGTTTGTGTGTTATGTTTGAGGTTGTTACGTTGCCTTATGAGGTGGGCTATTTCTCTAGTGTAATTTGGGTTGTATTTACTAATGTTGCCCTCGGGTATGTATTTCTTTGCATTATTAATGATCTAGTACGTATTATATATACTGTATATATTATAAATTTTCGCGGCCAATCAGATTTACGCTGTTGGCACTAACTAAACGTAATTAGATTCTTTATTTTACCTTGAGCGATAAATTATGTATGAAGCATCGTAAAAATAAGAGAAAAACGTGTCTTTTTCGGCTTAACCGAATATTTACTTTTTTGTGCGCAACAACTAGTTCAACATTAAGAAAATTTACATTACCAACATTTCACACAATCGCACATTGACATCTTGTAAGCTCTTCATTTGCATCTTATTATAATCAGTTAATAGTGTAAATTAAAATAGCCATGTCACCTATATTTAACTCAAAATATTAAGTCAAATTGCAAATTTGCTAATTTCACTTTTCGCTTAACGCTTCTTTTAGATTCGTTTCGTTGTCCCCTTTCAAATATATTTACAGCTCTTAAACTAATCACGTAAGTGAACCTTAGTCGCTCTTTGATTACCGCCAACTTTACTCTTTATTATATCAAATGACAATCTTTCAATATCAAATTAAACTTTGCTTTCGCCTTACATAATCCTATACATTTACCCAATAATTAGCTTAACTACTACCCTGTATCACTTTTTTGCCCTCTTCAAATTTCTCAGCTTGGAACACTTAACTGGATAGTGTTAGTAATTCCATCCACGAACACCATGAAAGCTTAGAAGTTCTGCAACCTCTCTCGTACCCCGACATCTTAATTTCAGTATTGGGTTTGTTTTTGGTTGTCATTTAAAATAAAAATTTATAATTATAAAATAAAGGTTCTGTAAGTAATTAATGAAGCAAAGTTTACTACGTTTGGTATTTTTTTAATTTTATTTATTACAAAATATTTTAAGCTAATTTATTCGTTTGTTGCCTCTATTATTATTATTATTATTATTATTATTATTATTATTATTATTATTATTATTATTATAAAGGATTTACATTTAATTTCCAATATTCTGAGTATTTTTTATTTTCAGTACTGAGTTTCTTAATAATAATTCTAGATAAGAATTTGCAGTATGCTAAGAATACTGTCTTCACTTTTGCTTCTGCTGACGCGTTTCGTTCATATACTTTGAACATCTTCAGAGCTTTATACGTAATTTTAAAGTAAAATGGGTTATATTTATATTTCTTGATTGTAAGTTTGATACAATTTCAAATTAATTTAAAACTATTCGAAAGTTCATTAAATTTTATATTAATTTTCGGTTTTTTCATTTTAATGTAAACCGAAAATTAAAAATTTAAAAAAAAATTAAAAAAAATTAAAAAATTAAAAACCGAAAATTAATATAAAATTTAATGAACTTTCGAATAGTTTTAAATTAATTTGAAATTGTATCAAACTTACAATCAAGAAATATAAATATAACCCATTTTACTTTAAAATTACGTATAAAGCTCTGAAGATGTTCAAAGTATATGAACGAAACGCGTCAGCAGAAGCAAAAGTGAAGACAGTATTCTTAGCATACTGCAAATTCTTATCTAGAATTATTATTAAGAAACTCAGTACTGAAAATAAAAAATACTCAGAATATTGGAAATTAAATGTAAATCCTTTATAAAGACATAGGCTGATATCGACTTTCTATTATTATTATTATTATTATTATTATTATTATTATTATTATTATTAAAGATACGTTTCTGTCGGTTTCAGCTCATTTATGTATACGATTTCACTGTTATTTTTCTAGTAAATTAACATTAATATTAGGCTCTTAGTTCCGAGTATATTACTAATCCGGGTTTAATAAGAGAAAATATATTGTCTGTCTTGCTTATATGAAATATATGGAGTCCACGTTAGGATTTGTAAACTAGTTTATATATTTTATGTAATTTTGTACTATACAGGGTATCCCATAAGTGCAGTCTCATAGGAAATTTTATTGGATCACCTGAAGATTGGGCCCCCCAAGCCTTCTTTAGTTAGCTTTATAAGGCTAACTAACGAAAATGACGACCTAACCTAACCAATCGTCAAAGGCGTACAGTTGACTGGAGCAACTGGAGAAAACGCACCTCAGTTTTGCCAACTGTAGAAGATGCACCTCTAAATGAGCAAACTGGAGAAAACGCACCTCTAGAACATAACTCAAAAAGGATATTAAAACAAATGAATAAAAAACATGTTTATTAAGGGAAAACAGACAATAAAATCATATAGAAACTAAAATCAAAAGGGATATTGTAGGTCTTAGTTTAACTATTAATCCCTGCCGGGGGCATTGACGTCAGCGGCGGCGGCCAATTTTCTGAAATTACCCCAACTGGAGAAAGCGCACCTCCGTTTTTGCCAACTGGAGAAAACGCACCTTTCAGTCACATCAGGTGCGTTTTCTCCAGTTGCTCCAGTTGACCTAACGATTGGTTAGGTTAGGTCGTGATATTTTCGTTAGTTAGCCTTATAAAGCTAACTAAAGAAGGCTGGGGTCCGAATTCTACATTTGATCCTATTTTCGTTAGTTAGCCTTATAAGGCTAACTAAAGAAGGCTGGGGCCCTGATCTTCAGGTGGTCCATTTTATTTTACATTAAATTTACGAAAGTAATACATTAGAACTAAAATAAATGTCCAAATTGATGTTTTGTTTTGGAACCTCTTTTTTGTTGCAGGTAGAATAACCCGCAATGGCTAATATGGAAGGGAGTTACACTCGTGAGGTAAAGGCGGAGGCCTTTTCCTCACCACTGTAACTATACATTCATACATGTCATATTATACATTCATATTATACATTCATACAGGCATTTTATATTAATTTTATATTAAATTGGAACATCTAATACTCATAGAGACCAAATTCTTTCGTCTAAATCAGTGGTTCCCAAACCCATGGTCGCCACCCAAGTGAGGGTCGAGAAGGTGTTCCTGAGGGTCGCGAGACGGAAATTCTCAACGACTGATTCAATCAAACTATATGAATATAAACACAACGAATCAAAATGATTGGTCATTAACACTGCATGTACCAGCGTTTAGGGTCGCCAGGCCAGGACAATATTGTATTCAGGGTCGCCACCATAAAAGTTTGGGAACCACTGGTCTAAATTATCAAACTGGGAATTTCTCCTCTTAATTTCACTTTTATAATTTGAGAATTTCTGTTTAAAAAACTTAACTTATTCTGTAAATTTTTAAGTGGTCCTTTATTACGATCGAAACTAACTTCGAAATTTTCGGAACAAAATGTTTCAATTTAATATAAAATTCGTATATAATTCTGTAAAATATTATACGAAATAACTTAAAATCACACATACGAGTATATGCAAGTTTATAAATCCTAACCTATGAATCGGAGTGTGGAAAATGTTTGTATGTTTACAAATATCTACAGTTAAAAGACATTTTCCTTTTGGTTCAGTGACGTTAGGTTTAGTTTCAGGATTCCTTTTCCCTATTATAGAGGCAAGATAGAGTTGCCTTTATCCATTTTTTAAGTTCTTATTTAGTGAAAGCATCAATATCAACATTTCACAAATATAATACAGGGTGTACATAAAGTCAGGATCTATTTTTGTGAAGCACTTGGAAATTATATGGAATTCAATCATAAAATGATAAAGTGGTAACATTTATTAGATAATTAAGAGTAGGATTCGACGTGACGCCCATCAGTATCCCTGCACAGCTCAAATCGTTCCGCAGCATTTCTAAACACATTCTGGAGCATTTGCGGGGTTATGTTATCTGCAGCAGTTCGTATACGTGTACGTAAGTTTTCAAGACTCGTAATCTTCGTCTGATAGACGTGCGATTTGATAAAGCCCCATGCAAAGAAATCTAAAGGGGTTAAATCTGGTGATCTCGCTGGCCAAGGTCTGTTGCTTCCGCGTCCGATCCAGCGATTTGGAAAACGTCCATTTAGATAATCCTGAACGATTTTGGCATAGTGACAAGGAGCACCATCATGTTGATAGACGACGGTACTAACAATCCTATCCCCGTCGTCTATCAACATGATGGTGCTCCTTGTCACTATGCCAAAATTGTTCAGGATTATCTAAATGGACGTTTTCCAAATCGCTGGATCGGACGCGGAAGCAACAGACCTTGTGAAGCGAGATGACCAGATTTAACCCCTTTAGATTTCTTTGCATGGGGCTTTATCGAGTCGCACGTCTATCAGACGAAGATTACGAGTCTTGAAAACTTACGTATACGAACTGCTGCAGATAACATAACCCCGCAAATGCTCCAGAATGTGTTTAGAAATACTGCGGAACGATTTGAGCTGTGCAGGGATACTGATGGGCGTCACGTCGAATCCTACTCTTAATTATCTAATAAATGTTACCACTTTATCATTTTATGATTGAATTCCATATAATTTCCAAGTGCTTCACAAAAATAGATCCTGACTTTATGTACACCCTGTATATGTTACGCCCAAACATCGAAATCGCTCAGTCAGCGAAGAAAACAGCCACAACGCGTTGTGGATGCACACAAGTGACCACATACCGATGTTAGATATTTTTTTCGCTTCATGGCCGTTCACAAACAACCACAACGCGTTTTGGACGATTTTAAAATTATTGAATGCCCGGTTAGATTAATTGAATGCCCGGTTAGGTCAACTGTACACCCTTGACGATTGGTTAGGTTAGGTCGTGATATTTTCGTTAAAACTAACAAAAATATCACGGCTTAACCTAACCATTCGTCAAGGGCGTACAATTAACCTAACCGGGCACTCAGTTGACCTAACCTGGCATTCAATTAACCTAACCAGTTGGTTAATTTTTACATTTACGTCTCATTCTAAAGTTGCTTAAAATTAATCGAAACCTACGGGATTGATAATCATTTTTAAAGGACGTTATCTTTTTTGTAGCATATCTGCTTAACTTTGCTTTTTAATCGGTGAATACTTCGATAAATATACGTCGTGTTTATATCATTTCAATATACGTCGTGTTTAAATAGAGTTTGATGAAAGATATCGGTATGTGGTCGTTTCAAATCGCCCACAACGCGTTGTGGTCATATCCGAATCGTCCACAACGTGTTGCGGTTGTTTGAGAACTGCCATGAAGCGAAAAAATATCTAACATCGGTGTGTGGTCACTTAAGTGCATCCACAACACGTTGTGGCTGTTTTTTTCGCTCAATGAGCGATTTCAATTTTGGGCGTAACATATATACACCGTCTGCCAAAAAAAAGGATTCACTCTAAAAACAGCCATAAAATCAACATTTATTAACCAATCATAATGAAACTCATACAGAGCAGAACTATGTAAACAGTATATATGTACACCAATTTTCAGATTATTATATTCAAAATTAATGATTTAATGAGGATTGTTTATGTTCAACAAATTTTGTTGGTGAACATCGCTCTAGTTTTGAATTCTGGGAGTTCACAAAGGCGGTAAAACTTTGGTAATAAAACTTTTATTCTCATTTTAGTTATAAAACACATCATAAGATTTATAAAATATAGGAAATGCCTCCATTAAAAAACCATGAAAATAAAAAAAAGGATTTTGAATTTCGAAACAGAACTTAAATCCTAAGTTTACAAAAAAAATAAAATTAACATTTTACTCTTTTAGAATTACTATTAAAAAAATTGTTCAATGTGTTTCCCTTCTGTTTCAACAATTTTCTTCAATCTTGAACGAAATTCATCAGTGGTTCGATCGATCTGCTTCTGAGTCCTGTGGTATCTCTTCCCACTTCTCTGCAAGAAGCTGACGCGAGTGATCAACATTTCTCACCCTGCTCCTGTAAACTCTGCGTGCCAAATTTTCCCAGATTCCATAGTCAACAGGGTTCAAGTCAGGACTGTTAGGTGGCCAATTTTGGGGTTCAAGTAATTCTGGGACATTATTTTTTAAGTATTCCACAGTTGCTATTGCTGTATGGGACGTTGCTCAGTCTTGCTGAAAAAGATAATAACCACCGTTGGCCAGATTTTGCATTTCGGGAAGCATGTTTCGCAGCAGAGTATTTCGATAGTACTCGGCATTGACTTTTACACCAGGCTCAATAAAATGAATGGATGTTTTTCCTAACTTTGATATGCCAACTGACACCATGACACTAGCTGAGAAATGACTTCTAGTTGCAAAAAGTCTGCTATCAGGTATTTCATTCTTACATTGGACGTGCGAGTAAACTCTGTCATTTTGACTGTTCCGAGGTGGCTCCACAGTGAATCTCTCTTCATCAGAGAAAAGAGCCTTTGAAAGTTTATCACATGTTACTCGCCGTAAGATTTGTTTTGATTTTTGAACTCGTTTCTGCTCATCAGTTTGAGTAATCTTTTGCCGGTGCACTCTTTTGGAAGGTTTTACAGTAGTTGAAGATCTTGTTAATTATGCGTCTCACAGTAGTTTCTGATAATTGTAACTCTTTTGATATGCGAGCTGGTGTCATATGGGTTCCTGGCTGGTTTTCCTGACTTAATATACGCTCTTCGACGTCATCAATATTGTCTTGTATGCGAACAGTTTTTGGTCGCCCACTTCCCTCTCTTCTTTTGATATCCCCAGTCTCGTCAATTTTCTTTAGAAGCTTTCCCAAACCACCAAGAGTCCATCCTTTGTTGGGGAATTCGGAGAGTAGCTTCGTTCGTCCATACTATCCCTTTTCTAGTCTATAATGCTTAATTATAATCTTATCTTCCTCTGAAAATGGCATATTCACTATATTTTATAACCCTGCAAAATAAAAAGTCGTATATTAGAATTTACAAAAGTGAAAATGGAAATAAAGGATTCTTGATTAATTTGTCGAGCATCAGTTGTAGTATTATTAGAGTAATATTTAATAACTCGTTATTTTTGATAGCTTCGAACTGAAATTTGGTTTACAGGTAGATGTTTTATGTATCTTTTACGTGTATAAGTTTCATACTGATTGTTTGAGAAATGTTGATTCCATGGATGTTTAAGAGTGAACCCTTTTTTTTGCCAGATGGTATATATATATATATATAATATATATATATATATATATATTATATATAATATATATATATTATATATATATATATATTATATTTATTTTATATATATATATATATACAGTATATATATATATATATATATATATATATATATATTATATTTAGGAGAAATCCAATGACAAGGAGGAATGTAAATGCCATGAAAGTCTTCTTTAATGCGCAACGTTTCGAGCAATACGCTCATCATCAGGCTAGATAATAACAATATGAATTAGAATCAATAATAAATGCAAAAAAACTTCACTTTTTTTACGTGAAGGTCAAAATATGAGAATAAAAACCCACTCTAATAGACAGAGTTTATTTCCACGACAGTTTCGACGCCCACTGGCATCCTCCTCGGGTGGATACAGAAACACAAATGAAACAAATGAAAATGCCCCTCCTGTCTCGAGAGAATGGAATCCAACCTAGGTGCGAATTTCTTAACGGTCGATCCCTGAACTGTTTTTTCCCTCTTGTTTTGTTTCATTTGTGTTTCTGTATCCACCCGAGGAGGATGCCAGTGGGCGTCGAAACTGTCGTGGAAATAAACTTTGTCTATTAGAGTGGGTTTTTATTCTCATAGAATCAATAAATAAATGTGAACAAGACAAAATAATTTCTATAAAAAGACTAAAAGAAGAGGGTTAAATTCAAAGTTATAAAAATTTACATATAAAATTACAAGAATTTTAAAAGCTATTTTTAAATTACATATAGTAAATTTGAAATTAGTACACTGGAATAATTAACACTAATACAATGGAATAATTAACACTACGAACCTTTCAATGCTGGTTCCGAGGCACGAGTAATTTAAAACAAAACAAAACAGGAAACAAGCTATGGGTTGGGCGGTTGGAGTTATAAGTTAGGGGAGGGGGATTATAAAAAATTGGGGAGGGGGGAGGGGAGTTGGGGAGGGGGGTTTATAAAAAATTTAGAGGGACAGCTGAGGAATCCACGTTTAGAGAAGGGGTCAATGTTTTAATATAAAGAGATTCCAAAATTCTAAGTGAGTTAGGACAAGAATTACAACCGAGAATTTTAAAATTATCTAAAGTGACATCAGTTTTACATTTTATACTGTGTTCCCGAATACTGGAGGCTTCTTTTTATTTAAAATTTTACCTGTTCGGCAACTTATTCCCATATGCGAATAAAATCTAGTCCTGAGGGAGCGCACGGTGCTGCCAATGTAAGTACCAAGGAGACACCTTGGGCAGGTAAATAAATATACAACACCGCTACGCAACGAATCAGGAGTTCGATCCTTCGCTGAGAAAAAGCTACCTAAAGACATTTTGTTAATAAATATAATGCGAAAATTAGTATGATAGAAAAATTTTCTTAACAACTTTGTAAATTTAAGTTTAAGTTCTTTATTCATGGGACCCATTTCAGGTACCAGGAAATATTTTATATCTTTAGGCACGGAAATACAGGAAAGTTGAGGGCTATAAACATTATTTAAGAAAGATCTTATTAGTTTATCTACATATTGAACAGGAAAACTATTATTGGTAAAATATGATCTTAAATTATTAAATTCATCGTTTAGTAAGGTAAAACTAGAGGTCAAATTATATCCTCTGAACAAGAGAGTTTTATACACGACATCTTATAGTTAAAATCAGTAAAACTAAAGAAATTCATGCCCAAACCAGTAAAAGTGGGTTTCCTGTAAACTGATGTAGTAATAGAATCACCTTTTTTCGAAATTAAAAGATCTAAAAAGGGAAGGGAGCCATTTTTCTCAGTTTCCATTGTATAAGTTATATTGGGGTGCAGAGAATTTAAGAAGTTAAAAAATTGTTGCGCTTGTACAGCATTATCAAAACAGCTATCGAGTCATCAACGAAGCGTCGATAGAAAATTGGTTTACAATGGGTGGGAGATTGTCTAAAAATTACACTTTCTAAATGAGTCATAAAAAAATCAGCTGATAGAGGTCCGACGGGTGATCCCATCCCAACACCATCAATTTGTTGGTAAACCTTATTATTGAAAGTAAAATAACATTGCTTAAAAACCAATTCTAAAAGTTCCTTAAAATAAGACCATGAAAAACCATGAAAACTATCATCAGAGCTAAAAACCCTATCTAAAATAATGGCAATAGTTTCTGATACAGGTACATTCGTGAAAAGCGACTTTACATCAAAACTGACAAAAAACTTTTTTGAATCGAAATTCTTACTAAGAAGATCTTTTTGAAATTCATAAGAGTTATGAGTTAAGAGTTATGAATTTCAAAAAGATCTTCTTAGTAAGAATTTCGATTCAAAAAAGTTTTTTGTCAGTTTTGATGTAAAGTCGCTTTTCACGAATGTACCTGTATCAGAAACTATTGCCATTATTTTAGATAGGGTTTTTAGCTCTGATGATAGTTTTCATGGTTTTTCATGGTCTTATTTTAAGGAACTTTTAGAATTGGTTTTTAAGCAATGTTATTTTACTTTCAATAATAAGGTTTACCAACAAATTGATGGTGTTGGGATGGGATCACCCGTCGGACCTCTATCAGCTGATTTTTTTATGACTCATTTAGAAAGTGTAATTTTTAGACAATCTCCCACCCATTGTAAACCAATTTTCTATCGACGCTTCGTTGATGACTCGATAGCTGTTTTTGATAATGCTGTACAAGCGCAACAATTTTTTAACTTCTTAAATTCTCTGCACCCCAATATAACTTATACAATGGAAACTGAGAAAAATGGCTCCCTTCCCTTTTTAGATCTTTTAATTCGAAAAAAGGTGATTCTATTACTACATCAGTTTACAGGAAACCCACTTTTACTGGTTTGGGCATGAATTTCTTTAGTTTTACCGATTTTAACTATAAGATGTCGTGTATTAAAACTCTCTTGTTCAGAGGATATAATTTGACCTCTAGTTTTACCTTACTAAACGATGAATTTAATAATTTAAAATCATATTTTACCAATAATAGTTTTCCTGTTCAATATGTAGATAAACTAATAAGATCTTTCTTAAATAATGTTTATAGCCCTCAACTTTCCTGTATTTCCGTGCCTAAAGATATAAAATATTTCCTGGTACCTGAAATGGGTCCCATGAATAAAGAACTTAAACTTAAATTTACAAAGTTGTTAAGAAAATTTTTCTATCATACTAATTTTCGCATTATATTTATTAACAAAATGTCTTTAGGTAGCTTTTTCTCAGCGAAGGATCGAACTCCTGATTCGTTGCGTAGCGGTGTTGTATATTTATTTACCTGCCCAAGGTGTCTCCTTGGTACTTACATTGGCAGCACCGTGCGCTCCCTCAGGACTAGATTTTATTCGCATATGGGAATAAGTTGCCGAACAGGTAAAATTTTAAATAAAAAAGAAGCCTCCAGTATTCGGGAACACAGTATAAAATGTAAAACTGATGTCACTTTAGATAATTTTAAAATTCTCGGTTGTAATTCTTGTCCTAACTCACTTAGAATTTTGGAATCTCTTTATATTAAAACATTGACCCCTTCTCTAAACGTGGATTCCTCAGCTGTCCCTCTAAATTTTTATAAACCCCCCTCCCCAACTCCCCTCCCCCCTCCCCAATTTTTTTATAATCCCCCCTCCCCTAACTTATAACTCCAACCGCCCAACCCATAGCTTGTTTCCTGTTTTGTTTTGTTTTAAATTACTCGTGCCTCGGAACCAGCATTGAAAGGTTCTTAGTGTTAATTATTCCATTGTATTAGTGTTAATTATTCCAGTGTACTAATTTCAAATTTACTATATGTAATTTAAAAATAGCTTTTAAAATTCTTGTAATTTTATATGTAAATTTTTATAACTTTGAATTTAACCCTCTTCTTTTAGTCTTTTTATAGAAATTATTTTGTCTTGTTCACATTTATTTATTGATTCTAATTTCATATTGTTATTATCTAGCCTGATGATGAGCGTATTGCTCGAAACGTTGCGCATTAAAGAAGACTTTTCATGGCATTTACATTCCTCCTTGTCATTGGATTTCTCCTAAATATTAAATTGAAGGTTTGTAGAAGCAAACCGCATGACTATATATATATATATATATATATATATAAACTCCGAATGGTCCCCTGAGAAACGTATAATATTGTTAAACACAGACCGTGCATGGAACAAGGAACTCTTCTGGGAAATTACATCCACTCTTGTTCGAATAAGTAATGATATAGTATTTGTCATTTATCATTACTTATTCGAACTATAGTGGATGTAATTTCCCAGAAGAGTTCCTTGTTCCATGCACGGTCTGTGTTTAACATATAATATATATATATATATATATATATATATATATATATATATATATATATATATATATGCAGTGGTGTAGTGCTAAATAAAGAAGTGAGGGAACGCATTTTGAAAGTGTTACTCAGATGCGGGGGGACAATGGCGAGCGCAGCGAGCCCATACAGCTGGGGGTCCGGGAGCACTGTAAGCCCCCGGGAAATCTTTTGAAATCTGACCAATTTCAGGGATATTTTGAGGTCATATGCACTGGATATTAGAATATATTCCAAGGTTGAAGATGCAGTATTTCCAGTGTCATTAGATATATGACATCCAGTACGATCAATAAAAATAGCTAACAACTGGAATGATTAACTAAAAAAAAGTTAACAACTGGTACGCCGTGGTGACTGTTTCACCAGATCTTTATAGGCTAGCATTGCCTCAGTCGAAGTTAAAAGAAATGAAACAGTTAATGATTCTTTCTCATATTTCTTCTAGGGTGGGAATTAAAATTTCATGACGTTAGAGATTTGTAAGTTCGGATTTATTTGAAATAGTGAGGGAACGCCGTTCCGTCTACCAAAAAAAGTAAGGGAACGCCGTTCCCACGCGTTCCCACAGCACTACACCACTGTATATATGGGTATCTGGGTATGGTTAGAGAACTTTTCAAGACATCATAAAAAAAGACCGAACTAACGAATATTTTCGAACATATGGTACAGCTATGGAAATAAGTTCGCCGAAAATATTGATAAAACTCAAAAAAACTTACTATTTATTATTATTATTATTATTATTATTATTATTATTATATTTCAGACGAAAATTTTAAATGAAAAAGTAATAAACGATAATTTCGTTACTTTATAAATATACTTTTTCGACGCACTTCTTTAAGCAACTGTCATAGAAAGGTTACATTCGTACAGACACACTTCTTCCTCTGATTTTAAACAAAATTATTACAGCTAAAAAACTGCAGAAGTTTGCCATTATATATAAATACCCTGTAAATATTATTTGACATTTTTCTTGCTTCAAACACTCGTGACGCCAGTTTCTGTTTTGGTTGAATCCATTCTACAGGGCGTCCCAAAAAAATGTATACACACTTTAACAGCTGATAGCTCAATTGATGTTTCTTTCTTTCCAAGTTAAACCCATTAGAATTAATAATGGCAGTCAGACTAAGCTTTGAACAAAGGAAATTCATTCTAAAATGCTACTGGAAGTGTGAAAACGCAGTTGAAGTGCAAAGACAGTTTAGGAGGGAGTTTCAAACAGATCCACCAACGCGACTTACCATCACTCGAATTAGAGATAAGTTTGAAGCCGATGGAACTGTTCAGAATGTCCACAAGAAGCGTTCCGGAAGACCACGGACATCGACAAGCCCCACAAAGCAAGAAAGAGTACTGGAAACGTATCACCAAAGTCCAAGAAAATCTGTGCGGCAAGCGAGTCGTGAGTAGGAATTTCAGAATCGTCTGTCCAACGCATTTTGAAGCGCTGTCAATGGAAAAGTTACATTCCAAGATTAGTCCATGCTATTAATGAAGATGATCCGGACCGAAGAGTGGAGTATTGTGAGTGGTACTTGGCACGATGTGGATGTGGATTGGACGAAGGGGTTTCGTAGAATACCCTCCGCGTTCACCAGACCTCACACCACTAGACTTTTTTTTATGGGGATACTTAAAAGACAAAGTCTACGCTATAAAACCTGCAACAGTCGCTGAATTGAGAGCAGCCATTGAACGAGAATGCACACAAATACCAAACGAAATGTTTCGTGGTTTGCGATTCCATTGCTTCGCGTTATCAGCAGTGCCTGGACCAGAACGGACGTCAGTTTGAAAACAGGCGTTGACAAAACAATTAAATAATGTCTGTAGATTCTATTACATTTTGAAAATGAAATGTATTTTAATAAACACTGCCTTTATAATTATTTAAAGTGTGTATACATTTTTTTGGGACGCCCTGTATATAAGCTAGAGTGCTAGACTATTTTCATAGATTTAATTAGGTTACAGTAATCAAATGTAATGTTTTTTCAAGTGTTGAGGAGGAGTAATTCAAATGTAATTCCATTTTCAGTTTAAGTGACGTAACTCTGTAAATTTCATTGCTGAAAATCACTATGACTCGGTGGTGGTGAACATATGGCACGCGTGCCCATTTGCCTGGCACGCCTAAGCATAGAAATTGTTATCCAAAAAATGAGTATAAAATTATAGAGTTAATGTTTATAATTTGGTGTAATATATATATAAAACTTTGGTGGGCATGCAAATTTTTTTTTATGGTTTACAGGTTTTTTTTTGGCACGCGACTGTAAAAAGGTTCGCCACCCCCTGCACTATGTCTTCCGTAAATTTTAAGGAATTCTATTTTAAAATATCTGTAAATATTTATCCGAACTCAAATTAAAAAAATATTTAAAAAAATCCTTTCTCTAAATGTTGTATTACAATATACTCGTAGATAAATGTAATTCAACAAAAGATTCTCATTACGGGATCGAAGGGCATCAAAAGTATAAAATAAATTGACATATAATTCTTACTCCACGCTTCAAATCCTCCTAATTTGCTTCCTCTGTAGTCTAAACTTCAGAGTTATTTCAATAAAAACCAAATAATTACATATACAAAATCCAGAATGGATTATCGAAGTATCTGAGGAACCCTCCTGAAGAAATTTTGAGGTTTACAATTTTGAAAAAAAAATTTAAAAAAATCCCTTCATTTATTCTTGGAATAAATTTTTAGTTCAGGAAACCAATGTATTTTATTGAATATTCTTACACTCAAGCGATATGAGTATATTAGGCTCTTTAAGGAAGCCTATCCAAAGGCGAAATCATTATGTCTTGTTTATCTTCATAATATCGCCGTCCTTGTGACATATTTCAATTAAAAAAAACAATTTCTTTTACAATATTTTGTCTCAAAATCGATTCCAAAGATGAAGCGAACTTAGGTTTGCATATTTTTATTTACCAAACCAGAAAACAGAGACTTTTCGCAACTTTCTTTACGTAGAAATATTATCTTCTTTCGTCTCAAACGAAGAAATTTTGAAGATTATTTCTTTCCTTTAAAGAAGTTACTATATTAATATTATCGGACAAGACGCTTCGATACCCAAAAGAAGGAAAAACTACCCCCTAGAATGCCCCACTCCCACTAAAAATAAGTTATTGGTTCTGAATTAAGAGCGAATGATGAGATTCCGCAAGATTCTGTGAAATTATATATACGTAGAAGGAATAATTAAATAATTGAATAATTAAATAATTAAATAATAGCGTTTCTTCAAAAAAAAGAAGAGAAAATTCAAAATTAATTAAATTTTAAAATAGGAAATTTAAACTTGTAACAATTAATATTATTTATTTACTCGTATGTTTTATTTATTCATGTTTTAACTAATTATTATTATTATTATTATTATTATTATTATTATTCCTCTTTAATATTTGTTTATTTTTATGATTTTTTATTCTAAAAAATTTACACAATTTTGAATTCAGATTTTAGTGATTAACTTCGGTCTAATGCTGAGGGATGTTACTTTCAAAGAATAATGATACCCATGGAAGTCACGCCAGTTGATGCCATCAGCGTAAGATGTGTGATTTCCTTCGTGTTGGTACCCATTCAGGTTGGACCCATGGCACGCTGCGTACCACCATGCACCGTGGAATTCCTCAGCACAACTCTTCGGATACGTGTCGTTGTCTTGATCTTTCATTGAAAATTTTTGACCGTTGTCAATACCGAATGAGTCTCCGGCGTTGCCTGAATATTCTCCTAAATCCAAGAGGTATTTCTTTGTAGCATCTCCGATGTAAAAGTGTTCGTACTTAGCTCAACGCTTTACCCCTTCGAAGTCTTCAAGGTCCACCCTCAGTTCCATGAAAGTGTTACTAACGAGAGCGTGAATGTTGTCGAGACCGAGCCAAAATTCTCCTTTCAGGTTTCCGAAACCGACCTGGTACTCAACTCATTTCCTGAAAAAATTTTCTCTCTGCGGAAGAGCCTCGCGATGTTGAATCACTGTCCATCCGCCTCCGTCAGTAGTCTGGTCGCAGTAAACAGAAACGGCTCGGTTTTCGCAACAACTGAAAGGGTACACTGTTCGAACCCCGGACTCTTTGTCACCAAGACTGTAAAGATCCACACAATTCTGAGGACTGGTTTGGACTTTCAATTTATCAACTGACTTTTGCATTGAATATAACTGAAATTTCATTCCAAGCAACAAGGAATCCATTGCGGCGTTTTCACCGAGTGCTAGAGTTTGAGACACACAAGCGAGAGAAAGTCCAATCTCTTCGAAGAGTTTATTAGTTTCTTTGATCGTAGATTCATCGCTCTCTCCACGAGCAAAATTCTTCAATAAAGCCATCGTCAGAAAGTAAATCATAAGTTTGCACTCTGCCATTGATGGAGATTGACTAGTAAACCTTTACTGAAAATGGTTTGTAATAACTTGCTTTAAGACGTCTCCTTTTATGCACTTTTGTCTGAGCTATCGTTTTCTGATTATCTCCAAACATTTGGAGTTTTGTGGGAGTATTTTTTAAGTTCATTTGTTTTTCATTTTTAGTCCATTACTGACATCCTAATTTGGGCGTTGCAAACTTTTAAATTACTTACAAACATAAAAATTCTTTGAATTTTCATCCATTTTTCCCAATTTATATTTTGTCTTTTTCAATTTAGTTATATTTATATTAACCTTATATTTATAAAATTACTCTGCCCTATCGTTTTGAATGTCCAATTCTTTCACTAATTTAATCCGAAATAACGCGCATTTCACTGATGATTAAACGGTGTTTCTTGAACGGATGGTATTACATAGCTTGGTTACATAGTTTGCATTACATAGCTTAGGTTGGTTCATGTCAGAAGGCGATATTCAACCTCAAACCTTGCAACTTAATACTAATTCTCATGTTTACACAGGACAAAAATGAAGCGCGAATTATTTTCTTCAATTTTTTATCACACACACACACACACACACATATATATACTGTATATATGATGTATTTCACAATTAAACCCATAAAATAAATAAATGTACATCCACAAGCTAAAATGAAAAGCGATATATATATATATATATATGTGTGTGTGTGTGTTTTTTATTGTAAAAATATATATTTATTTTAGTTCACATTACTTTCATTCATAAATTGTATGTTCAGTGTACTGAAGCTATGTATACAGGGTGTCCCATAGGTCTGGTCTCATAGGACAATTTATTTTAAATTAAATTTACAAAAGTAGTACATTAAAACTAAAATGTTCAAATTGATGTCTTGGTTTGGGACCTCTTTTTGGGTTGCGGGTAGAATAACGCGCAATGGCTAATATGGAAATGAGTTACACTCGTGAGGAAAGGCGGAGGCCTTTTCCTCACGAGTGTAACTCAAAAAAAGGTGCCAAAACAAGACATCAATTTGACTATTTGTTTTAGTTCTAATGTATTACTCTTGTAAACTTAATTTAAAATAAATTTTCCTACGAGACCGGACTTGTGGAACACCCTGTATATAGATGGATAACTTTATTACTCTGAATATACAATTTTTAAATGGAAAAAAATGTTGCACTAAAATAAATCTATTCTTGCAATAAGGAATTGTAAAATTTCTAAAAAAAAATAAAAATCATAAATTACTAATTGGTTATATTTTGTCTTCTCTGTTTCTTTTACTCTTTTCGATAACTAAATAATTTCAAAATGAAACTCCAATCATTAGTTTACTAATTAGTAATTTTTTAAGTTTCTTATAAATCTTATATTTCTAGGCGAATTTTTTTCCGAAACTGTAAAACTAACTAATAAATTTAACATTACAAAATTACGTTTCAAAGAATCTTTTTCCAGAAAGTGTACCTATTTTTATACAAGTGTGACGTTAGAAACGTTAATCTTTTGAGTATCTGGGATGTGTACTCTAAAGAGTGTCCGCTGTGTGTATCTCGAATCGAAGTGGTCAAAAATGACTAGAATACTCTAAAATATAAATTATTACAAAGGTACATCTATAGAATGGCGGTATTTGATAGAAAGTATCCTAAATGTTTATCGTCTTGACCAGCGGTGTCCTCTGAAACTGTGAAAAATACAAAGAGTACGTTTCTGGGGATTAAAGAATATCTGTGTGTACTCTCAGCAGTGCTGTGCGGAGAACATTTATTAAGGGGCAGGGGCTCGAGGAATAATTTCACAGCCAGGTGGTACATTGTGGTGCGTATTGAGAGAGTAGTTTTAACGTAGAACTAATAATTTTTTTGCGTTTTTTGGATTTTTTTCACATTATAGATTAGTTATACGAGTTACTTATTAAATATGTGCGAACAGAGTGCAGTCCGGCCCCTTCCTTTTCCTCTCGGATCTAAGGTACGTACAATGGACAATTTTTAGCGTGTGTTTTGAACAAAAGCGGTAAAAGAGTGTGGATGAAGTTAACGGGAGAGTGAGTCAAGGAAGAAAGGTAGTAGGTTCGTTGAAAGTGGTTGTGAGAAAGAAGAGGTTGTATCGGGATGGTAGGAGAGGTTTACATGAAGGTGTATTAGTACCGATTGAGCGGTTGAGATAGATAATAACACTGGTCAACAAGGTTTGTTACAGAGATATTTTTACTTGAACTATATGTAATTTTTTACGTTGATTATGGAAATAAAAACATAATTTTTCTATCACCCGCAGTTTTAGAGTGACACACGAATTTACATTACTTACGATTTGAGTCAGAATAGGAAGGGGGCGGGGTCTGCTCCTTACTCCTCCTCCGCTTATAAGTTGCTGCAATGCTGCATGTCACTGTTGACTTTCATTTGTCAATTACTCACTTGATTTCACTCAGTGAACATTTTAGGCGAGTTCAATATGCATTTTCTACTTTGATATTGCTATTAGGTCTATAAATTAGCCCAAATTTCATTTTCGATTCACTCAATATTGGTGGGTGATAGACAAATTTTGAGGTCATTTTTTAACTCGACGGTAAAAAAAAATCTACGCATAAGATCCACCCATTTTTGTTCATGTGACAAGAAAAAAGTTCTTTTTTGTCATCCAGTGTAATCTGAAATGTACGCCTGGCGCACGTAGGAAGGTAGAAGAAGGAGGAGAGGAAGGCCGAGAAGATGAATGGGTATGGTGAATGATTGCGTGAGTAAGCGTGGACCTGATCTGGGTTAAGGCCCGCAGGCGCCACCATACATGGTGTATGAAGCGCTGTAGGTGTGAAATTTTGCGGGGTGTATGGGGAGGGGGGACCGAGTGTGGTAGTCCCCCAGGATGCCTGTGTGAATGGATGGGTACGTCTTATTTTCTGCCTTTTCTCATTTTCACTAACTTTCGTACTTTACATCCAGATTCTCTTCCGCCTTCTCTCCCAAATCGTTGGGAAAAGAGATTTTTTAGTATTGATAATTCTTATCATTATTATTAATTATTATTGTTGGAATGGGAAAAGGCAATAAAGTGGTAAACTTGAGGCCAGTGGAAGTATGGGAATCGAACTCGCGTCCCACTTCCTCCGAGTTCTCCACTTTATTGCCTTTTCTTTTTCCATTTTAATTCAGTACGATTATTGCACTTAAAATGTAGTTATTATCATTTTTATTAATTATTATTAATAAGAATTTAATATCAGCTTCGATTTTGATACATGATTCTGAAATTTTCTTTAAGATTCTGAATATTCATTCGAATTTTTATTACGAACAATTATGGAGTAATTATAATCAGGTCTGGGATTGTTCAACCTCGTTCCTAACCTCTTACAAGATCATATGACAGAGAGGACCTACAGCTTTGCGTGGGATCCGACCCAATACTTCATGCACCAAAGAACAGCCAGAGAAGCGCCTCTCAACCTAGATCCCTAAGATTTATAACACAGCTCTCTACCACTGAGCCACTCTTGAGGGTTAAAATAAAGGAAGACAAGTACAGGGCGTTCATAAAAGAACTAAACGATTTGATTCGTTAATATTTTTCATACTAAATAAGATATAAAGCATGAAGCATGTGTAAGCGATAGAGCAACTAATAGTTTTTTTTGTATTAGACCAAGGTTGTCAACGTCCATGAACTACGAATCAGGATCAGATTTGCAATAGCGATGGTCGATGCTGGCATACTTAAACGCGCATGGCGAGAAATTGAATATCGATTGGATGTTGTACGGGCGACCAATGGCGCGTATGTTGAAGTTTATTAAACGTGTATGTAAAACTTTTAGCTGTGCGGAGTCACATGGACAAATTTGTTTCTTTGTATGTTATTGGGTTATCACAATAATAAAGATTGAAATCGTTCAGATCATTTATGAACACCCTGTATATTCTTAACGAGTATATTTCAACGTTTCGGTCTCTTATTTCAGCCATCTTCAAGGAACTTATAAAATATTTAACCAGTTTGATATAATGCAAAGGTTATGTTACACGTGGAGGGGGCGAAGAAGATAGTGAGAGGC
This sequence comes from Bathynomus jamesi, assembly GCA_023014485.1. Taxonomy (NCBI): domain Eukaryota; kingdom Metazoa; phylum Arthropoda; class Malacostraca; order Isopoda; family Cirolanidae; genus Bathynomus; species Bathynomus jamesi. The sequence continues at coordinate 435,659 of JAJOZX010003414.1, read as the reverse complement.
CCCTCACATGTCATAATTTATTAATGGCTACTCACAATGTACTTTATAATCAAATTAATATAAACAAGATTGATTAAATGGTATCAACTAGACTGGTTATTTACAGTTAACTATCAAATTATTAAGTTAAGCAATAAATCATGGAATTTATATCACCTAATGTAGTAGAGGATATCTTCTAGACTTCATTTTCGCAAATTCATCAACTGAAACTCCAAAATTAAGGTTTTTGACCACTTCTTTTTCAGAGAACATGAGAAGCAAGTCATTCAGTTGATCATCTCTCATCGTAGTTCGTAAATAGTGTTTCACTAAACTCAACACGGAAAACAATCCCTCATTGCTAGCAATGGTTATTGGAAGAGTGATGATTATTTTCAAAATTTCAGAATAAGCTAATTGTAAAGGTCTTAGCTCTTCATACAACTAGATCAGATTCTTTGACTTTTCACTTTTGTTAGAAAAGTGTCTTTTGGCAACAGAAAGTTGAGATGGCAAAAGGATTTCATCCACACCAATGGTCTGATACGAGTGTGCAAAAGAATTAAGTTTCTCTAATTCTAAAAAGTCTCCTGAGTTACTGTCAAAGAAAGAAATAGCTGGCTGTTAAAAGGGGCATGTTTTCTGAGAAGCGTCTATCAAGTTCTGAAATAAACCTTCTAATATGGGTGATTCCGGATGAGTGGCGGACCAGCATCATAGTGCCTATATTCAAAGAGAAGGGAGATGTACAAGATTGCACGAATTATAGAGGGATCAAGCTAATATCACATACAATGAAGATATGGGAGCGAATAGTGGAGAGTAGGTTGAGAGACGAAGTGTCAGTGGAACAGTTTGGATTTATGCCGGGAAGGAGAACGACAGATGCAGTTTTTGCATTGAAACAGTTGGCAGAGAGGGGCAGAAGGCGTTGCACATGGTTTTTATTGACTTGGAGAAGGCATATGATAGGATACCACGGCAGGAAGTTTGGAGATGCTTAAGGGAAAAGATGGTACCGGAGAAGTATGTTAAACTGATCAAGGGGATGTACAGGGGAGTAACAACTAAAGTGAGGAGTAGCGTGGGTGTGTCAGAGAGCTTTGGGGTGGAAGTTGGTCTGCACCAAGGATCAGCTTTGAGCCCCTTCCTTTTCAATGTGGTATTCGATGTGTTGACGGACAGGATTAGAGGGGAGGCGCCGTGGTGCATGATGTATGCAGAAGATGTTGTGTTGAGTGGGGAGACGAAAGAGGAGGTGGAGCAGCAGTTGGAAAATTGGAGAGAGGCGTTGGAAAGTAGGGGATGAGAATTAGCCGAAAGAAGACCGAATATATGAGATGTGATGTGCAGCAGGACCGAGGAGGGGAAGTGACATTGAGTGGGGAGCGTGTTAAGACGGTGGAGTATTTTAAATACTTGGGGTCAACAGTGGATGCAGAGGGGGGAGCAGAGAGAGAGATAAACTGTAGAATACAGTCGGGGTGGAAGAACTGGAGAGACGTATCAGGGGTGCTCTGTGATAAGAGGGTCCCAGTGAAACTGAAGGGAAAGGTATTCAAAACAGTGGTGAGGCCGGCAATGTTGTATGGAATGGAGACTGTGCCAATGAAGAAGAGCAATGAAAGAAAAATCGATGTGGCTGAAATGAAGATGTTGAGATGGATGTGTGGAGTGACGAGGAGGGATAGGGTCAGAAATGAGCATATAAGAGGAACAGTGAAGATGGCGGAAGCATCTAAGAAGGTGCAGGAGGCCAGGCTGAGGTGGTATGGACACGTCAGGAGAAGAGAGGAGGAGTATGTGGGGCGCAGAGTGCTGGAGATGGAGTTGCCGGGACGGAGAAGAAGAGGAAGACCGAAGACGAGATGGAGGGACTGTGTGGTGGCGGACATCAGGGAGAAGGACTTGGAGGAGGACGTGGTATACGACAGAGGAGAGTGGAGAAGACGAACCAAAAACAGCAACCTCATGTAAAGATGGGATAAGCTGCGGAAGAAGAAGAAGAATAATATGGCAAAATAATCTATTTTGGCTTTCATTGCAAAAGGGAAAGATGTGCTGCCAGAAACGTTGGGGGCGACCGCCCCTCATGCCCCACCCCCCAAATGACGCCTCTGTACGTGTACTAGTGTAGAGACCGACCAGAAATTCCTTTCCTCGCCGTTCTCAAATATCATGGAATCAAAACAAAAGCTATAAAACTCAAACACGTGGGCATGAAACAGGCCCACGGAGGAAACAGATTTTGTGGTATTTCCCAAGATGCCCACCAGAGGACGTCACCAAGGCCTATAAATATGGGGGTTCTTTCTCAAGTCACTCGCTTGCCATTTTCTCGTTCTGGTCGTTACGTCTCACTTTCAGCGCCTTCGTCAATAACACCACTCGTCACGCCACCCGCTCTCCGGCCTTCGCCGGAGAGCGGCCCGCTGTTCCTTCAAAGCTCCGATCGAGCATACACGAAGTCTCCCATTAAGTAAGGCCCTCTACAATTTCATCCTGCCAGAAGAAGCAACAATGCTGCAGGAGTTTCCGCTGGCCCCCTTTTCAACAAATCTCTACCGGCTCTCAACACTCATCCTCTCGCCGGTAAGGCTAGTCCGCCTTCAGATGCATCACCTTTGAAGCCCAGGTCCGTGAACCTTCTAGTAGGCTACAAGCCACAAGCCTACCTTTGCCTTCGTGTTAAACAATTCCCGCGTAGCCTACATAGTGTAGCTTAGGGTAGCCTAGCGAATAGGCTATACCCAAAAGTGTACGCAAACAACCGGCAAACTAACTTTCCTATTACGACTAAGGGGTTCCAAAAAACCTTAGCCCCCCCCCCCCCATTTTCAGCTTACATGTTTACTTATATCGAAATAGTTTTTAGTGATTATAAAAATATATAAAATTCTTTATTTATTGCAGGTATTAAAATTACTCTAGCTGATAAAGTGATAATATAATGGCTTCTCAATTAATTGGTGATTCGGAGAGGCAACGTGTGATAGATCGCATACGAGCAATAACATTTCGGGAAGCTCGTGATGCTGGAGCCACCTTTATAACACGTTCATGGGTTGCCAAAAAGTTGCGAAGAAGTGAGGACTTCGTCAAAAGAAATTGGAATAAAACTTTGGATGAATGTGAAATGGATACAACCAAATCTGGGCGCCCAAATTTGCCACTCTCTCAGGAAACAAAGGACATCATTGAAAGCGGTAAGCGTAAGCGGAAAAACAGCTGTGCTAAACTTTCTTGAGAGATCGAAGTGTTGAGAGGAAAGATCGTTAGTGGTGAGATCATTCGACTGTACCGTCATAGGCAAGGTTTAAAGCCTTGGCATGAACTTCCAAAGCCAAGAAAAACTCAACTCAACTTAACATCGATGACAGAATGTGGTTTTCCCATTATCTTGAAGATTGGGATGTGGATGATTTCATGCATTTAGCTGTCTCCGATGAATTTTTTGTTTACGTAACACGGCCTAACTACCAAAATGATTGAGTGTGGGCCACAACACCAGATGAAATCGATGACAATGAACATTATCGCGAATTAGTAAAAAGTCCAGACTGTGTTGGTGTGTTTGTTTTGTTCACTGCAAAGCTCATGTGGATGCTGAAGCCAAATGGTCAGAGTTGGGATGGACAGTATTTTCGTGATATTATTCTATCCCAGCATGTCATTCCTTTTCTAAGAAACCCAAACAATGTTATGGATGTCGATCAGGTCACACTTCTGCACGATAAGGCCCCCTGCTTTAAGGCATTAGCCACTCAGTTGTTGCGGAACCATGAGATCGATTTCTTTGGAAATGAAGAATGGCCAGGAAATTCTCCTGACCTGAACGTCTGTGAACACATTGGATCAGTTATAAAGGACAAGGTTGAATGTCTCTTGTTTCAAGAACCTGCAGCAAATCGATTTTCGAAGGATACAATGACGCAACACATTGAAACTGTTTTAGCAAATTTGCGTAACGATCAAGATCTATTCACGTCACTTTTGGCAAGCTACCCAAAGCGAATTCAGGCTGTCTTGGAAGCCAATGGCGGGAACACCAAGTTTTAATTGTTTCTCATTAAATGCAGGATTACATTCTCTTTTGTAAGGTATGTTTAGTTTTACTGTACCTCTATTGGTTTAGGCCATGGGCGGGGGGGGGCCTAAGGTTTATTGGAGCCCCGTACAGTAGGCCTGTTCAATTATTTTACCATATTCAACAATCTTACCGCATTTGTATCCACTTGTTTATGTGCTCATTTATGCATTTTATATTTACTTGCCTAATCCGTTTACTGTACCACACCTTATTTTCATTACCTCAGTTATTATAGGCTTAATTACTTATTGGGTGTTCACTGCCGCATATCTCATAAGCCTACCTAAATTAGTGTGTTTCTTGTCATTAGTGTATTTACTTAACGCTTATAATCGTAACCATTTCTTATTGCTAATAATTATCAGTCATTTGTAATACAGCTCAATTACCGAATAGGCTACAGAATTGTTAATCACTGTGAACAAATAATTCATTTATTTTTCTAATTAAACACAAAACTACAAAGTAATTTCTCTCTCCTTATTAAATATTATTTGTTTGGGCTGTGCCCCAGACTGGTGACCCCTAATTATTCATTTCAATTTAGTTCATAAATTGTAGTAAGCCTACTTTCTAGGCTACTGCAAATTGGTGATCCGTAGGCTATTATACATGTATTTATAAAAATCTATAAAATTGGTTGAGTTGAAGTTTGTCACACCATATGACTGTATTATGTAAAATTAAGTTGATTGGTGTTTGGTATAAGAGTTAAAAAGACAGTGGACAAACACAGACAATAAAACATGGAACGCTGAATTGGAGTGAGATGGCAACAGATAAAAGGAAAATAGATCAAGTCTTTGAAAAAATAGATGAAGAAATGGATCTACAGAATATGCAGTGGTGGGCACGCGCAACGATTTTTGTAGCGCCGCAGCCGCAACCGCAACTCTGCTGAAATAGTTGCGCCGCACGCGCAAGTGCAACCCTTTTCAAAAAGTTGCGCCGCAAGCGCAAGCGCAACCAAAAATGTTGCGCCGCAAGTTGCGCCGCAACTTTTTGCGGCGCAACTGCCCACCTTTGAGAATATGTAGAATGTGTATGCGGAACGTTTCGTTACAACAGCATCTGGTGTATGTGGGTGTGTACAAAATGGTGTGAAGAGGAAGGCGACTCAGTGGTCGAACGATGAGGTGAAGAATGATTTAAAAGGAGTGTGTGTGATAAAGAATGTTGCCGTAAAAAAAGAACTGTTCTATGTTAAGCAATGACAAAAAGAAGCAGAGAGAAGGTGAACACTAGGAAATGAAGATGAATGTGGAAAATACAAAGTTATTTTGGAAAGATGTGAGGAAGTACAAAGGTCATTCCGGTGAAATAAATGTTAATAGGAAAGAAAGGGATATCAATGTTAATGCAAAATGAGCAAATACGCGAGAAATTTAAGGAGTATTTTAGTGAGTTGATATAGCCCGCCGCAGGGGCGTACCCAGAAATTTGCCAAGGGGGGTGCGAACTTGGAACTAATCGTAGAAGTATAATTAAAATAGAGATAAATAATTTGTATGTACGTTCATGGTGAGCTTATCGTTCATTTAGAGATGATTAACTAGCTACTGCTGAGACACATTATGAATAAAAATATAAAAATTATATTATAAAAAATATAAAAATTATGATAAAAATCTGATTAGTAACATAATATTCAATGCAAACCGCAATTAGGATGCTCAGATTTGTATTAACATAAGAATAAAAAAGTGCTAATTTCGAGATTAAGCATTTCTTTGGACTGTTACCTTTATAAAAGAAAATTATTTTCAGGGTCGAATTAAGAGTTTTCGGGATCCTAAGCCATTTTAAATTTTTAGTAGTAGGGGAGGTAAAGAGCTAGCGCCGAAGGCGCCGAAATTTTTTCACTTTCATTCTCATCCTGTTGTAACCTAACAATTTTACTGGGATTAACAGTACTTTGATCATCATGCTCTGTAGAACCACTGTCAGTTTGGACATTTTTTCTTTTGAAAAATTTATAAAGGTCCATTATCTTTAGTCCTATGACACCTGCAAATAGTACTCTACAAAGTTACAAATAGAAATAGGAATTATTACTAGCCATAACATTAAATTCCATTATAATGAAATAAAAAAATCCAAACAAAATCCACACAAAATTTTGTGTGTGCAATACAATGTGAAAAATTGTAAATTAAATGAAAACTTTGAAACTAAATTTTAAAATGTGGAAAAAACTGAATACCAAATTTTAAAAATAACATAATGTTTCATTTCATTTATTAGTTACATGTTTGAGACCAAGCGGCAGGGCCGGATTAAGACTTTTAGAGGCCCTAAGCACTTAAAAGATTTTGGTGCCCCATATATATGTAATTCAAAATATAAACAAAAATAAACCATAAAATAAAATTTTATTTTTTGAAATGAAACCAAACTTACAGTAAGATGGAAAATAATGTTTATTTTTGTATACTTCCACTTCATTTATATTTGAAAAGTTTTCTCCTACTTTTTTTAATTGCAAAGTCTTTGATCAGATCCTCAAAACTAATCTTACGTAACACATCTGCTTCTATACTTAGTAGAGATAAGGCATCCAGCCTGCCTTGTTGCATAGTTGTTCTGTTGGTATTTTTAATATACTTCAACTGAGAAAATGAACGCTCAGCTGAGCAATTTGTGACCATTAATGTTAAAAATATACGAAAGGCAATTTCTACATTTGGGAAGGCACACTCAATATTGTCTTCTACAATTATTTTATAAAGTTCAGCATGACTGAATCTTGTTTTTACATTTACTATAGCACACGAAAATATTTAATCTATATGTTTTTTAATATGGCGCTCAAAGATTTGATATAAACAAAATAATAACGCAAAGCGTAAAGTGTGTGATTACAACGAAATATATTTATTCTCTCAAAAGGGTTGTTGTTCACTACAAATTCAAACAATGAAAAAAAATAAATACTATATATGAATATATATAATTCAGTTTTCAACAGCTTATAGGCTATAAGCCGCGATTATAATAGTATAATAAATCCATGGTAAATCCGACAATGGAAAATTTCTGTGGTGCCCCCCTTCCTTTGATGCCCTAAGCACGGGCTTATTTTGCTTAATGGTTAATCCGGCCCTGCCAAGCGGCCTTCACACATTCATACACACAAAGTTTTAATCAATACTTAAAATTATCAAAATTTAGAAAGTTCACAAACTAAATATTTAAGTGAATGTAAACAAAAATCGATAAACTGCGGTTGCCAGGTGCCATGAAAAATGACGCAATACTCATGAAACACAAAATCGCCAGAAAGCTAGCTAACATTTTCCGATTGGCGCATGAAATTAAATATGTGAAATATTTAATTGAATATGTAAATTAAATACGTAAAAATAATCAAAATAATAATTTATTAGCTCAAGGGGGGGGGGGGCGATCGCCCCTGTCGCCCTCCCCTTCGGTACGCCTCTGTAATAGATGAGGTACATGAGTAGGAAGCAAATGAGAATCCAGTTGGTTTTGGTGACGTATGCAATAAGAGTAAACCAAGGAGTGGAAGACATCGAATAAGAGGAAGCTGAATAGGCAGTATGCAGTCTGAAAAGATTTGTAATGAAATATGGAGGCAAAATGGTGCTTCAATGGCTGAGGAAGATATGTCAAAAAGCACGGGAAACGCTGAAAACAAGGTAGAATGAAGCAAAAAGTGAGAACAATTGAGATGAATAATTTAAGAGGCACGACTGGTGTAAAACAAATCAACCATATGAAAAATGAGGATGTTCAGTAAAAGTGCAGAGTGAAAAAACCATTGAAGCTGAGAATAGAGGTTGCTATGTTTGTATGGTCATAGGGAGGGAATAAAAAAAAGAACTGCGCAAAAGCTGTATAATAGCGAGTGTGTAAGTGAGAAAAGTAAAGCAGAACATTGTAAATGATTGAAAGATATAAATTCAGAGCCGGATTTACCATGGTGCAAGTGGTGCAGATGCACCATGGCCCCCCCACAAAATAGGGGACCCCACATAAACTAACTGGCGACTAACTGATGACTAAACTAACTGATGACTAAACTAACTGATGAGAAAACTAACTGATGAGGAAATTCGAGAAACTGCAGTGAATGTCCTTCAAACATACCCTTCAGACTTAGAAGATGGGGTATTTCTTTACTATTACACCGGTCTCTGGTAGAAAGTTTTAAAAACTGACTTTCAATGAATTAAAAAATGATACTCATTTCCGTCGCAAATGATTTTTTATAATTTTGGATAACGTTAGGGGTTAGGTTAGGTTAGGTTGTTTTAGGTTAGGTTAGGTTTGCTTATGTTGTTTTAGGTTCGGCCAATTTTGAAGGTGCAATTTATGTTTTTCCTATGGTTTTTTATGTGTTTTGTATTAATCTGACCTTCAAAATCTTCGGAAACCACTCGTTTTTGTGATTCTCCCCACCCAAAAACTCTCGGTTCCCACTGGGGGTCCCCTAGGTAAAAAAGGGTAGAAAGTTTTAAAAGCTTTAAGCTTCAATAACTCTAACAAATCATTTGCGACGGAAATGAGTATCATTTTTTAATTCAGCACAGTGAAAAACATTGAAAACCAGCTTTTAAAACTTTCTACCGGAGACCGGTGTAATAGTAAATATTTACCGAAGATAGGCTTGGTGATTGTTAGAAAATCTAGAAGAGGAAGAACCATTGTTGTCCCAAGGCGATATGATGACTAAGCTGATTGATGCAGCATTGCTTGTATATATTAAGTTAAGGTGTATATATATCCATCTCATAATTGTAAGGTTAGTGAAAAATTCACTCAATTTAGAGCTAGCATTTTTGGGCTCTTGTGGCATCATTTTTTGGGGCGCTGCCGTCTTTTCTACTCGTTTGTGGAATGCCGTACTTACAGGGTGTGGTCTTATAGAGAGCTCTCTTGCAATTCAATTTGGTTGTTTAGATACAAGATTGTTGCATCGTGCAATAGTGCAGGTTGTGTTGTTGTTGCAAGGTTTAGAAAGAGGACCATAAATAGTGCCCCTTTTGTTTTTATCTTAAATTCATGCAACTGAGGCCTAAGGTAGGCCCACATCGAGTCGGCAACCCTGAGGTAGGACCTAATAGGACCTCAAGTCCGTAAGTTTTTAATTTTAGCTTAACTTCGGCTGTAGGTTGAACTGGCCCTTCAGAGCTTGGCCGTTCACGGCTCAGCTGGGATTTTGAACCCAATAAATAAATAAATAACATGGTCCTTCAGAACCGGATTCTAACCCAAGACTGAGTCAGTGACTATTTTCCGGCAAAGTTCTGATTGTGCAAATTGTAGCCCAAGTTAGGCCTAGACGGGTTGAACATAATTGAGTTAAGGTCCCAAGGTAGAAAGTTTGGTCGTCCAATTGCGAAACTTGGCCACTCGTCTGTCGTTGTTTTTGGCCTACATTTTTACCGGTTTGGTTAATTTTGGTTTATTATTGAATTAAGGCCCCAGGGTAGAAAGTTTGGTCGCCCAATTGCGAAACTTGGCCACTTGTCTGTCGTTGTTTTTGGCCTACATTTTTACTGATTTTGTTAATTTTGGTTTATTATTCGTAGGCGAAGGTTGCAGACTTCGGTGCGCCAGTTACTTGGGTGGAAAATTTGGTATTCCATACTGGTGGTTGGTCAGTACCCCACCCAGCAATTCAGTTTATTTGAAAAAAGAAAATTTGCGTTTGATCAGTTTGGTTAAGTATTTTCGCCAATTCAGCTCATTTGGCATTGAGCCCAATTGTTGTTTGCATTGAAGATGAGTGCATCTGAATTGAACAAGTTTAAAAAAAGGAGAAGCGCCTACAAAGGTCTAATTACAAAGGTCATTGCCACTATAGATTCTGCCATAGAGCAAGAGGATTTAAGCTTAGTGACCGCAGCTTTCCATATTAGAAACTAAAAAGGTTACTCTAAGTGAAGTAAATGTTAAAATTGAGGCTCTTATAGAAGAGGATGAAATAGAAAATAACATAATTTACTTTGAAGAGATTATTGATGATATAATTAAAGTAGGCCACCGAGCAAAGGAGTTTAGCAGCTCAGTACAGTTAGAGACCAGGTCTAATAATGAAACACAACACTCAACAAATGGTGTTTGTGAAGTTAAGGTTAACAGATCTGCAGTTCAATTACCGAGGCTTGTACTCAAAACATTTTCTGGGAGTATTCAGGAATGGCAAGGATGGGCAGACAGTTTTCAATCAGCAGTTCATTCTAGTCAAGTGTTAAGTGCGGTGGAGAAGTTTAATTATTTGCAGTCCCTCTTGGAAGGGGAGGCAGCAAAGACAATAGCAGGATTAGCATTAACAGAGGCTAATTATACTGTGGCTTGGGATATATTAAAGAAACGGTTTGGTAAGCCAGAGATCTTAATTAAAAGCCACCTCCGTGAACTTTTAGCTATACCTCCTGTTAATAATCCCAATAGTGTTAAGGAGTTACGGCAGTTATATGATGAATTTGAAGTTAGAACTAGGTCCCTGGACAACTTGGGTGTAGGAATGGAAAGGTATGGTATAATGTTGGTTACTATACTGGAGTCTAAATTGACTAGCTCAATTTTGCTTGAATTAAGTAGGGGACACTCTACAGAACATGTGTACATCCCCCTTCAGCAGATGTTAAGTCTTTTAGGCACAGAATTAGCAAGACGAGAGGGAATTGAGTTTGCACAGTGGGATGTTAAACAAGGGGACAAAGGCAGGCACAGCACCAAGGTTTCTACAAAAAGGAATAGCCCAGGTACAGTGTCAGTTCTACATGCATCCTCTGAGAATAAATTAAAGGGAATCAAGGAATGCATATTTTGCGAAGGCAACCACAAGTCAAAGAAATGTGAGGTGGCTGAGGCTTTACCTTTTGAGGAGAGAAAGGACAGGGTAACTAAGTCCACAGCATGTTTTAAATGTTTTTTGAAAGGTCACAGAGCAAGGTTTTGTAAGTTTAAAATTTTGTGCAAAAAATGTCATAGCAGGCATCAGCCATTATTGTGTGAAAACACTCCTAGTAGGCCTACCCCAGAAGTAGAGACATCAGTGGCACATGTCACTGCTATGAAAGGGAGTAAAAGTAAAGGGGGATTATTGCAAACAACTGCAGCCTTATTAATTGGGAATGATGGAGAAGCTACTGTAAGAGTGTTGTTTGATAGTGGTAGCCAGTGTAGCTTTATTAAGACCAGAATTTCCAGAAAATTGAAGTTTAAAGAACTTAAGAGGGAAAATTTAAGAATTTCTGGGTTTGGGGGTTCCGTTCAAAACCGAACCAAATTTAAGAAGGTAGAAGTTCTAGTTAAGGGGTTGTTACCGCAAAGTCCCACTATCAAGGTCCAAGCTGTAGAGATTGAGGAACTTTGTGCTCCAGTCACTACTTGTTTAGATATGGCATGTGTCCAAGAATTGCAAGTTAAAGGAATTAATTTGGGCAATAATAAGTTTGAAGGAACAGAAGATATTAGTCTTTTGATTGGAGCTGACTATTATTGGGACTTCATCACTGGTAATATTGTCCGCACATCTCGAGGCCCGGTAGCTATTGAAAGTAAGCTAGGCTGGATGCTACATGGTAGCTATTGCAATGAAATGGAAGTTAAGGCTCTTTTTGTTAAGAATGAGGAGAACAGCCATGGTTTGGAAAGGCATTTGAAAGTGTTTTGGGAACTTGAATCCATTGGCATAAAGGACAAACAGGCAAGTACAGTGAACAATGATGTTTTAGAGCAATTTGAAAAAGGGATTGGGTTTAGAGATGGTTGCTATGAAGTTGGCCTCCCTTGGAAGCAGTGGCGGCTCGTGACTAAAAATTCTAGGGGTGCTGTCTCTAAGAATGGGTTGAAATAATTACTGAAATAAAAGGATGAGCATTGAGCAATGAATAAAAGTTTCAAAAGTTATTGAAAAAGTTATTCAGTGAGCTCATCCTTATATTGTTCTTGATTATTTCAATTGTAAATAAAAAATTTAGGGGTGCTGCAGTTCCGCAGTCCCTACCGACGAGCCGCCACTGCTTGGAAGGATTCTTGCAAACCCAGTTCAAACCTTCAGCTAGCTAATCGGAGGTTGGAGACTTCATTGTACAGGCTAAGAAAAAATGAGGAGTTGTTAATTGAATACAATGAGGCCATCCTAAGCTATGTAAGTGAGGGCTATGCTGAAAGGGTGCAAGGTGAGCTGGTGAGCCAGGAGGCACATTATCTGCCACACCATCAGTGGTACGGCGAGACAAAACTACCACCAAACTGAGGGTAGTTTTTGATGGCTCAGCCAAGGACAAAGGTGGTGTGTCCTTGAATGACTGTTTGGATGCTGGGCCAAATTTAAATGCAGATTTATTTTCCTTGTTACTGAAATTCAGGTTTGGTAGAGTAGCATTGACTGCAGATGTGAAGCAAGCCGTTTTGCGGATAAAGTTAAAACCAGAGGACAGAGATGCAGTAAGGTATCTGTGGGTGTGAGGTGACGTGTATGTATATATATGTATATAGTCTAAAAGTCACTAAAGGGTAAATATCACTAAATCTAAGCTGAATGGCAAGAGCAAGTCATAAACGAACCAACGGGCTGTTCGTATTGCTTTGGTCTGGCCTAGACATGTTTTTTCCTATCTGACCTAATCTTTGGTGCTGAGTATAATTAGGTGATGAATCTAAGGTGACAAATCGGGTAGGAAGTTGTTCGTACTTAAGTATAGTTAGGGGTAATGTCTATAGCTTCTAAATTGGTAATGTAAGAGAGAGTTAGGTAGGCTGTTTGTGGGACACAGGAATAAAACGGTAGGCTTCAAGGAATACCTAATTCAACGCACCGGTAAGTGCTTTTGATTGTTTGCTAGAACCTAAGTAACCTAACTGGGGTGTCTACCCCACGCTATCACATTTGGCGACGAGAATGGGATTTGGCTCATTTGGTTAAATTTTGTTCATTGGGTTAAATTTGGCTCATTGGGTTAATTTGGCTTATTGGGTTCAAGTGGTTGTTTGGAAAATTGGATGTAGCCTAGTGGGCCGTCCGATTTGGTTTGTTTGTGTGTGGGTAAGCTACCGTACTATAGCGTAGGTCCCGCCGCCCTAACTCTAAAACTAATTCCTACTCAGCCCTAACTCTAAAACTAATTCCTACTCAGCCCTAACTCTAAAACTAATTACTACTCAGTCCTAACTCTAAAACTAATTACTACTCAGCCCTAACTCTAATAAAATTCACTATTCAGTCCTAACTGGGGAGTAACTAGACCAAATTTAAACCTAACCTAACCTACTTCACGTGATTTGGCCAAATTCGGTTTTGCTCTAGCATGTCGGTGATTGGCCATATAAGCCCCTACGAAGACAATGGGGAAGACTTCGAAGCTTATGCCACTAGGGTGAGGTTGTTTTTCGAGGTAAATTCCATTCCGGATGCTAAGAAAGTACCTACCTTTTTAACTATAATAGGCCCTAAAACGTTTGGTTTAGTTATGGACCTAGTTTCTCCTAAAGCACCGGAAACCTGCACCTATAATGAATTGGTACAGGCCCTAACCGATCACTACAAACCCCGAGTAGTTCTCATCTATGAACGTTTCAAATTTTATTCAAGGAATCAGACGGGAAATGAAAGCATTGCAGAGTTTGTTGCAGGAATAAAAAGCCATAGCCGTACGTGTAAATTTGGGGACAAATTAGATGAAATGCTAAGAGATAGGTTTGTAATGGGTCTCAAAGAGGAGTCTACCCAGAGAGCCCTATTAGCCATACAGGACCTAACTTTTAGTCGGGCTGTAGAAATAGCTACGGCTAGAGAAGCAGCTGCTAAAGATGTTAGAGCTTTTGGAAATCATAGTAGTAAAGCCAACACGTAAATAGCTTTAAATCTTCTAGGCCTGGCAGACCTAACGAGCCTACTAGACAGGCAAATAAAAGGTATGAGGCGAATACGACTAAGCCTACTAATTCTACTAAGCCTTCCAAGCCATGTACAGGGTGTGGAAAACACCATTGGAAGAAAGATTGCCCTTTTAAAGAAGCAGTTTGCCGAAACTGTAGTAAAATAGGCCACATAGCTAAAGTGTGTTTTTCAAAGAAAACAAAGGGTGAAAATTCTAATTTTAACATTTCTAGTATAAATCCTCAAAAGGGAAATACTTCGAACATTGGAGGGGAGTACTATTCTATGAGCAGCAAAGTGGGAAAAATACAGGCCCATATATTGTAGAGGTAGGCCTAAATGGAATTACAGTTCCTCTAGAATTGGATACGGGTGCTGCCCGGACGGTCATGTCCAAGGTAGTTTTTGATAAGATTTTCAAAAACACACCTAAACTACATGCATCTAAAACGATTTTAAAAAAAATATGGAGACATACAAATACCTATTTGTGGAAAAGCATACGTCACAGTTACACTCAACCAGAAAACTTTGTCTCATCCTTAACCCTTTTAGTGGTGGATGAGCAAGGGCCTACTCTACTAGGCCGTGATTGGATTGATGCTTTGAAAATGCCAATTGACAAAATCTTGCCAAGGGGTCAGGCAGATGTGCATACACTCTCATATCCATCTGACATAGACTCATTGTTAAGGGAGTTTTCTTCTTTTTTGGGCCTGAAGTAGGCAACCTAAAGGGCCATCAGGTCTGCATAGAAGTAGACCCTAATGTAACTCCGAAATTTTGTAAGGCTCGTTCAATTGCGCATGCACTGCGGGAGAAGGTGGATTTAGAAATTGACAGGCTGCTAAAAGATAAAATTATTGAACCAGTCACACACGCTAAGTGGGCTGCCCCAGTAGTTCCTGTACTAAAACCGGACAAGTCCGTGCGGTTATGTGGGGATTACCGTTTAACAGCAAATAGAGCCGTCCTTCTAGATTGCTATCCTATACCCAAGCCTGATGAATTATTTAGCTCTCTTGATGGGGGTAAATATTTCACAAAACTCGATATGTCCCAAGCCTATGCTCAACTAAGTTTAGATGAAAACTCTAAAGAATAACTATCATAAATACGCACCGAGGCCTATATAAGTACAATAGGCTATGCTATGGAATAGCATCGGCTCCGGGTTTTTCAGAGGACAATGGACCAAGTTCTAGGTCACATTCCAGGGGTACTTTGCTTTCTAGATGATGTCCTCATTTCAGGTTCGACTAAAAAAGAACACCTAACTAGTTTAACCACGGTTCTAAAAAGACTCCGGGATGCTGGACTTAAGCTAAAGAGAGAAAAGTGTTCATGGGTCACTAACGAGGTTTCATATTTAGGGTTCCGCATAGATGCCTCAGGCATTCATCCAACGGTGGATAAACTAGAAGCAATAGAAAAGGCACCACCTCCACAAAACATCACACAGTTACAAGCTTATTTAGGTCTCCTAAACTTTTATAGGAATTTTTTGCCTAATGCATCGACTTTCCTTGAACCCCTAAATAAGCTATTACGATCTGGGGAACAGTGGAGATGGGAGAAAACTCAAAAGGAAGCATTTGAGGCTTCCAAGGACGTACTACTAAAGTCCACTCTCCTAGTGCATTATGATCCTAAACTTCCTCTCGTAGTTTCAGCAGACAGCAGTTCTTATGGAATTGGGGCAGTGTTATCTCACCACATTGATGGTGTAGATAGGCCTATCTGTTTTGCTTCTAGAACACTAACTGAGACTGAAAGACGATATGCACAAGTGGAACGTGAAGCATTAGCCTTAGTATTTGCAGTAAAAAAATTTCATTTCTATCTATGGGGTCATGAATTTAAACTAATTACTGACCATAAGCCTCTTTTAGGTTTATTTTCACCTAATAAAAATATTCCAGTTATGGCCTCAGGTAGGATTCAACGATGGGCACTGATTCTACAAGCCTATAAATTTGACTTAGTACTTCGGTCAGGTAAACTTCTAGGTACGGCTGATGCGCTAAGTAGGTTGCCCTTAGAAAATCCAAATGATTGTGTACCTATACCTACAGAATGGGTTCACTTGGTGGAGTTTTTGGAATCCACTCCAGTATCTGCAGTACAAATAGAGCAGTGGACAAAATCAGACCCTATTCTGTCTAGGGTCATCCATTTCTGCTCAGTTGGTTGGCCTACTAAGGTTGAGAGTGAATTACAGCCTTTTTATCAGCGTCAGTCTGGCCTCTCTATTCAAAATGGCTGTCTCTTATGGGGCCACAGAGTGATATTCCAAATAAAGGCAGGTCGAATTTAGTGAAGGAACTTCACGCTGAACACATGGGCGCAACAAAAATGAAAGAGCTGGCGAGAGCTTATTTCTGGTGGCCTGGTTTAGATGGAGAACTCGAATCATTGGTTCGTTCCTGTCAAAGCTGCCTAGAGAACAGAGATCTCCCAAGGAAAAGTCCACTTCATCCTTGGGAATGGCCTACTATACCGTGGCATAGGATCCATGTTGACTATGCAGGTCCTATAAATAATACTTATTTCCTAGTCATTGTGGACGCCTACTCTAAGTGGGTGGAAATTTTCCAACCACTTCCACGACTTCGGGTGTTACTATTCGCTTACTCCGTTCAGTTTTCGCTGATGGGGTTTACCCGTAGTCCTGGTTTCCGACAATGGTACTTGTTTTACCAGTGAGGAATTTCGTTCTTCGTCCACCTAAATGGCATTAGACATGTCCGTCTAGTGTTTTCCACCGTCTACTAACGGTCTCGCGGAAAACATGGTCCGTACTTTCAAGTCGGCCTTGCGTCATTCTCGTGGGAGGAAATGCAAGTGGTGTTGGATAAATTTTTGTTTAAATATCGAATAACACCCACACCACGACGGGGGTGTCTCCCTCTAAACTTCTGATTGGCCGGGGAATTCGTTCAGTTTTCGATTTGTTACGTCCAAACGAAACGTTACAACAACGAGTTTTACGCCATCAGGAAAAACAGAAGTTGTACCACGACACTAAAAGAGGGAGTTCTAGAAGCGAAACCTAATGATCCAGTTGTGATTCGCAACTATGGGGCTGGACCAAAATGGGTTCCTGCAACTGTGCAGGAGAGAACGGGCCCTGTTTCCTTCAAGTGCCAACTAGAAGATGGTCGTTCTATTAAACGCCATCAGGACCAGATATGGGAACGTGAAGTGCAGAAGGACCAGAGTCTTCCGGAAGAGAGAACTGATCCTCCGGAAAATGGTTCAACTTGCCCGCCTATACAGGTTGCACCTAATCCTACTACATCAACCCCGCTCCGCAGGTCGTCTAGGGTCCCTCATCCCCCTGACAGACTAAACTTGTAGGGGAGGAGTGAGGTGACGTGTATGTATATATACAGTATATGTATATAGTCTAAAAGTCACTAAAGGGTAAATATCACTAAATCTAAGCTGAATGGCAAGAGCAAGTCATAAACGAACCAACGCGGCTATTCGTATTGCTTTGGTCTGGCCTAGACATGTTTTTTCCTATCTGACCTAATCTTTGGTGCTGAGTATAATTAGGTGATGAATCTAAGGTGACAAATCGGGTAGGAAGTTGTTCGTACTTAAGTATAGTTAGGGGTAATGTCTATAGCTTCTAAATTGGTAATGTAAGAGAGAGTTAGGTAGGCTGTTTGTGGGACACAGGAATAAAACGGTAGGCTTCAAGGAATACCTAATTCAACGCACCGGTAAGTGCTTTTGATTGTTTGCTAGAACCTAAGTAACCTAACTGGGGTGTCTACCCCACGCTATCACAGGGTGGATACGAAAGACTTGTTGGAAAATGAACCTAAGGTTCAAGCATATAGAATGAAGTCAGTGTTGTTTGGCCTCAGCTCTAGTCCATTTCTGTTGGCAGTTACTATTCAGTACCATTTTAAGAAATATTCTGAAGTCTATCCTAACACTATTGAACACATAAGGAAATATTTTTATGTTGATGATTTGCTGTGTTCCGTGGATAATACAGAAATGGCTAAACAGATATTCATGGAGGCTAGAGCTATAATGAGGGAGACTGGCATGGAGCTTAGAAAATGGCAGACCAATCATTCTCAATTACAAGAGTTTATGAGTCAGTCCTGTGTAGTACCTGATGCAGCAGAAAGTATTAAGGATTCTGGTATTAAGGAGTTGTGGGCAATAGACGCAAAAGTGCTAGGCATTGTTTGGCAGCAAGGAGAGGATTTGTTTACCTTCAATGGGAAATCTTTAGTAGAGCTGGCTGAGAATGAGACAAGGTGGACAAAACGTACAGCTCTTAGTTTGGCTTCAAAGGTCTTTGATTCTCTTAGATTCCTGGCTCCATTTGTGATAAAGTCAAAAATTTGGTTTCAGAGCCTCTGGGAAATTGGACTTGGTTGGGACCAAGAGTTACCTGATCATATGGTGGTAAGGTGGAAATATTGGTTCAAAGAATTGGCACATCTTGGAGACATTGAAATCCCAAGATGGTACTTTGGAGAGTTGAACAATAGTCCAGACAATTTGGAGCTGCACATCTTTTGTGATGCAAGTGAGGAAGCCTATGCAACTTGTATTTATATAAGAGGCACATTGCAAGAGGAAGTAAGTTGCAGGTTGGTTGCTGCAAAGAGCAGAGTAGCACCTTTGAAAAGGCTTTCTGTTCTAAGGTTGGAATTGATGGGTGCAGTTATTGCTAGTCGGCTTGCAGTTACAGTGCAAAGGTCTTTGGCCCTCTATGAAATTCCAAGCTATTATTGAACAGACTCCACTATAGTTTGGCACTGGTTAAGAAGCCAGGCAAGGAAATGGAAACCATTTGTTGCCAATAGGGTGGAGGAAATTCAAGCGCACACAGATCCTAAGCAATGGAAGCATTGTCCAGGCATCCAAAACCCCGCTGATTTACCAACACGAGGAATTTCAGTGAAAGATCTTGCACAGTCAAGTTTGTGGTGGAATGGGCCAGAGTGGCTAAAACTTGGAAGTGAAAACGGGCCTTCTAATCAACCTATTGTAGGAGAATGCCAGGCTGAAGAAGCATGGGTAAGTGAGGTGAGAAAATGCACTGTGAACAGTTGTCAAGTTATGCAGCAGGACCCCATATTGAGGCTTGAGGACATTAGCAGTCTGAAAAGGTTAAGAGTGACAGCATGGGTATATAAATTTACCAAAAGTATTAAGGGAGAAACAAGAAGGGAAGGAATTCTGAACAGTAAGGAGATTCAGCAAGCCAGGAAATACTGGGTGGTATATGTGCAGAAGGAAAAATTTGGTGAAGAGAGGGAATTGCTCACCAGCCGTCCATTACAGGTTCTACCAACACATTCTGCTCTCAAGGGTTTGGATGTGTTTTTGGATCAGGATTTATTGAGAGTAGGAGATAGACTACAGTTTTCTGGGCTTCCAGAGGAGAAAAGACATTCAATTTTGCTACCTTCTGGGGGCCACTTTGTGGACCTTTTGATCCTCGATACTCATCATAAGTTGTTACATGCTGGAGTTAGAGAAGTGATAATAGAGATCAGACAACAGTTTTGGATTCCCAAAATTAGACAAGTAGTAAAAAA
Organism: Bathynomus jamesi; assembly: GCA_023014485.1. Classification (NCBI taxonomy): domain Eukaryota; kingdom Metazoa; phylum Arthropoda; class Malacostraca; order Isopoda; family Cirolanidae; genus Bathynomus; species Bathynomus jamesi. The sequence goes on along the minus strand of JAJOZX010003414.1, from coordinate 416,155 downwards.
GGTCTTGCATAAATGTGTGGTTTGCAAGCGTTGGAGTGCGAAGCCTTATTATGAAAAGGTGGCTCCACTTCCAAGAGAACGGTGTGTCTATACTGCCCCATTTGATGTAGTGGGAGTAGACTTCGCAGGTCCAGTCTATGTGTATGAGCAAGGGGAGTCTAACAAAGGTTATATATGTGTCTTCACCAGGGTTGTGGAGTCGGAGTCGTGGAGTCGCACGTTTCAGGGCGGAGCCGGAGTCGGAGTCGGAGTCGGAAAATTTTGGACCGACTCCACAACCCTGGTTATAGCCACTAGGTTAAGAAGGGTTATTCAATTTTAAGTAGGACTACTACTGGTTAGACCTTAATTATGTTTAAGAGAATCTTTTTCATTTATATATATATTATATATATATATATATATATATTATATTATATATATATATATATATATATATATTATATAATATATATATATATATTATTGGAAAAATAAAAATCCCTTAATATGATAATATCTACAAGTCAATATCCTTCTTAATATTTGAATGTTCCCTTATCCTAGAAAGTAACCTGACGATTCATGTGGTGGTGATGAAATGTCTTATTATTATGATAATTATAGAGTGAAACACTAGAGGAGTCGGAGTCGTATATTTAAAATGTGAGGAGTCGGAGTCGGATTTTTAGATTTTTTACAATGTGTGGAGTCGGAGTCGGAGTCGGAAAATTTTGGACCGACTCCACAACCCTGGTCTTCACATGTGCTACCACCAGAGCAATCCATTTGGAGTTGGTAAGCAATTTAAGTAGTGATGTATTTCTTTTGGCCTTTAAAAGGTTTGTGAACAGAAGGGGTTTCCCAAATAAAATCATATCGGATAATGCAAAAACCTTCAAAAAGGCTGCAAAGGAACTCCAAGAAATTTGGTCCTTGCTAAAAGAGGAAGGATTCCAATCCTACTTTTCACACCAAGGGGTACAGTGGGAGTTTATTGTTGAGAGAGTACCATGGTGGGGAGGATTTTGGGAAAGGCTAGTGAGAAGTGTAAAGTGTCCATTAAAGAAACTTTTAGCTAATGCTCATTTGAGCAAAGAAGAATTCTGCACTGTTTTATGTGAAGTAGAAGCAATGGTGAACAGTAGGCCTATCACTTTTGTTTATGACAGTATGCAGGATGCAGAGCCATTGACACCAAATCATTTTCTTTGTGGTAAACGATTAACATCAAGCCCCAGTGTGCCCGAAGACTTGCAGCCTATCCAGAGCACTCAAGGAGAGTCAACCAGACGGTTCAGGTACCTTGAAGAGCTACAAGATCAGTTATGTAAGAGGTGGCAGATGGAATACTTGCCAGAACTCAATTATTACCCATCAGGCAAAGTAAAGGGCTCCAATGCAAATTGTATCAAGGTGGGAGAAGTGGTAATGATTGGGGATGAAAGACCAAGGCAATGCTGGAAGCTTGGCATAATTGAAGAGTTGTTTGTTGGCAAAGACAATTTAGTTAGGTCTGCACTGTTAAAGACTTCAGGAGGAAAGTTAAAGAGACCTATACAAAAACTCTATGCTTTAGAAATCAACAAAAACACAGATAGTCAAGGTGGAACATTTGAGTTACAGCCTCATGGAGAAGGCTTGGCTAACCTTGCAGAAGGTAATGACAACAATGCCTCTTCGGTGGGGAGTGTTAGAAAATCTAGAAGAGGAAGAACCATTGTTGTCCCAAGGCGATATGATGACTAAGCTGATTGATGCAGCATTGCTTGTATATATTAAGTTAAGGTGTATATATATCCATCTCATAATTGTAAGGTTAGTGAAAAATTCACTTAATTTAGAGCTAGCATTTTTGGGCTCTTGTGGCATCATTGTTTGGGCACTCTTGTGGCATCATTTTTGGGGGCGCTGCGCGTCTTTTCTACCCGTTTGTGGAATGCCGTACTTACAGGGTGTGGTCTTATAGAGAGCTCTCTTGCAATTCAGGTTGGTTGTTTAGATACAAGATTGTTGCATCGTGCAATAGTGCAGGTTGTGTTGTTGTTGCAAGGTTTAGAAAGAAGACCATAAATAGTGCCCCTTTTGTTTTTATCTTAAATTCATGCAACTGAGACCTAAGGTAGACCCACATCGAGTCAGCAACCCTGAGGTAGGACCTAATAGGACCTCAAGTCCGTAAGTTTTTAATTTTAGTTTAACTTGGGCTGTAGGTTGAACTGGCCCTTCAGAGCTTGGCCGTTCACGGCTCAGCTGGGATTTTGGACCCAATAAATAAATAAATAACAGTGATGAAATGATTCAGTTTCGCAAAGTTGTTCAACTGTTTCTTGATTAGAAAAAGGAATGTAACAGTTTGGAAAAGTTCATGTACAGTCTTATTATGTGATAAGAATTTGAAAGCTACTTTCCAAAATGTTGAGATAATGCTTCGTATGTACCTGAGTTTGATGATCAGCAACTGTAGTGGTGAAAGATCTTTCTCAAAGCTGAAACTCATCAAAAATGAACTACGCACTACGATGACTCAGAGCAGACTCGACTGGTTGTGTTTGATGAGCAATGAATATATGACATTTTGCGCAGCCTTGATTTCAGAGATATTATAAATGAATTTGCTGCTAGAAAAACAAGAAAGGCAATTCTGTAGTTTAATCTAGTCTCTGTAATTAGTTTGTAAGATAAATTGTAACTTTACACATTGCTTACCCCTCACCGTCGACCTTCAAGCAAGATGAATCGTTTAGTTTTTGTTTGATGATTTGTTTATTTTTTGTTGTTTACAACTGTAATATACTGAAAACAATAAATTATTTGACAGCAATTGCATTTAAGGAGAGAAAGTCTATCAATCACTTGCAACCCAAAAGGGTTTTATTCTGTACCTATGGGTGCCCCCGCATGCCAGTTGCACCAGAGCCCCCACACTGCTAAATCCAGCCCTGGACGTAATTAGTAAATGAGGTGAAGAATGATTTAAAAGGAGAGAGTATGGTAAAGAATGTTGCAGTAAAAAAACTAACTGTTCTATGTTAAGAAATGACAAAAAGAAGCAGAGAAGATGAACACTAGGGAATGCAAGTAATTCGATTGAATAGGCGAAAGGTTTGATAATTAAAACATAGCTAAATGTAGATATATAATGTATAAAATATATAGTGATGAAATAAAACAAGATGAACTAAAAAAAATATGAAACGAATATGAGTGACAGTGGTGGGCTTTGTATCCAATGAAGACAAAGTTCTATCTTAATGATGACTTCTTAATCAAAACGTGGTGATTCGATTACTTGATGAGGACTTGATCACGATTGTTAATGGTTACAAGGACCCCCCAACCACCACCACCACCACGAAAGGTGACAACAATCACAGGACCGAACCAAGGGGCAGAATCGTGAGTTACTGGGCGAAATTTTATCCAGGATAGGCTGACTTGAAAGTTGAGTATTAAGTCGCAGTAGACTAATCCCAAACAAAATCGTGTACGACATTACGAAGAAATATAAACATTATAAGATGGTATAATGCCTAAAACATTATTACCAACAATAAACTGAAGTTAACAGCTTTAGATTTCTGAATTCACATAATTAATGAGTTCGTATAAATTATGAATAAGGTTTAAGAAATGGATGCGAAGTGGCGACTTACCTCGCGAAGATTCTGTTAGAGTGGGAAAATGTTCATTATGTCCACGTATTTATAGTCGAGTATCAGAATACAACCAACTAATTAATTAAAGTTGCAGTGCATACCAACTAAGTACGGTCAATGCGGCGTTTTTGTAATTACATAGAGTTAACGAGAAACAGAGAAATGGAAGTGGTTTGTGGGGTGTATAAATGAAGACTGGTCCAACCTGACGTACGCTAGAGGTACACCCCATCCTTGTCGTGAAAGGTAACACCGAAGGTTAGCTGTGTATCTTATTCCCTGCGGACACCCTCTTGTATCTTCCTGTAACTATAACTAACTTGAGAGTTTTCAGTTCCAAGTTCAAGCGGTCATGCCCAATGAACAATGCCAAAAATGGGCTTTTGGGTAACGTTTGTTGTGGTATATCCTTTTGAATCCAATTACTGAAATGCCAACTAAAATTACTGAAAATGAATAATTATTCGGGTCCCCTTTTCCGAGTTTACCCACTGCAATACTTTCATTTATGGCAAAGTGGGTTAGTTTTAAAGGACTATTCATTATTACTACTGTGAACATTATCTTTACCAATGTTTACGCTCCACTAGTTCAGAGGTCAGGTCGATTTCGCTACTAAAGATTGGTGAAATGGATTTATTCTATGAGAAGACTGTGTCTTACTTCATTAATTATTATTTATTATTTATTTCGTTTAATGAAAGGAAAGTTTCCATTAAAGAAATAATTTCACAAAGTGTAATTTCTCGCTTCATCAAATTTTCAAACACTAATGGAATATATATATATATATACATTCAACTGCAAAGAACACGCAGTATAAATAACGTAAAGAACGACGCTTGTATAGGAGATATTCCGTTATTCCGTTATTCCGTTATTCCGTTATTTATACTGCGTGTTCTTTGCAGTTGAATGTATATAATGTTACGGCATGCGGGAGGTGCCCCCTTGGGGCATTGGTTTCTGCGAGTATGTAGAGGAATTACGGCATTTGGAAGAGTGGAGTCCATGGTGTAGTGGTTATCGCGTCTGACCGGCAATCGGAAGATCCCGGGTTCGATTCCCAGGTGGTACTTCATTTTTTCATTTGTTGTTTTCTCTTTCTCGTCTTGCGCGGAATATCTCCTATACAAGCGTCGTTCTTTACGATATATATATATATAATTATAGTAAGGTTGTGAAACTATGATTTCATAAAATCCCTGAAATTTTGTATTATGGTATAAATTACGCGAATTTATTGAAAATTTCAGGGATTTCATGAAATCATTAGTTTCACATCTTACTATAACACACACACAAACACACACACACACACATATATATATATATATATATATTCCTGAGGATGTCATTAGACGAAAGCGCTTGAGCACCATTCTGTGTTTCCTTTTTCCTTCGTGGTTATTTTCATCATATTATATATCCTCCATTAGGCCGGCCGCACACAGGATCGTCTCACGACTTGGGTCGTGACGACTAGAGTCGCGCGTGATTTTACATTAACGGAATGGGAACCCCGCACACGATTCTGGGAATCGCGTTGCGGTCGCTGCAGTGTGGTGCAGAGCTCCCATTCAGTCAATGTAAAATCACACGCGACTCGAGTCGTGAGTCGCGAGACGATCCTGCGTGCGGTCGGCCTTACAATTTAATGTTTTCGGAAATATTTTATGGCGACTGAACGTCTAAATTGTTTTCTTTATCGCAAAGTCAGACTTTCCTTTATTTCTCATCAATCTTTCGAAGTTTACGAAGCGCTTTCGTGTTTGAAGAAAATTAATTCCGGTTGGATCTACGATCTTGGCGGGCCTTTGCCGTTGTTTTCCGAGGCCCTTGACAAATCAAACTCCCGCATTTGTTCGCGTAGTCTCTACCACGTTACGAAAAGGTAAAAGTTAATACAACCTGGTGGATATTTCAACACCGGAGGGAACACACCCCGGGTAGCCGACTTATATCGCTACAATAATGAAGAAATATCGATAAATCAACCTCATTCTCGTTCCTTATTTGTTATTTTTAATTAATTAATAAACACATTAAATCCCATAAAGTAATAATCATATTTAGGCCATTTAGTACAATGGTGAAGGACAATTATATATATATATATACAGGGTGTCCGAGAATTATCTGTACAATTTTTGGCTGTTATTAAAAGTCAACCATGAAGTGTAGAAATTTCAGTGTTGTCCCATTTTACAGAGAATCTCATTAAGTTTTTTCTGATACCAAGTTTTGACAAGTTTTTTAGAAATTCCTCTCAGGGCATTGGTTTCTGCCCTATGTGGGAGAATTTCGATTTGTGATTGAGTGAGGTCCGTAGCATAATGGTAGAGCGTCCAACCGGCAATTGGAAGGCCCTGGGTTCGATTCCCGGGCGGTTCGCCTCATTTTTCATTATTCGTTATCTCTCCTCCTCGTGTGCAGAAACGTTCCTTAACACTTATGTCGTTTCTATTCATTTATATACTGCGCGGTCATTGCAGTTATATGCGCATATTCACGATTTGCGAGGGTGCCCTCTCAGGGCATTGGTTTCTGCCCTATGTGGGAGAATTTCGATTTGTGATTGAGTGAGGACCGTAGCATAATGGTAGAGCGTCCAACCGGCAATTGGAAGGCCCTGGGTTCGATTCCCGGGCGGTTCGCCTCATTTTTCATTATTCGTTATCTCTCCTCCTCGTGTGCAGAAACGTTCCTTAACACTTATGTCGTTTCTATTCATATATATATATACAGTATATATATATATATATATATATATATTCGAAGGGAGGGGGTAATTTAAAATTCTCAAAATTAATAAAATTTATTATTATTATTATTATTATTATAATTATTATTACTTTAAACATTCTCCTTTAAAATTATTTTTACTGTATGTGAAATTCCTTAACTAAAATTATTATTATTATTTTGATTTTTCCAATTTAGTTTTTAAATTTCGGTCTGAAGCTGAGTGATGTTACTTTCAAAGAGTAGTGATACCCATGAAAAGCTTTCCAGTTGATGCCATCCGCGAACGAAGTATGGTTTCCTTCATATTGATACCCATTTAAATTGGCGTTGTGGCATTTTTCATACCACCACCCAGCTTTGTAACTCTCGGAACAATTTTCAGTCGCTGACGCGTCGTTGTCTCGATCTTTCGTTGAAAACCTTTGCCCATTCTGACGCATGAATGAATCCCCGGCATTCCCCGAATATGCTCCCAAATCCAGGTGATATTTCTCAACGGCGTTCCCGACGTAAAAGTGTTCGTACTTGGCCCAACGCCTTTTTCCCTCGAAGTCCTCGAGGTCCACCCTCAGTTCCATTAGAGTGTTACTAACGAGGGTGTGAATGTTGTCGAGACCGAGCCAAAATTCACCTTTCAGGTCCCCAAAACCAAGTTGGTACTCGACCCACTTCCTAAAGAAGTTTTCTCTCTGTGGAAGAGCCTCGCGATGTTGAATCACTGTCCATCCGCCTCCATCAGTAGTCTGGTCGCAGTAAACAGAAACGGGTCGGGTTTCGCAACAACTGAAAGGGTACACTGTTCGAACCCCGGACTCTTTGTCATCGGCGTTATAAAGATCCGCGCAATTTCGAGGACGTCTTTGAACTTCTTTCGATTTTTCCATCGCCTCTTGTACTGAATGCAGCCTCGTTTTTAAACCTACTAAGAAGTAATCACTTGAAGGGTTCTCACATAGCGCCAGAGTTCGAGACACGCAAGCGGGAGAGAATCCTATCTCTTTGAAGAGACTGTAAAGCTCTGTTCTCATAGATTCAGTGCTTTCTCCACAAGCAAAACTCTTCACTAAAGCAATCGAGAGAAAGGAAATAAAAATTTGGGAGTTTGCCATTGTTGAAACTTTTCCTGGTGAACAGTTTCCGAAAGTAGTTTGCAATAACTGACTTCGAGATCTCTCTTTTATACTTTATCCTAGTGGGTTATCGTCATTTGTTTTATCTCGAAACATTCGGAGTTCCGTGGGTGTATTTCCTCGTTTTAGATAATTTGTTTTTCATTTTTAGTCCATTACTGAAATTCTAATGTGGGCGTCTCTTTCAGATTACTCGCAAAGATACGAATTCTCCAAATTCTCGTTTAGTCTCAAAGTTCAAATATGGCTCATTCATTTCACTTTATATTTATTTTTTTAATGAACTGTATTGTTATGAGTACGGAAGAGCACGTTAACAGTGCCAATTTGTTGCTATTAATATTCACTGACTTTCCATTTACATCGCCCAGGACCGTTTCTAGCCATTAGGGGGCCCTAAGCAGTATACCCATTTGAGGCCCCACCCCTCCATCCACCAACTCACGCCTTACTACATCACCTCAGCACACACATACAAAAAATGGCTGTTAATAAAAAACAATTATGAAACAATTTTAATGAAACATTTATGTCCAAAACAACAAATATGTACTTTCAGAAGACAAACAGAAAAAATACTCTTCATGAAATTCCTGAAAATTAGCTTATATATTATTTAGAATAAATGACACAGAACTATGTATAAAAAAATAATGCAATTATCAACTACCAAACAATTACTAACTCTACGATATAATCGTGTAATAGCTAATAGTTATACAGAACAGTTTGTATCTTCAAAATTTTTGCCTCCTAGATTTTTTCTGGGTGAAATTATCAATAACATCATCATATGAAATCTCCCTGCCAACGTCCTGGTTGACGCCGCTTATGATGCCAAGGCCACTGAGGCGCTCCTGCCCCATTGATGATCTGAGGTAGTTCTTGATTAGCTTCATCTTAGAGAAGCTCCTCTCGGCTGACGCTACTGTCACAGGTAGAGTGCAGGCAATTCTTAGTGCAACCCAGAGATTGTGGTATAGTTCCTCCAGTTGCTTCTGATGAATGAAGGAGAGAAGCTCCAATGCAGTCATGTTGTGTGAAGGTAAAGTCGGCAAGTTCTTAATTTCGAGGGCCAGTTCTCTTCCATCAATGTCAGAGTCAGCTCCAGAGCTCAGTATCTTAGAAAGCTTTTCACACTTGCAGGACAAGTCTTCCTTGTTCATTGTAGTGAAGTTTAGGAGAACCCCAAATATGTCCCTCACATCATCTAATGTTTTGAATCGCTCATTTATTGACCCGATGGCATAATCCACCACCACATTGAAAAATTTGACTTCCAGCCTCTTTAAGGCTTCTGTAAATGGTTCGTCAGGAGCTTCGTAAGCAAAGTGTTTTCTTGTAGATCTGAGCCTCTTCATCAGGCTCTACTTCTACTGGTGTTTGAGGTTGCATAGAGGATGGTCCTGCTGTTGGCTCATGATGCTCATCAGGCTTTGCTGAGAATGGCTTTTCCAAATATTTCAGTAGTGCTCCTGAGAAGAACATAACATTACATATTTTGTTAGATTTTGCTAACATACTCTTTCTTATCTTGTTTGATAATTGATCTGTGTGAACAGAATTTGAGGTGATGTGATCCATTAAATTTCACATTTCGAAATATTATAAATATTACAGAGACTAGCTTACTCTACACGAGTCCTGAGCACTTGCCTAACTTGATGGTCTACCTAACCTAGTTGCCTGAACTGTAATCATAAGAATATACAAGTGGCACATCTCACCTGTGCTACTGGAAAGCTTCTCCTCCTCTATTTTCTTCTTTTTCCGTTTTTCAGCTCCTAATGGATAATGTCGTTTCATTTTCCAAGATGCACGAAGTCACATCTAGTTAACCACAACTAATCTGCTAAATAATAATAATCATGATAATAATGATGAAGATAATAATAATAATAATAATGTTTTACAATACTAGAAAAATTAACCATTTAGGAAAGTATAAACATATAGTAAGAATAAAGTTAAATAATATAGAAATAAGATCTCACAATAGTTATTTACACATAACGACCAAAACGTTTCGTTTGTCTCCGTTTTATCACATTTGTCTCGTACAAAAACTTTAATTAATACGACAATAATAATAATAATAATAAGGATAATAATAATAATAATAACAATAATATTAGTAATAACTTCAGCTATATTCCTATTCTTGCCCACTGAGCTATGACCGACCTGGGAGCCTGTCTACGGGCCCCCTTGTAGCAGCGGGGCCCTAAGCGACCGCTTAGTCTGCTTATGCCAGGAAACGGCCCTGACATCGCCATTTACGCTCAATGATGACTATACTGTACATTTACTTATTTCTTTCATAAACTGAAACATTTTCAAACACCATCATCAGTAGTGTACAAAAGAAACAATTAAAATGAAGAAACTATGGTAATTATGTCGCAAATGACATAGCCTGAAGTTGAAATAAAAAATACATTTTTCTAGTGCATTTTGGTGTGCTCTGTTCAAATATAACCTTCATTTCCTGTGCAAATGGAAAGCAATATGATTATTTGTACATTACTTCGGAGTCGTATTTCTTCATTTCTGGTCATCTGAATAGCAATATATTAACCAAAAATTATGAAAACTAACTAAACGTAACCTAACTAAACTAAACCTAACCTACCCTAAGTAAACCTAACCTAACTAAACCCAACCTAACTAAACCTAATTTAACCTAAGTAAACCCAACCTAACTAAACCCAACCTAACTAAACCTAACGCTAACAAGGGGGCTCCGCCCCCTTGACCCCCGCTAATAACCTAAAGTTCGTTCCTGATATGACGAAATATGACTCCGAAATAATGTAAACAAATTCTTATTTCTTTACATTTACACAGGAAATGAAGGTTATATTTAAACAAAGCACACCAAAATACACTAGAAAAATGTATTTTAAGGAAAGATATAAGGCTAATAGATAAACTAACCTTGAGGCCAAAACGTTCAATTGCCGTAAGGTAGGACAACTCACACCCTTCACACAACATCATACAAAACTAATCTGCTACGTTCGGACTGAAAGACATGTGAACGGCGCATAGAAAATGACGTCATCACTATTTCCCTGTACAAATAGCAAAAAAGTATACTCATCGGACCAAAAATGAGTGTATTTATATATATATTATTAGTATCATAATTTTCATCATTAATATGTATTTGCACAAAAAATGAGTGACAAATTTGAATAAAGCGACTAAAACTACCTCATAAAAAGTTATTTTGATTTGCAGGTCCAGCCCACGTCAGTTAGTAAATTTAATATACCTGAATTATAGCAGGTTTAAAGTAAATGTTTTTGAGTAGATTGAAATGAGGAAAATGAGTTTGGGTTCTTGAAGGGTTGCGGCTGAATTGGAGGCTCATCTCGATGGGGAGATTAGTCCCAGTGTAAGGTGTAAGGAGAGGTGCGTAACAGGATTTGTATGATCCCTTTCTACCTTGGTTAGGTCCGAAATTAGGCGGAATGGAAAATGTAAAAAATAGTAAATCTTGGAAGTTTGAAATTAAATGCCGGTTAATAGCTTTGATTTAAATCCTATCTTAAACATCCAATTTGAAATTTCTCAAATAGACTAAAATGGCGGCCATGGCGTACTTAATTTATAAATTCTTAATTGATTAATATTCTTAAAAATTGCAATATTATAATCATGCAACTCGGACAGAGGATGTTTTTGCAGCCAATCAAAAATGCTGGGGTTGATGACGTAATGATTCAACTGTAAACAAAAAATTAATGCTGTCTCATATTCAAAGTTAATTAAAGTTATATATTGTAAATAAATGCAAAATGCCTTTAAAGTGTGCCGTGGTACTCTTTAACAATGTAGAAACGTTCCATTTGAGTAATGACGTAAAAATAAAACGGGTAGAAGTGACTCTGCTTTGGGGAATTAGCAGAGCTGGGCAGTAACGTGTTACAAGTAACGGCCGTTACATAACGCGGTACTTTTTTAGTAACGGTAGTGGTAACGGCATTACATTTCAAATCAAGTAACTCTTTCAGTAACGACGTTACTTTTTTAGAGAAATACATTCGTTAGTCGTTACTCGTTACTTTTTATCGTAGCTCGCAATTAGTTTCTTTCGATCCTCACTCATTATTCATTAACCGTTAAAAATTTGTCCCTTCACTATGAGCGAGGTGTGCATGTTGACCGTTGGCACGCTGGCAGCCTACCCCCATCCAACCTCTCCCCCTACACTGACAGCACTGTCAAAGTAAAAAGGCGAAGAACCCTGGAGCAGGGAGGGACCTAAGTTCAACAGAGGTTTCGTCATTCCTCTCATCTGGGCCTTCACGGCACGTTAGCTCTGCATCCTTCCCATCCACTAACTTTAAAAATATGTTTATTAAACTTAACACTCCTATACCATCTAGTGCCGCTGTTGAGCGGGTTTTTTTTCAGTAGGGAAGGATATACTGCGTCCGAAACGAGGGGCTCGCTCTTAGATGCAAATTTTGAGAAGCTTGTTTTCTTAAAGGCCAATAAAGATCTTTTGAATAATAGGTCTTAAGTTTGTATATTTAGCTAATAAATTTCAATTATCATTGCCATGCACAATAACTCATTTGATTCATTTCTTTAGTATTTCGTATTATTGTTTTGCAAAACTAAACTTTCCTGGTATATTCTAGCATTAGTAAATTAGTATCAATAGTATGCTACATCCTCTGTTATGTTGCAATTCCTAGTAATAAATTTTGCAGTAATTTTGTTTAACTTTTTTTGAAAATATTATGCCTTGTAAGTCATAACAACACACGGACTTCATAGCCTATGCATTAACCAGTGGATACAAACCAACACATACTCGCACAAGCGAATGTCTATATAATATAATATTTCATGTATATATAAATTATAATATACCTATGCATATATATATATACTGTAATATATTTACATTTCATTAAAAGTAACGGTATCGAGTAACGGTGCCGTTACTCGTTACTTTTTAAAAATGGTAACTGTAACGATAACGGCGTTACATTTAGACTGTAGTAACGGTAACGGTAACGGCATTACATTTATAAAGTAACTAGCACAGCACTGGGAATTAGCGGTAAGAGTCACTAAGGGCCAACTACGGCTCGCTAACTCAGTCAGAATTCAGTGTTGCCAGGTACAGGGAAATTTCCCTGTTTTAGAGAAATAAATCACCAAATAACACCAATATTCCCTGAATAGGGAAATTTTGAAAAATATATAACAATATATCTAAATAATACTTTAATCTTACGATAGAAACACAAATAACTACTGTATATTCATACATATTACTTTAAATGCAGTTGTATAATGAAATTTTAGACCAAAAAGGGAAATTTTAAAAGCGAACCGAGTGAAATTATATAATTCAGACCTGGCAATACTGAGTCAGATTCCCACAGTGCGCAGGCTGAAAATACTAGAACAGTGGTTCCCAACCTGGGGTCCCCTGACCCCTGGGGGTCCGCGAAGATAGTACTGGGGGTCCGTGAGCTTTCAATATTTCGAGAGGCTCCAATGGAAATCGTACATTTACCCACGATAAGGGCGCTCAGGCTAAAATTTCAAGTTTCCTTGCTCTTGGCTGGAATTAATACTTTTTTTAATACGCTGTATTTTAATTGCATACTTACTTATATGTCCTTTATTTGATAATGAAAAATGAGAAAACGAGTTAATTATTAGTTAATAAAAACAGTTTGTTTGGTAGACGGAATCTTTCAAAAACATGGGGTCCGTGGGAAAAAAATAAAAATAAAAGGGGTCCTTTGTGGCGAAAAGGTTGGGAACCACTGTAACTAGAAGCTCAGTATTGTATATATAACTACGCTGTTACTGTGTTGAAAGTAATTCTGCCAGGTGTCAACAACAGTAGTTAGAGCAGTATGATGACGTCTTGTGTTTAAAGTAGTTGTGTGGATACTCTGGGAGAAATAGGTGCCCAGTTTGACCACCCAAGAACTTCCATCATCATCATAAAAATACTATACTGATGAGGTTAGGCACATGCTTACGGCAAGGTTTAAAAAAGCTGCCACTATGTTATAATGTTTCAGACCAACAAAGACCCTAGGATCCACTCGTGGCTGGTCTACCTAACTATGTTCGTAATTGTGTATTGTGTATGTCCTCCGTGGTGGCGGAGGGGACCTACAATTTTACGTGGGTTCCGAACCACAAGAACATAAGAAATTTATGTAACAACTGCCTGTACATTCGCAACGACCAATTTTTGCGAAACTAAGTAATTATCAATTAAAAACTAACATTATCGATTTAAAACTAAAGATAGAATTTCTGGATACAGAGGATCAAGTCATAATAGACTACTATTCACAAATATGTTACACTCTATATCTATTTATAACCGACATGCAAATATATCAGATCATAAGAAACAAGAAATTTTGGTAATTATTCGTTTTTTGACCCAGTCTCTTTTTATAATGAGAGCAAACTTTTCTGGTCAATTTTGAGGTGCTCTGCACGAATCTGTCATCCGTTTCCTGTGCAAATGCGTAGTTTTCGAGATATCGTCATCTTGAAAACTGCATTTGCACAGGAAACGGATGGCAGTTTCGTACAAAACACCTCAAAATTAACCAGAAAAGTTTGCACTCGTCATTTTCGTTTAAACTAACTAATTTAAATGAAAATATCATGATTTAACCTAACCAATCATCTAGGGCAGTGTTTCCCAACTGGGGGCCATGGCACATTTGAAGGGGGCCACAGGAAAATGTTATTTTGTAAAATAGAGTTAATCTGCATATTACCTACTGAAAATAATGCTTATGGGGGCCACAGGAAAAAATAAGGTTCCTAAGGGGGCCATAAGCCAAAACCGGTTGGGAACCACTGATCTAGGGCGTACAGTTGACCTAACCGGTGTCACGTACTGAACTGTCCGCAAAACAGGACTGATCAATTTGTGATGCGTGATCTTTACGGGGGTGGAGCCCCCGTACCCCCGAGACCTAAATTATACAAATGATAATGTAATAACATGTGCCAACCTTGCATGGGTAGTCCGGTAAATTTTGCCTGCCCTTAAACTGAAATGACACGTTTATTTTTAGGATTTTTTTTATGGCATCTAAAGACCTTCTGGTCTTTTCTTAAAATACAAGTACTATTGTATTTAGGGCAGGTCAGGGATATCTTAATTATTAAGTGATTGAAAAAAGGTTTAAACTCTTGTTTTCATCGAGGGCAATATGGCGGATCATGTCTTCAAAATCAAGTTCACAAGATTGACACGTCATAATACTAGAACGAAAATCACCACACTAACAAGAAACAGAAAGAAGTAGGCAAAAGCAAGAAAAAGTAGCCAAAAATAGCCGAAAAATCTCCAAAAAAGGTAGCCAAAATAAACAAATTAACCGAAATTTATATACATACATATTAGAAAGTAGAAAACATTTTTTTTATAAAAAAGTACATTTTATACAAATTTGCACAAGATAATATATATATTTTCTTATTCAGTTTTGATTGGTTATTCAATATATATTGCTGTTATAGCTGGGTGTGACTAGGTCAAAAAACGAATATTAACCAAAATTTTTATAGTGGGCACACTAGGGGTCACTTCAGCCCATCGAGGTGGCTCCACTATGTAAAAACTGCCTGTACATTGGCAATAACCAATTTTTACGAAACTAATTAAGTATCAATTTAAAACTAAAGATAGAATCTCTGGATCCAGAGGATCAAAGTCATAATAGGCTACTATCCACAAATATGTTACACACTATATCTATTTATAACTGACATGCAAATATATCAGATCCAAAGAATCCAGTCAATTTCATTATGGCACCCATCAATACCAGTACCTTGCCAACCAAAAATAAGTCACGGTCCATATCAATTGCGGACCAAGTCACAATTTATATCCATATACATTACACTATATTTACTGAGGAGGGGGGCACTGCTCGGCAGAGCAATCTCTCTAAATAGGGTGTGTAAGGACAGAGAGTATCCCTTAACCCAAGATGCTGCCTCCCTATATCCCACAACACCTGTGTTGAGCTGTGGGATCTATCACCCAAATGCACATAATATATATGAAATAAACTAGTACCATTTATGCAATAAAAATGTGCTTAAACACTATCACCAGATGTCCCTTGCACACATCAAACTATCCAACCTTCTTTTGAAAGAATCAAGTGTATCTGAGGTCACTACTTCTTCTGTCAGACTGTTCCAAAACTTAATTACTCTGTTTGTAAAACTATGTTTTCTTAAATTTGTTCTACATCTTGGCTTAAATAATTTCATACTATGACCTCTAGTCTGGTTATTGTGATCTTTAATGAAAAGAGACTCAAAATCTATCTTATCCAACCTTTTTATCGTTTTATACACCTCTATCATATCATACCTCCTCCTTTTTAATGAGAACATGTTTAGATACACCAGTCTTTCCTTATATGTCAATTGTCTTAGAGATGGGATCATTCTTGTTGCTCATTTCTGTACTTTTTCCAGTTTTTCAATATCTTGTATCAAATAGGGACTATTAAATTTATTTCTGATTACCATACAGTGATTTGAGGGTTTAAGTTCATTAGTCACAGTGACACCCAAGTCTTTCTCTTTATCATCATTTTTAATCCAAATTCCATTCATATTGTATTCAAATTCTGGATTTTTTGGCCCAATATGCATATGCATAACCTTGCACTTATCAACATTAAATTTCATCTCCCACTTATCTGCCCAGGCTGTTACTCTATCTAAGTCTTTTTGTATTGTCATTGCTCTTGCTACTGACTTAACATTATGGCCTAATTTTGTATCAGCAAATTTTGAGGTTTTACATGATAGGCCCTTCTCTAGATCATTTATATAGACAACAAAAAGCAGAGGTCCCAGAACAGACCCCTGTGGGACTCCGCTCAATACGGGTCTCCAAGTAGACTCATTTCTATCCAAAGAATCCAGTCAATTTCATTACGGTATCCATCAATACTAGTACCTTGCCAACAAAAAATAAGTCACGGTCCATATCAATTGCGGACCAAGTCAAAATTTACAACCATATACATTACACTATATTTACTGAGGAGGAAAAGTGTAGGTGTGGCTGTGAAGACTGGACAGTAATGTAGCAATGTGTGTGCACCCATTTTGGGTCTCCTATTTAAAGGTGTTTGTGGGGCAACTGAAGATCATGAGTTTTTCAATACCTCACTACTATGGGGGGCACCGCTCAGCAGAGGAATCTCTTTAAATGGGGTGTGTAAGGACAGAGAGTATCCCCTAACCCAAGATGCTGCCTCCCTATATCCCACAACACTTGTGTTGAGCTGTGGGATCTATCACCACAAAGCCTTAATTTTACTACTTTAAACTATACCCATTCTATCAACATATGTGTCTAATCGATTTTTAAACATGTTTATAGACGTGTTACTAATTACTTCTACCGGCAAACTATTCCAACTATTTACTATTCTATGCATAAAAAAGTTTTTGGCAACTGCTGTCTCGAACCTTCTACTTGTCAACTTACACCCGTTATTTCTAGTCCTATTATATTGAGATATTTCGAAAAAGCTATCTCTATCTACGTTATCGAACCCATTCATAATTTTGAAAACCTGGATTAGATCACCCCTTAGCCTCCTAGTCTCGAGTGTAGTCAATTTTAACTCCTTAAGCCTATCCTCGTATGACTTTGACCTAAGTGACGGAATCATCTTAGTTGCTCGTCTTTGAATTCTTTCAATTTTGTCTATATCTTTGCGCATAAGCGGATTCCAAAATTGGACCGCATACTCCAAATGGGGTCTGACTAATGATTTATAAAGAGGAACTATAATATCACGCGATTTGTACTCAAAATTTCGAGCTATAAAACCTAACACTTTGTTCGCCTTATTGGCCGATGCTGTACTTTGGTTTGCTACTTTTAAATCACCAGTAACTATATTTCAAGTTCACACCATGGATTTAGATCAGGAAGGTCTTGTTTGTCTAATCTCTTAGACCTATTAGAGTTTGTAACTGAACAGGTAGATAATGGAAATGATGTAGATGTTATTTATTTGGATTTTAATAAGATATTTGACATGGTTCCACATAGGAAATGGCAGATAGAATTCAATGTTCAAAAATGCAAACTGCAAAGTCATCCATTTTGGTAGAAATAATGAAAATTTTAGTTATGAGATGCAAGGAAACTGGTTTGAGGATGTTAAACAGGAAAAGATCTTGGCATTATAGTCAGCAGTAATCTAAAATTTTATAATCAGTGCTTACAGGTTAGAAATAAAGCAAATAAAATGCTTGGTATTATTAATAGGAATGTTAGTTAGAAGAATAAGGAAGTCATCTATAAATTATATAATTTTTATGTTAGGCTCCACTTAAATTCCTGCATTCAAGCTTGGTCCCCTCACCTTAGACATGATGTTGATATGCTTGAAGGTGCACAATGTAGGTCAACCAAGCTTATCCCTAACCTAAGGAGAGTGGAATACAGGGAAAGATTAAAGGAACTGGGTATATTTGGTATTGAGAGACATTGTATGAGGGGATATATGATACAGATGTTGAAAATGTCTTCAGATTTGAACAATTTAGATATAAGTAACTTTTCCTTATTATAGTATGACTGAAGAACTTGAGGGCATAGCTAATAAGGAAATTAGAAAACAGACTCGTAAACTTGATCTACAAAAATACTTTTTCAATCATGAAGTAGTAGATTTTTGGAATGACTTTCCTTATGATGTGGTAAATAATATGTAGCTCCTTAGTTAGTTTTGAGAAAAATGTGGATCCTTTCACAAATGAAAGACAATTTGTAGACTGTAAATAGTGTATATTCTTAGCTTAAGTACTGTGAATTATGTAAGCTGCTTTGGTAGCTTTGTAAATAGTTATATTAATTAGCTGACTTCAGACTGATATTTTGCACAGTTGTTATTATTATTATTGTTATTATTGTTGTTATTATTATAGTTCCTGACTTGGATAACTTCAAATAAGCCTTTAGTGGCTTCATTTTTCCAAAGGAATTGTGATGTAATGTTATGGAGCACTACAGGAAGCTATTGAGAAGGTTACCCATAAGGAACTAGGATAAAATTAATCATCAAAGTTATATGAATTTCCATGTGCTACCTTATTTGATCAAGTAAGCATAAGACCTCCCTTGACTAAGAACATTCCAGGATCTGATCTGTACCTGTCTAAAGAAGAAAAGCTGTCAGTGGATAAAAGTAATGTCAGCTGTAGGGTATGGAAATCTCACTAAGTCTGCATCACCATCAAGAACTCTTTGTACAAAAACAAATTAGGTATACAAGGGTATGAAGTTGCCAAATATTTTATGGTTTTGCAGTAACTGTTTGAGGTTAAGGACATGCTTAAGGCAAGATCTAATAAAACTGCAAGTGCAGAGCCTAGTGAGTCTAAGTTAGTTGGCCCTACAAATGGTAGTTTGGCCAAAAACAGCCAAATATAGGCAATGCTAATGTAGGTCCTACCTAGTGATGTTCAACCTGAGCCTAGTATTAGTGACCAGGTTGCAAGTAAAGTTAGGTCTGATGAATGGCATAAAGTCAAAGGTCAGGTAAGGAATAGGCTGAGAGAACCTTGGTTAACCTTGGTTTTGCTTTTGCCTGAATTATTCATTCTGATGATCAAGCTCCAACTAAGACCTACAGTTTAACATGGTATCTGAACCATGCCCACAATGGCAGTCAGAAATTGATGGGAAAGGGGAGGTTACATTCTATACAACACATGAAAGGGAGGAAAAAGTCAGAGAAACGGGGGTTAGGCAGGGTGAAGCAAAGACATTAGAGTAAGTGGGCAGACAAGCAATAAGATATATATTTTACAAATGTACATGCAGTGTCAATCGCAAGAGCACATTTTAATATATATGTTAACACATGGTCACAGACAACTGGACTTAGGCAAAGCAAGCAATCTATCTTCGCATTACAATGGTCAAGACAGGCTCCTTCGGGTTACAATAAAGATGAATCAAGAAACAATGATGAGTTGCTTCCTGATTCCTTATCTTGAAACTTAAATGTCCTCCTTTTTATTTTTTTTTTGTTTACATACAATAATTATACCCTAAATAACCCTGACTAGGCTAAATGGAAAGGAGGGCAAGGTGTTATTGATACCTGGCCTTAAGTGATGTGCAGGTACCACCACTTAAACTTTCAGAATGTTCTGGGATGATTGTTCGAGTTCAAGAAGTCAAACGCGTTAGATGAATGTCATTTAATTTCTGTCTTTCTTAACTTCTAGCTTCAGCAACCGACGTTACCCGTATACCCAGTCACACTGTGCACTTTGTTTGTTGGCCTGTTCAGATTTGTTAAGCCTACCCATTTCAGGACCCATACCGCGCATGACATTTTTCTCACGTTGGTCCAGAAAATCAAAAACTGAAGTCAAAATAAATTAAGCAAATGGTTTAGGACTTCTTAAACAAAAAACCCCTTTTTGTGTTTTGTTTTATCTTTTTATAACATTAAGCCACAATTCTGACGCTAGATTCTATGGGTCTAGATTTTATGGGGGTTATGGCATTCAAACCTGTATGGGAGAGAAAGAATGAAGGTTAATACACACAACTACCATGATTTGATAATCAGTGGTCCCTCCTACAACATTACTGAGGCACATGAGAGAGAATAATAATCATATGGTAGTAACTAATAACAGGTTTAATGTACTTGACAATTTAGATGATGAGCTAAATTGTGAATTTACCATGGTCGACGACTATTATTAGGAATCAGGACAATAAATTTTGGGATCAAGTAAAGATAAGCACCCCCAACCTTTTTTAGTTAGCTTTATAAGGCTAACTAACGAAAATATCATGACTTAACCTAACCAATCGTTAGGTCAACTGTACGCCCTTGATGATTGGTTAGGTTAGGTCGTGATATTTTCGTTAGTTAGCCTTATAAAGGTAACTAAAAAAGGTTGGGGGTGCTTATCTTTACTTGATCCAAATTTTGCAATAGTTAAAGAAAGAAAAACCTGCAAAAGAACGTCTTTCAGAAGGTAATATTTCCAATGTCACTAAAGTAGTGAAGAAATTGCCTGAAATCTGAGGGAACCTTATTGTGCATGTAGGCATAAATGATTTTATGAGTAAGGAGAAAAATGGGAGGTGTAAATTAAATAGAAATTCAAAAGAAATTAAACATACTGTAGTTATAGAGGATGAGTTGATAATTTAAAAAATAGGCAGAACAAGTGTTTTGTAATAGTATTCTACCAAGGATTGGGGTTAGCAGAGTTTTCAAGTAAGATTTTAGCCTTAAATAATAAAATTGAGGAGCTTTGTAGCAAATGAGTTGAGTTCATAGATTTATAGGATAATTCTTTTGATGATAAAGATATTTTCAGTGAGGATGATTTGCATTTGAGTAGGAATGGAATGGCTTTATATGGCAGACTTTTAGAATACAAAGTGTGAGAGTTTGGGGTTTTGAAAAATAATGTTAGATTAAAAGAGCACATAAATTATCAGGGTATACCTATTTAAAGTCAAATTATGATAGGAATAGGCATATCAATAATCAAGCCAAAAGTAGTGAAACAGTTAGAACCAAGGATTTGAAGTATTTTTATACAAATGCATTTAGTTTTAGGAATAAAAAGGGTGAATTATTTAGTAATATGATTAGTGAAAATCTGGGTATTATTTGCATTAATGAAGTAGCATTGAATGACATTAGAATGGAGTACAAGTTAAATGGCTACACAATATATATATTTATCAGAGATTGGATAGGAAAGGGGGGGTAGCTTGGTTTTATATACCAGGTTCATAGCAACCTGGAAAGTCGGGGAATTGAAAAATGGTTAGGGAAAATAGTTTTGTTGTGAAATTTCAGGGAAAACAGAAAAAAATTGAATGGTGGTCAGGGAATTAACATGACTGTAAAGACCCATAGGCTATGGCGGACTGTTTAGGTAATTTTCTTCACCAAAGATTGTGAAGTAGTACCTAAGTTTTATGATAGAAGTCTGTGGAATCATCAACAGTCTGTATGGAAATGATTACACTTAATAATAAAAGGAAAATGAGGGGTGTGTGGGAGGGGGACATCTATAAGGGGATGGAGGAGGATGTTTAAAATACACAAAAAATTAAATTCAGTCAGGGAAATGTTTGCAAAATTGTCAGGGAAATCACTTGGCAAGATTTGTTATGAACCCTGTATATATTAAAAATGAATCCACTTCAGTTAACACATTTGATGCTGTCTGACCCACTGGTGGGACAAATTTGTCCCATGGGTGGGTCAAACCACACAGAATGTGTTAAGAATGATAATATTGAATCAGATGGCATGGTAGAATCAGTAGCTGTGGGTTGATATTTGTGTAAGGTATTGAATAAAGAGTACATTTGGATAGGCACATTTTACAGACCTCCAAACCAAATGCAGGAAGTTGATGATAGTTTGGTTCAGGAAAAAAAAAAGAACATAATGATAGAACATTAATCATGGGAGGTTTCAACCTGCTTCTTATACGGTGAAATGTTTTAGAAGGAAATAATAGGGAAGGCAACTTCTTCATTGAGGGCTCTAATGATAGTTTTCTAGTGCAGTTTGTAGACAAACCAACTAGGGATTAAGCAATCTTAGATTTGGTTCTGTCTCATAATTATAAAGTAATTACAGAACTTATAGTAGGAGAGTTATTAAGGAACAGTGATCCTGTCTATTATACATTTTAAGATAGAATTAAATGGAGAGCTAGTCAACAATGATTGCTTAATTACTCGCTTCTCAAAAGGTAACTATAATATATTTAGGGAGTTGTTACGGTCAGTGAAGTGGGATTATGAATTTGCCAATAAAAATGCTACTGAAATATCTAGATTCAAAGAAATTTTAGAGGATATATAATGTAAATGTATTCCTTTCAAAACTGTTAGAAATAACAAGATTAGGAAGCCTTTGTGGTGGTGTAGGGAAATAGCTAAATAAATGTGTATTCAGGGAATTTAAAAGTGGCAATAGATTTATGGACTTGGATAATTATAGGCAGTTAAGAAATAAGCTAAATAGTTTGATTTGGAAGAGCAAAAGGCATAGTGAAATAAATCTAGCTAGAAAGAGCAAATAAGGATTCAAAGAAATTCTTTAGTTTTTATAAATATAATAAAAACTAGGATAGGTTTGGCCCATTAGAACATCATATATATATATATATATATATTATATGATATTTGAAATTTTTTAGGAAATTCTTAGTATTTTTAATGATTTTTTTAGTTCTGTTTTTACTGAAGAAAACTTGAATAACTTTTTGATTTTGATTCTTTAGATTCTCTAAACTTGCATTCTTAATAAGATTCAGTCAAAGAAGGATGATGATAGGAAAATAATTAACAGATTGAAACTAAATAAAGCTGCTAATCCTGATAACATTTATGCTAGGCTTCTTGGAGAAAGGAAGGATAGCTTATCTGAGACACTAGGTTAACTATTTTATTTGTTAGATCTGTTAATTATGCAGAGATACCTGAAGACTGGAAAAAAACAAGTGTTATACCAGTTTACAGAAGAGGGTAGGAAATTATAGGTCTGTTAGTTTAATATCTTTGATGGGAAAGATACTAGAAGGAATTATAAAGAATGGTATTCATGAGCATTGGAAAGTTTTAATCTTATTTCAAATTCCCAATATGGATTTAGGTCAGGAATCTTAGTAAGGCATTTGACAAAGTTCCAGAAAGGAGACTTTTGTATAAATTAAAAGCTCTCGAGATAGGTTCAGTCATAAATTGGGTAGAAGAATGGTTACAAAACAGAGAACAGCGATTAATTTTGAATGACCATGGATCAGGTTGGTGAAAAGTGGGTACCACAGGGGTCAGTGTTAAGGCCATTACTCTTTATTGTGTATGGTACTTATCTAAATGATTTAGAAAAGGGATTAGGTAGTAAAATATCCAAATTTGCAGATATGAAAGTACCATCCATTTATCCTCTTTACCCTCAACTCAAAAGTTTATCAACATTCAGCAACTTAAGTTTGCCAACTGAAGATACAAGGGCCCTTTCAAGACTAGGAACTGGAGGAACATCTACCTTCCCTTAGTAAGAGTGAAGCTCCTACACCCTGTCAGGGTTATTCTTTTTCTCCTTGAAAAGAAGGAACATTTATGTCATGAGACATTTGCTTCATATGAATGGGTAAAGTGAATTTTTTTTATTGGATTGAAGCCTTGAATTTCACTAACAATTGTCCTTGAAAACCTTGAATTAGCCTTGAATTTCACTAACAATTGTCCTTGAAAACCTTGAATTAGCCTTGAATTAACTTCTGCTAATCTGTTATCCACCCCGAAATTCTTATAAACTACAAAAAGATTGTGATAGATTAGTTGCCTGGGCTAGTAAATGAGAGATTGAATTCAGTGTTAAAAAATGCAAAGTTCTTAATTTTGGCAGAAATAACATACAAACTTTTGTTATGAGGTGCAGGGAAAGTGGTTAGAGGATGTTAGTCAGGGAAAAGAGTGTGGTAGTATAGTTCATATGGCAGCGATCTAAAGTTTTCTGAACAGTGCTCAGATGCAAGAAATAAGGCAAATAAAATGCCATGTATTATTAGGAAGAATATTAGTTATAAAAGTAAGGAAGTCTTATGTAGATTATATAATTTTTATGTTAGACCTCACTTAGAATACTGTATTCAAGCTTCATCACCTCACCATAGGCAGGACATAAATAGGGTTGAAGGCAGGGTGGTGTATCAGGGTAAAAAAAAGTAATGCAATACAATACTCGATACAGTGGTAAAAATGTATCTTGTTACGATACTAGATATATGAATAATATATGTATCATGATATGATACATATATATATATATAAATAATATATGTATCATGATATGATGCATATATATATATATATATATATCAAAGCTATTGACTTCTCCTTAGGGAACCGGAGCTTACAGATGAAAAGAAGGATCAACACAACGGCAAACATTTTCATTTATTTGTACATCAGACGTTTCGACAAATCTTTTGTCATCATCAGTGAGTTAAGTCTTAAAACCTTAAGACAAAATTGAAAAGTGAAAGTTACATCAATACAATATTAAGACAATTAAAATTAAAACCTTAAAGCAAAATGAAAATTGCATCAATACAAAATTAAAAACATTTAAATTTCATCACTATAAAAACTAAAATTAAATTAAATTTCATCACTATAAAAACTAAAATTAAATTACCTCAATAGGTAAATACACAATGTTTACATCCACCTCCATACTTGACAAAGTCTAAGGGAACACTAGGTGGTCAGAGGATTAGAAAGGGTATATCTGTGAAACACGGTTGGTTGTCAAAAGAGTCGTAATTTGTAGGATGAGCTATTATTATTAAGGGAGGGTTTGTTTCTATAGATGTACAAAGATTCTAAAATTCGGAGTTCTGTAAGGTTATTGAATCTTTGTACATCTATAGAAACAAACCCTCCCTTAATAATAATAGCTCATCCTACAAATTACGACTCTTTTGACAACCAACCGTGTTTCACAGATATACCCTTTCTAATCCTCTGACCACCTAGTGTTCCCTTAGACTTTGTCAAGTATGGAGGTGGATGTAAACATTGTGTATTTACCTATTGAGGTAATTTAATTTTAGTTTTTATAGTGATGAAATTTAATTTAATTTTAGTTTTTATAGTGATGAAATTTAAATGTTTTTAATTTTGTATTGATGCAATTTTCATTTTGCTTTAAGGTTTTAATTTTAATTTTAATGGTCTTAATATTGTATTGATGTAACTTTCACTTTTCAATTTTGTCTTAAGGTTTTAAGACTTAACTCACTGATGATGACAAAAGATTTGTCGAAACGTCTGATGTACAAATAAATGAAAATGTTTGCCGTTGTGTTGATCCTTCTTTTCATATATATATATATATATATAAATAATATATGTATCATGATATGATACATATATAAGTGATATAATGTGTAATATACAGTGTGTCCCAAAAAAATGTTTACACATCATATTAACATATCAATAAGCAAAATAAGCAGATAGTAAAGAGATAGCAAATAGGCTTCTTTAATGTTTAAATGTTCGAAATATCAGCCAGCAGCATCAATACCTTCATGGTTGTGCTGCTTACTTTAATGTTTTAAATGTTCAAAATGTCCGCCACTAGCATCAATACATTCTTGACAATGGCGCGCAACAGATTGGCATACTGTTCAGAGTGGAATGTTGGCATAGGCTATTTCAATTTCATGTCTCAAGGCCTGTAGTGTCCTTGGTTTTTCAGCATACACAGTGTTCTTCAGAGTGCTCCACAAGTAAGTCTAAGGGTGTTAAGTACATCCCCTATGTCCTATCCATCTTCTAGGAAAACAAACATTGAGAAAATTTCTAATGTCATCGTGGTAATGTGGTGGTGTACCATCCTGTTGAAAGTAACACACTTTTTCCAAAAAAAGAGCTGATTGAAGGTACAATGTTGTCTTGCAGCATTGATAAGTAAGCAGCACCTGTGACAGTGTCCTCAAAGAAAAATGGCCCTATCAGTCCTCTGGAAGATAGACTACACCACACTGACACTCCTGGTTGATTAAGTGCTCATTCTTCTGTTACGTTTGGATTTTCGGTGGCCCAGACAAATAGTTGTGTCAATTGATAGTACCATTAAGTTTAAAAGTTGCTTTATTGGACCAAACAATGAAATTGGGAAAATATTGTTTTTCATCATACATGTGCAAAAACCACTCGCAAAATTCTTTTTGACAATCTGGATCATCCTCATTCATTGCATGGAGCAGTCTAGGTATGTATGGTTTCCACTTTTCACGCCACAAAATGCGATGAACGCTGGATTTAGAAACACCAGTCTCATGAGAACATTGCCTTGTAGACTTATTTGGAGAGTTTGTGAAGGCCTGTAACATGGTCTCAACACTTTCATTGTCAGTTGAAGTGCAACGTCTTCCAGATCGGCCTTTGTTGATGTTTTGCACTGTTCCATCAGTTTATCACGTAATCTTGTAATTGTTACCTGTGATGGTGGTAATGTTCCAAACTCATTTCTCCAATGTCTCTATACCTCAGCCACATTCTCTGTCTTCCAGTAGTGCTTCAGAATCCACTTACGTTGCTCAAACGATAACTGCAATGCCGCCATTTCCTGTAACAAGGGATACTACACCCACCGCAAAATGACTTCGGACCATCTACCATTTTGGAGGAAAAGCACAATCATCATTATAAAAAACCAAATATATTTAAAAACTTAGTTACATCAATATGAAGTCATGGCTCCCTTGTTCTTGAGGACCCCCTGGAGCCGTTTGGGCATGGAATCACTGAGCTTCCTGAAGTAGTCCAATGTCATCTTGCACCACACCTTTATCAGCTCCGTCTTGAGGTTCGCGAGGTTAGGAGTCTTCTTCTCTGCCATGATCTTCTTCATGTAATGCCAACAGTTCTCGATGGGGTTGAGATTGGGGCTATTGCCAGACCACTCTAACACCTTAATCTTCCGCTCATTAAGCCACTTCGTCACCTTCTTGGCCTTGTGACAGGGGGCACTGTCGTGCATAAAAATCTCTGCCGTGAATGGCGAAGTGGTTCAACAAATGGTCGTTAAGAACGTCAATATAACGGTCACTGTTCATCATCACATTCTTGGGAAGGAAGTACAGACCCCCATTTCCCTTCTCACCAGAAAAACACCCCCACACCATCACTGACTCAGTTGGTACCGTGTAGGCCGGGTGGTACCGACTAGCAGATCGAATCTGGAACACCTGGAACATGCTTTCATCTGAAAACATCACCTTCCTCCACTGTGCCAATGTCCAATGAACATATTTCTTTGCAAAGGCAACACGCTGCTTCTTCATGCGGTTGGTGATAAGTGGCTTCTTGGCGGCGGTATGGCATGGTAACCCCAAGTCCTGCAGCTGGTGCTGGATCGTTCGAACGGACATGGCTTCCAGCAGCTTGGGATGGTTCTTTTTCAATTGAGACGCTGTAAGTCAAGGGTTCTTCAACACTTCTCTCTTTATGAGGTTATCCGTGGCCTTAGACGTCTTCCTTCGCCTTCCACCACCGAAATTGTGCTTCGGTACGACGTTGGGTGGTAGGCCTCTAGCCGCCGCCAGCAGCTTCATGATCGTCGACTTCGCCCGACCAGTACGCTCGCATATCGTCTTTATCAGGACGTTTTCTTGCCTCCACGCAAGAATACGGGCCTTCTCCTCAACAGAACAATACTTCCCAGGCATGTCCACTGCACTTTAAGAAAAATAAAGAACACAAACGACTGCACACAAAAATCCAAGAATTCTGGACGTGGTACGGCAGAAACACAACCCCCACGTCACCTCTATCTAAACACTGACAAGTTTTGCCTCTGCGGTAGCATAAAGGGATCGACTAACAACATGCCAGATACTCCCAGACAAAATATTTTACTCAGTAGCGTGAGAAATGCAAATTGATTTCAGACCGCTTTCTCAGCGGAATATCGCACGAAGGTCTGAAGTCATTTTGCGGCGGGTGTACTGTTATTTAAGTACAATACACCATTACTATACTACTATTACTAAGTACTATAAATATACTAATACATCAGCGCATATTACTATCATCTAAAATGGGCATGTTGATATATATATATATATATATGTTAATATGATGTGTAAACATTTTATTGGGACACCCAGTGTGTGTATATATATATATGATGCAAACCCACAATGAAAAAGATTCATTCATTTCATGTGTTTAATTTTGAAATGAATGAATGATGCAAACCCACAAGGAAAAAGAAAAATGATTCCAAGGCCTTTCATATATTCAGAAGTACACCTCATCAGGGAATGACGAAGTGTACTTCTGAATACACAAAAGGCCTTGGATTCATTTTTTTTTCTTTGTCGGTTTGCATCATATATATATATATTATATATATATATATATATATATAAATAATATATTAGTGGTGGACTGGATATCTGCATCATTTTTAACATCCGCATCTGCACTTCTGACTGCGGATGTCATGCAGATATTACCTATAATAAATTATGCAATTTACAATTAAAGTAGCTTATAAGGCCCAGTCATGCACATTTCATGTAAAGTATTAATTATTAATGAATAAATAAATTAACCTCAAAATATAAATAGCTGGTAACACAGAAAATTGAATGAAACTTGTTTCATTGAATTTTCTGTGGCTGAAACTCTTGAGAAAGTTATTATTTTTATCACAATGAAAACATTACTATTAATTTTAATTCTTATGCATTGCCTGCCATAATAGTAATATCACAAAATTTTAAAAATTGTCATATATTCATAATTCTATATTATATTGATAGATTAACTAAATATCCGCATCCGCGGATATTAAAATTAAAGATCCACATCCACAGATGTTGAAAATCTGACATCCAGTCCACCACTAATATATATATATATATATATATATATATATATATACTATGAAACAACTGAATTACTTTCTATTTTCATTGAATTTTACAAACAGTGACTTCTCAAACAATTCATCAGATATTGTTTCTCTTCAAAGGAGAGATTTCCAGCTATGCTAAAAAGTCTCTCAACTGGAGCGCTTGATGGCAGTGTAGTGTTGTATTTTATGAACAGTTCTTTTATCAAAGGATAATGTGTAATTGTTGAATGTCTGATGAATTATTCGCTAAATAATTAGAAGATGGAGAGGGGAAGGGAAAGATCACTGGCTGAGTCTATGATTAAGTATCGTGTTATTGACACTTATTTGTATCATATCTTTCAATACTACACAAATAATAAGAATGTATCATGATACGATACAAGATAAGAAAATGTATCGCGATACTACGCCACTAGGGTGTGTCAATTTTGGGGGTGAAATGACTAAATTGAAAATCATGTGATTTGGTAGTAATTTAATGTAATCATTTGGCATACAAAATAATATCCTTGCTTCAAAAACAATAAAAAATAACTCCTACCTACATCAATTTTAATTAAAAAATTCCATTTTTCCGTAAATTCGTAACAAAATAACAAATGTGCGCAAACATCCTATCAACATTTAAAGTGGCAATAAGATATCACTCAGTGTCTTTATTTGAAAGTAACCAATGCAGTCATGTCCTCTTTGCTGCAGTTCCTTGACATCAGCATTCAGCTTGCTACTTGCGCTTTGATGTAGCCTTCTCACCTTTTGTGACTGTAAACTTGACTAGCTGCTTCTGTGACCATTTTCACACATCTCTCCACACTCTGAGTGTGAGAAGGCCACTTTGGCACTTGCATTAGGGCCTCTTTAAGTTGTGTTAAATCTTTGTTTGTTATACATTTTGTCAGTGGTGGCTCCAAAACTTCTGAACTCAAGTTAACTAATTCTGACAATTTTGTGGCATTGACGTTTATCAGAGGTACCTTCCTTGTCTGAGCAGAGCAGTCTCCCAGCTGGTCATCATCTAGTGATGTTCCTCTAAGCTTTAGAATGATTTCCACAGCCTCAGTTCGCTCTTTGGTACATTGGCTGCAGAGTATCACTTGCAAAACTGCCTCTGGCCTAGCATACCAAGCGGACCTTCTCACCACAGGTAACACGATGTCCACCACTACTTTCCTTTGGGTTCTCAGTAGCTGTAATTGAAACAAGATGTGGTTGGGCCCCTCCATCCACATTGGATTAAGTTTTACATTGAACCAGTGAGGAAGATAAAACCCAATAATAAATTCAACAATCAACATCAAATTCTGTAGCATTTTGCCCTTCAGTGCATGTTTGGAAACCCAAATCCTGCAGAAACGAATCGCTGTAGTTAACCAACGACTGTGACTTACTGGTCCAATCTCCAAGAGCCAGATTTTGAGGCAACTCTCCTGATGTGATTGCTTGAACAATACGATAAGCGTAAGATTGATCCGTGCTGAGGTCTTTGATAACTTCTTCAGACAACACTGGAAGGGGAGGGCCTACTTCGACCTTTGGAAATTTTGTATTTAATTCTAATTCCATTGCTTCATCTAGCATGTTGCCAAGGGAGCCTGACCACTTGTTGTTGCTCTTTGTAGGACCATCAAGTTCCTGGATGAGATGACGAAGAAGTAGTTCCCCTGTGTGCAAATCACATACAATCCAAACAAGCCTTCTTCCAAGTTTTTTCTCTAAATGTGTCATAATACCGCCCTGCCATCCAGTGTTCACTGCAGTGGAGTCTCCACCAACGGCCTGCAGTGAACTGTCAAGTCTTCTTTCTTGAAGCCAACATATTATTTGATCAGCAATTGCCTCTGCATGTTTCTTGCCTTCTGCTTCAGGAACAAAGTGAAACAAATAGCGGCCACCAGGTTTGGAACACACAGAGTAGTGTTCTTCTTTGATGAGACTGGGAAACTTTCTGTCCATTCCCTCTACCTCTAAGAGAACTTTTGTGTCATCTCTTCTTCCATCAAACAAAAGGCAAGAGAGACCTTCCTCCTTCAAATCTTTTTAATGCTGATCAGATATTTCCTTCATTATTTTTTCTTGTGCTGCTCTTATCTTCTTATGATCTATCACTAAGGATGTATCCTCTCGGCTGATGAGGCCTGCATCTATCCAAGCGGCAGTGGCAATCTCTGCAGTCTCTCGTAGCCCTGTATGGTGGAGAATACTGGTAAGGGCAATGTTTGAGATGTCTTTAGTGTTGTATTTCATTCTCTTCGGCGAAGGTTCAGATGGCATTTTGGAGTTATCATCTGATGTTGCTTCTTTCTGTTCATCTGAAGAGCTTTCAAAGAAGTGAGAAACCTCTTGATAGAGCTCTTCATTTCTTTGGGTGGCTTCTTCCCCCTCGGATTTTCTCTTTTTTCTTAGCAATAACAATCTGTTTTTTGGTTTCTGAATAATCTGCCAAACCAATCTGCATACTTCCTTGGCCTCTGCGCCTTTATGAAAGCCAGCTCCAAAACAGGGATCTTCTTCTCACGAGGACAGCGACAATCAATGTGAGGGTGAGGTTCTCTTCTGCATGAGGGAGAACAATTGGCTTCAGAATACAACTCTATGGGACACTGGCAGTTAAAAATGTCAAGAAGAGTATCAAGTGTGTGCAGAAATTTATTTTTCTTTGCTAGTTTTCCTTTACCAAGTGATGTCTCAACTGCTTTGTGCCACAGCTTTGTTAATTTTAGCTCAATAGTTGAGTACAGGTGGTTTGAATAACACATTAGCTTTTTTCCACTGATGCAGAAGAGGGGGAATCATGTCCCTTATGAGCTCTTTCTCTGTGTAGTTCCTTCTATCCTTTGTATTTTGTTCATGAAGGAGTAACCCTAGTCTCAGCATGTCTCGCACTGTTGGTAGTTCTGATATGGGAAGCTCCTTGCCTGTACTGACTAACAGGCTGAAGTGGCATGACGACTGACCTCTTGTCTTCAATTTTGGCATCTTAGGAATATCTGAAAAGAAAGAAAAACATTTAAGTATTTTATATCAATTACGATGTTTCAAAGTTTAGTCATTTGATGTTCTAAAATTCAATAAAAAAATATTTCATGGGATTACAATATAATTAGACAGAAGAATATGATGATGATAAATAATTGTAATAATCAGTAATCCATACGTAACAGTTAAACTGTAGTATTTGTCTAGTAGAATAACTATGAAGTAGGTACAAGAGCAATAACAGCAAACCACCATCTATGACATCTAAGAGGCAACTGAGGACTGAGAGTGAGGGACAGTTCTATTCATGTTGTGACTTGTACATTGTACAACAACTATATGACCTTGAAAACACTCCATATGCGATCAGTGGGATAATTCTGTGACAGATGAATAGTTAATCAATTTATGTTCTATTATTTAGTAAAAGAGTCAATTTCTGAAACTTTAAGGTAAAATTGATGTAGGTAAGGGTTATTTTATTTCATTTTGGTTGGCCAATTTCAAGTTTTGACATGAGAAGACTATATTTTCACTACCAAAATTGATTTGAAAAAAGTTGACAAAATTGACACACCCTACTATGCCACCCTGGTTGAAGGTGTACCCTTTGTTGCATGAAGCATATTGTTACCTTAAGAAGGTTACAATATACTAAAAAATTAAAAGAATTGGCTATGTTTAGTTTTGAGAGACATTGTTTGAGGGGAGATATGATAGATATTCAAATTATTTTCTGGTCTGGACAATTTAGATGTAACTTTTTCTCATTAGAGTCTGATGGAAGAACTCGAGGGTGTACAACGTACATAATAAGAAAATTAGAAAACACACTTGCAGACAATCTATGAAAATACTTTTTTAGTCATAAAGTAGTACCTATTATATTTTTGGAGTGACTCGCCCTATGATGTGATAAATAGTAGCTCCTCACTGTTAAGAAAAAATTAGATTTTTTCCTTGAATGAAATAGAGTTTATAAATAGTGTAGGTAATGTATATTTTAGTTTCAGTAGCTTTGTAAATAGTTTAAGGATAATTAGCTTACCTGAAATTGATATTTTGCAAAATTTGATAATAAAATTGCTTTGGATTATTCATCTGACTTGGATAACTTGAGTGGCTTCATGTTTTCCAAATGTAATAGAGTATAATATAATAATTAACAATGGTCTCCTTTTTCACCCTTTCTCCTCTTTTCAGTAGACTTGCGCGGAGGAGCATTCTAAAAATTTTCAATAACTCATCATTGTACGTATATTGTTAGGGAAAAGTAGTGGAATGACATCTGAAAATGCCTTTCACTTTCACAGAACTCTTTATGGAGATGGGGCCTATACATCTCAGTAACATGTATTCAGATCATGATGGATTAGAGATATTGAATCAGATACTGAGTTTAATTTCTTCCAAAGGCTGACCAACTGGAAGAATGAAAACACTTTTACATCTTAAATCCCATACTATTTAATTAGAAAATATATATGAAATGAAATATATATATTAGGGTGGTCCAAATCCATAGGGGGAAATTTCAAAATTGTCTTAGATAGTCAACACAAGTGTGGTTTTTGTCCATTTAGTGTCCACATGGTCTGTGCAAAATTGCAGCGTGATTGGTGAATATTTAGAGGTCGCCCCATTCTGAATATATATATTATATAATGTACTTTTTCTTCCGTAGGTCCGATGGCTCAAACTTGATCAATTCCAAAAGTTTGGCTTCTAGGGATGGCAACTGGAACTTTATCCACGTCAAGGCTCCCTACATGCCTTGACGCCCTCCTCTTGGGGCAATACCACCACATCAATCAAAAGCAAACCACCTCCGACAGTCTGAACCAGGCATGCCAGAGGGTGATTGAAGTCTGGACCCGAGCGCGGATCCCAACTCAATGGATCGACTCCTGTGTCCGTAAGCTTTCAAAGCTTTTAGACCGCTACAAAACACTCAAGAAGCACAGGACCAGGCAACGTGCCAGCGATAGAATGAATGAAGACATCTTCAAAGCGGACATCCAGGAACTGTTTGACATCGCAACCAGTGATGCCATGAGCACAATCGTCAACGTTGAGGACCGAAATTTCCTGTCCATGCAGCGCAAGGACGTCAATTCTTGCAGCATGGCTGGCATTGATAAGGAAACGACTACACAAGAGGACAGAAAGCGATCCAGAATGGAGAAGGAAGCCAAGAGGAAGGCAAGGCATGAAGCAACACAGAAAGATTTGGAAGAAGCAGGAGTGTCATCAATTGATCTTTCCTCTTCTTCCCTTTTTTCGCAAGACGACGACGACTATAGACCATCGGTTCCGATTCCTTCTTCGTCTGAAGCTCCGGCACCAAAGCGTCCCAAGAACAAGGTTACGAACATTTTCCAATCTCCAGAAGTCATTGGAGCAATGGATCGCACCAATCTTTCTGACTGGAATGCTGTTTTCGTAACTGGAGCTGTATTACAGGCCGCAGGGCATGATCTGTCTGGGATGACGTGCTCTCGGAGCTCTATTCATCGCTACAGAGAAAGTGGGCGAGAACAGGCAGCTCGAGAAGACCTAGAATCATTCTCTCTAGAAGACCCTGTCCTTCTCCATTGGGACGGAAAGCTTCTCCCCGGCATTGAAGGGAAGAAGACGAATGTGCATCGGATAGCAATCCTTATAACATTCAATGGACAGGAGAAGCTGCTTGGTGTCCCAAAGATGAAACAAGGAACTGGAGAAGCACAGGCCCAGGCATGCCTTCAAACTATGAAATTATGGAACGTGGAACAGCATGTGAGAGGTCTCGTCTTCGATACCACTGCGTCAAACACAGGTTTACATCGCGGAGCCTGTGTCAGGATTGAAGAAGCATTGGGTCACGAGCTAGTTTGGATCGGTTGTCGACATCATATACTTGAAGTCGTACTTGCTGATGTCTTTGCCTCAATATTTGGCTGAACAGGAAGTCCTGAAACAGGCCTTTTTAAGCGATTTCAAAAGGAATGGCCATCTCTCTCCCACGAAGCATTTGTCTCAGCATCGGACAGCTTGTTCGAGAACCCTCAACTCCAAGAGATGAGAAAAGAGATGCTCACTTACTTACCTAACGCTCTTCAGGCAAGCCAACCTCGTGACGACTACAAGGAGTTCCTTGAACTATCTTTGCTCTTCCTGGGGGGAAAGACTGGTGGTCAACTCTTTATCCGAGCTCCGGGTCCCATGCACCACGCGAGATGGATGGCGAAGGCGATTTATGCGCTCAAAATCTACCTCTTTCACTATCAATTCAAGCTCACAGCACGCGAAGAACGAAATGTGACTCAGCTGGCTTTATTTGTCAGTCTGATTTACGTCAAGTACTAGCATGAAGCGCCAATGGGGACACAAGCTCCTCTCAATGATCTCAAAATGCTGCATCTTCTGGAAAAATATCCACACGGAGGAGCTGCACAAGCGGCGAAGACAGCTCTAAGACGCCACCTGTGGTACTTGTTGGAGCATCTGATTGGACTGGCCTTCTTCGATAATAGGATCGATCCAGATACCAAAAGGAGAATGGTTCAACACCTCCAACATCCCCAAAAGAATGGCTGTCCCCGACGAATTGACATGGCGGAAGCTGGTGTTGAAAATGATGTGGCATTCTTCGTCACGAAAAGGACATTGACCCTCTTTGATGCCTTGAAAGTTGGAGGTAAGGAGGAAGCGCGCCAGTTACTTCAAAAAGATCCACGGGAATGGCCAAATGACAAGAACTACAGGGAACTTAGAGATCGCGCCTTAAAGATGAAAGTCGTCAATGATGCTGCCGAGCGAGGTATTGCTCTCGCACAACGCTACAATGACACTTTGACATGAAACGAGGACCAGAAGCAGTACCTCCTACAACTCGTAGCCGCCCACTGAAAACAGATACCAATACCATCCTAGGCGACTCTGATGCAGAAGAAATAATGAAGATACACCCATTATCATGTCCTATTGTCTTACTGTTTTCTTTCATATTCTTTGAGAACCAAAAAAAAATTGTTATTCAGTTGTCTATATATTTTCCCAAATTTTCAAAAAGGGGGCAAGTGGGGCAACCCCTAAATATTAACCGAATAACGTGAAACTTTGCACAAATACTGTCCACACCAAGAGGCATAAGACCAACCTTGTGGAGAGAACTTAGTCGATGCTTTAACTTTTTGGACCACCCTAATATATATACACACACACACACACACACACACAGGATGGCATAGTATCATACATTTTTATTATTTGTATCGTATCATTTGATCTACAGATCTACAAAAGCTAAGGCTAACAAAGACCCTAAGGTTAGCTCGAGAGAAAGGAAAGAGTAGGGGGTTAAGTAGCAACACCTATCACTCATGGGTTAACATTCATTCAGAAAAAGAGAAAAAAAGACCTGCCATCATCATCCACCGGCCACTGCTGACAAGTCGGAAAAATAGTTGGAGAATAGGAGAGGGGTGAAAGATGAAAAGAAGTAAAATAAGAACACTTACAAACCATGCAAACACAGTCTTAACTCACTGTCATACCATGCAAACTACAGACATGCAAGTAAAGAGAGGATAAGAAAAAAAAAAAAGTAGGTAAAGTTAAAACAAAGTGGGTTTGGGTTAGTTTACACTATGAGCTACATCTACATTCGTTTTTTTTTTTTTTTTTGCTGGCATTATCATTAACAGACTCATCCTCCACCACCACCAGAGCTCCTGTTGCTAAATTTTTATTTTATTTTAAACAGCCGTAATATTTTTAAAATGCCTATCTAAATGGTTCTTAAACATATTAACACTGGTAGAGTTAATGACTGACATGGGAAGATTATTCCATTTATCAATTACTTTAAACAAAGAAGTTTTTAGCAATATTAGTAATGAAATGTCTGCCATGCAACTTAAATCCGTTATTACGAGTATTGCTATTATCGAAAGTGAAGAGTTTGTCAAAATTTACATTATCGATGTTATTAACAATTTTGAAAACTTCAATAAACTCCCCCCTTAATCTCCTAGTTTTGAGTGAATGCAAGTCTAACACTTTTATCCTATTTTCATAAGGCTTGTTGCGCAATGACGGAATTAGTTTCATGGCTGATGCTGAACCTTTTCTAACCTATCGATATCCTCACACAAATATGGGCACCAAAACTGAATGGCATATTCTAAATGAGGCCTGACTAGGGACTTGTAAAGGGGCAATATAATATCATTTGATTTAAATTCGAAATTACGTGCTATGAAGCCTAACATCCTATTAGCTTTTGCGCAAGACTCCAGGCACTGGTTCCTAACTTTTAAATCCTTAGATACACGTACACCTAAATCTACTTCCTCGTCAACGCTCGCTAACTCTCTATCATCCATCATGTACGTGTAATTATTGTTATGAGAACCTATATGCAAAACTTTACATTTGTCTACCTACATTAAATTGCATCTGCCACTTATCTGTCCACTCCATAATCCTATTTACATCATCTTGGAGCCTATTTCTATTGTCCTCGTTAACAACCTTACCGCCTATTTTAGTATCTGCAAATTTTGACACGTTAGTAGTCAATCCTACATCTATGTCATTAATGTAAATTAGGAATAGCAATGGGCCTAACACTAAACCCTGTGGGACACCGCTACCTACATCCAACCACCCTGATTCACTACCATTAACAATGACCCTCTGTCTCCAAGCACGAAGCCATTCCTCTAACCAGTTAGCTACCTGACTGCGTATACCGGGTGCTTTAATCTTCTATGCAGAACTGTATTGAAGGCCTTTTTAAAATCTAAATAAATAATGTCAGCTGCTCTATGCCTATCGTATTCGCGCACTATTTCGTTATAAAATTCTAACAAATAAGTGACTTTATCATAGACTCAATCAGTGATCTTTCCCCAGAATGTCTGATGAATTGTTTGAGGTCACAGTTTGTAAAATTCAATAAAAATAGAAAGTAATTCAGTTGTTTCATAATATGTCATAACCTTGTTTAACCTTGTTTGGGTTCTGTGCATTGATCTATCTTCACACAAAGGTCAAGCTGGTGGCCCTGCTTCTAGTCCTGGCTTGGTGGAGGAGTGAGTTGCTCTCTTGCGCTCTCCATCGTACATAGCCAGGTACACCTGGCTCATCTGGTACCATCCTCAGCCAGGCATCTAGTCCTAGTGAGGTCCTTTGGAAGCTGGTTGAAAATTCTTGGCCCCCTGACAACCAAGCTATTTTCCTTCAGAGTTGAGGAGGTCCCTTGTCAGGCCTTTAATTTGGGAACACTACACATTCTGCATTTCCTATTTTCCAGCATTGTCTGGATGGTAATTGGGTTTAGTTTGAGGTTTGGTACCAGTTTTTTGATCATTTTCCATCTACTTCTTTCCAGAGAGTACAGATTTAGTTCACGTAGTAGTTCCCAGTAGTCGAGTTCTTTGCAGCCATCAATCTTAGCTGTGAAATGTCTGCATTTCTTCTAGTTTATTAATTTCTTCCTTTTTATATGGGGATGTCAAAATTGAGCAGTATTAAAGTTTTGGTATGATCAGTGTTCTCAGCAGGGGAATCATTACTGTCTTGTCCCTCCTTTTGAATATTCTTTGTACCTGTCCCGCAACTCTCTTTGCTTTGTTTATTGTTATCTGATTTTGTGTCTCAAATTTAGCGGCATCGGTCATTATTACCCCCTAGTCAACCGCTTTCGTGCTTCTCTGAATTTCTTTTCTATCTGGAGCATAATATGCAGTCTTTTTAAGTTCCTCATTTCTACCATATCTCAAGAGCTGAAATTTTTCAGTGTTAAATGTCATATTGTTGTCTTCTGACCATTTGTATATTTTGTTTTTCTCTCTCGGCAATGCCTCTTTGTTTGCACCGCTGATTTTTCTGCTGATCTTTGTATTATCTGCAAATGATGTTACTATACTGTTGCTGTTTACTCCACTGTCTGTCTGTTAGCATGATAATGAACAGGAGTGGAGCCAGCACTGTACTTTGTGGTACTGAGCTGCGTACTTCTGATTCTGATGATGATACACCTTGAATTTTGACCACCTGTAGTCGATTTCTGAGGAAGTTGTAGCTAGATTCATTTTCCTACTTTGCCTGTTATTCCCATATGTTTCATTTTATGTGCTATTATACCATGATCGCATTTGTTGAAAGCTTTAGCAAAATCCATGTATATGACATCATATAGAGCATTATAATATCCTAGATGCACTTGAAGGCAATGAAAACTAAGTTGTGATAGGTATGATCTTCCTGATTGAAATCAGTGTTGATTTTCGTTGAATTTTTCCAATGTCTCCAAGAAGTCATAGATTTTCTCTCTGACTATTCTTTCAAAAATTTTGGTGAGGTGGGAAGTCAAGAACACTGGTCTGTAGTTCTTTGCTTGAGATCTATCTCCTCCTTCATATATTGGGATGATGTTTGCTCTTTTCAAGATGCTCGGTATTTCCCCAGTGTCTAGGATCTTCTCCATATCCAGTGTAACGGTGTAACTATTTCATTTTTACAGTTTTTAATTAATAGTGCATTCCAATTGTCCAGACCTGCAGCTGAATGTGGTTTCATTTGTCCTATAGCTCTCACTACATCATCTGGGGTAAAATCAAAGTCTGTTATACATTCTCCTTGCAATTTCTCTCTGAAGAATGCATCTATGTCAGGTATCGCTTTGTCACTTTTCTGGGTACTGAATAAGAACATAAGAAATATTTATAGTGGGCACACTAGGGGCCACTTCAGCCCATCAAGGTGGCTCCACTATGTAAAAACTGCCTGTACATTGGCAACAACCAATTTTTACAAAACTAATTAATTATCAATTTAAAACTAGAGATAGAATCTCTGGATCCAGAGGATCAAAGTCATAATAGGCTACTATCCACAAATATGTTACACTCTATATCTATTTATAACTGACATGCAAATATATCAGATCCAAAGAATCCAGTCAATTTCATTACAGTACCCATCAATACCAGTACCTTGCCAACCAAAAATAAGTTACGGTCCATATCAATTGCGGACCAAGTCACAATTTACAACCATATACATTACAATATATATAGTTACAAGGAAAAGTGTAGGTGTGGCTGTAAAGACTACAGTAATGTATGTGCACCCATTTTGGGTCTCCCATTTAAAGGTGTTTGTGGGGCAAGTGAAGATCATGAGTTTTTCAATACCTCACAGTACTATGGGGGCCACCACTCAGCAGAGGAATCTCTTTAAACGGTGTGTGTAAGGACAGAGAGTATCCCCTAACCCAAGATACTGCCTCCCTAATATCCCACAACACTTGTGTTAAGCTGTGGGATTTATCACCTAAATGTACATAATACATATGAAATAAACTAGTACCATTCATGCAATAAAAATGGGCTTAAACTCTATCACCAGATGTCCCTTGCAGACATCAAACTATCCAACCTTCTTTTGAAAGAATCAAGTGTATCTGAAGTCACCACTACTTTTGTCAGACTATTCCAAAACTTAATTACTCTGTTTGTAAAACTGTGTTTTCTTAAATTTGTTATACATCTTGGCTTAAATAATTTCATACTATGACCTCTAGTCTGGTTATCGTGATCTTTAATGAAAAGAGAATCAAAATCTATTTTATCCAACCCTTTTATCATTTTATACATCTCTATCATATCACCCCTTAACTTCCTCCTTTTTAATGAGAACATGTTTAGATACGCCAGTCTTTCCTTTATGTCAATTGTCTTAGAGATGGGATCATTCTTGTTGCTCATTTCTGTACTTTTTCCAGTTTTTCAATATCTTGTATCAAATAGGGACTATCAAATTGAATACAGTATTTAAGGAGGGGTCTCACATATGAAATGTATAGTTGCTTTATAATGGGTGATTTGTATTCAATGTGTGTGTGCATGATATTGAGTCTAGCATTTGCTTTATTTCTGATTTCCATACAGTGATTTGAGGGTTTAAGTTCATTAGTCACAGTGACACCCAAGTCTTTCTCTTTATCATTATTTTTAATCCAAATTTCATTCATATTGTATTAAAATTCTGGATTTTTTGGCCCAATATGCATAACCTTGCACTTATCAACATTATTCATACTGGGCTCTCAATGTTTCAGATATTTCTTTTAGATCATCTGTTAGTTATTTCCTTTCCTTAAGGGCCCGAACACACACACACACACACACACCTCTTAATGCATCATCCTCTTAATGCGTTATCCTCTTAATGCGTTCCATTTGTCCTATAGCTCTCGCTACATCATCTGGGGTAAAATCAAAGTCTGTTATACATTCTCCTTGCAATTTCTCTTTGAAGAATGCATATATGTCGGGTATCGCTTTGTCACTTTTCTGGGTACTGAATACTGATTCATACTGGGCACTCAATGTTTCAGATATTTCTTTTAGATCTGTTAGTTATTTCCTTTTCTTAAGGGCTTGAACTAATATATATGTATATATATAAAAAAAAACACACACACACACACACATGATTTCATCATCCTCTTATTGACCAGCTGAGGTGTAGTTTATGGTAGTTACCATATTATTTAGGAATTTCAGATGTCATTAGCATAGGTTTGAGGCTCAAGTTTGAACTACAGAAAATGTCATTGGATTTCTCGTAGGCCTAATATAAGTTGAATTTAAGGTTCAAAAAATATAATTAAATTTTAAATAGGTATTTTACTCCACTCGCATCCAGAGGAGTCGCTTTGTGACACTGCTTGCTATTAAATCAGCAAGGTTGGGTAACTTCCCTTTCCATTCAGATGGAGAGGGCCTACGTAAAACTGTACATCCACTTTATCACATGACCTTTGCAGGTAGTTAAACAACCCCAAATTATTATTAATCCAGATCCAGGGCAAAACAAGCCCCACCCCAAGATAAGTGGGAAACCCTTGACATCCTCCAATGGATAGTAAAGTGAAAAAAAAAAAAACTTTCTTTTGACACTGATCATTCTCTTTTGCACTCAAAATATTGTAATTAAAAATTTTTTTGTAGATCCATGTTGTTTAAAAGTTGTGGGACTTTTGCACATTGAGGTTTTTTACAGAATAAAAAAAATTTCACCAGTTAGAGATGTAAAGCGAGTTTTTTGATAAAACTGTCTTCCAACACTTTTCAAATAGGAACCAAATTGGTGTTCAAATTTCGTGTAAAATTGTTTCACTTATAATTTTTTCCAACCCCCAGCTACAGCTAATAAAAATAGAATTTCATAGACCTCCTGCCCTTTGTCTCATGGTCAGCTATAGCAACCATAAATTTACACGCATGCAGTATTAATCATTTGTGCAGGTGAGTTGAATCGGCTCAAATATCAAGAATTGATTTTGATTTATAAAATTTGTAACATATGGTATAGGTTTGAAGATCACCAGATCAAATTTAATTTTCATATTAGTTTCACCATGCGGTCCATGCTCTTAGATAAAGATTGCCCCAAATGGGAATCGACTTCTTATGAATATTTTAGACCTTACTACGCAGCATACAAGAATTTCATTAAAGATGGCATTTGTTTCAAAATTTGTCCCATTGATAGTTGAAGGTCTTCCATTAATTTGTAAAGATTTTTTTAACAGAATGAGTTGGATCAGAGAACCGAAACTGACGTGGGCAGAGTGGGCTGCAGTTCGTGTGCTAAAAGTGGGGCCCATCCCACATCATGTGGCATTTATCATGGACGGGAACAGGAGATTCGCTCGCCAGTTCCACAAAGATACCCTCGATGGGCATTCTGAAGGGTTCCGTAAACTGACGGAGGTTCTCTCGTGGTGCCGTGATTTTGGCATCACTGAAGTCACTGTCTACGCCTTCAGCATCGAGAACTTCAAACGATCGAAAGCGGAGGTGGACGGATTGATGCGCTTGGCAGAGGATAAATTCGCGCAACTGCTCGAAGAGACGAACCGATTGCGGGAACTCGGTGTTCGGATTCGGGTCATTGGACGAATTGATCTTCTGAGGCCGCGACTGCAGCAGTTGGTGGCCAAGGCTGTTCTCGCGACGGAACAGAACTTCAGGTGTTGCCTCAATCTGGCGCTCGCCTACACATCACGAGAGGAAATAACCACCGCAGTTTCAGAGCTACGCAAAGGCATTCGCGAGAAGAGATTGTCTTGCGATGACCTGAGCGAGACGCTGCTGGAGCAGTGCCTCTACACGGCAGGAAGTAAAGACCCCGACCTTTTGATCCGCACGTCCGGGGAAGTTCGTCTCTCGGACTTCCTGCTGTGGCAAACTGGTCTGACACACCTTTTCTTCACGAAGGTCCTTTGGCCTCAGATCTCCCTGTGGCATCTGCTGGCAGCCGTGTTTCATTACCAACGCCACCACCATACCCTCCTCCATCTTCGGCGGGAGGAAAAGTCGAGGAGACTCCGTAGGGAGGAAGAGAGTGACCTGGCAGTGTGGACGACAGGTCGTCAAGATTTGTCCTTCGGCGTGTTCGTTCAGAGAAGAAGAGAAAGAGGAGAGAACTTTCTCTCTCATCTCAAGGAAGAGAGACTTGACAACTTGCTCCAATTGGCGCATAGTTGACGTTAAATCACTAAGTTTAGTCTCTCTAGGATGTAACAACCGTGATCGAGGCTCGTGGGAGACTTAAGGAGAAAAATGAAAACGAAAAGCGTTTAAGTAATTTTAATTAATAAAAATAAATAAAAAGAAGCACTGAATAAATGAAGAGCGTATTGTGCAATTTTAAAACAGTTGACCTAAAGTCGGATGAATAACGTATTAATCTGGATCACTTTCCTTACAATGGTTGTTAATATGAATTAGGTACAGTTAACAGGAATTATATATTTTTCTACATATATTAAAGATATTTGGTGGTTGAAATTTACTTTTCTTTACCTGCTTTTACGTTAAGAAATTCTATTCTTTGGTTTAGGTATGTATGTATATGATTTTGGGTTAGACTCAAACTAGTGAAAACTCGCGAATTTGATAGCTAATGTATTCGAAAATTCATACAAATATATAGAAAAATTACGAAATTATACAAGTATTTAAAACTACAGAAAAAAGGCACCATTTCTCAATGACACTAGTTATTTATGATGATGATTATTAAAGCCTCATTGCACCAGTTTCGTGCCTAAAAATTC
Organism: Bathynomus jamesi; assembly: GCA_023014485.1. Lineage (NCBI taxonomy): Eukaryota > Metazoa > Arthropoda > Malacostraca > Isopoda > Cirolanidae > Bathynomus > Bathynomus jamesi. The sequence goes on along the minus strand of JAJOZX010003414.1, from coordinate 372,030 downwards.
CTAAAATATATCCGAACACTCAAATGCTAAAAATGGGTCTTACAGTACGTAGAATAGTCGGGCCTATCTCCTAAAACCGGAAACTAAAATGTCTATACATCTAAAAAGATGTTCCAAAACCGACGTTAAGGATGGGAAGGTTACATCAAAAGGTGTGTAATAACGTTTATGTACACATATTCTAAGGACCTAATCAGATATAAAAAGCCTTCAAGTTTATTGGTACAAGATACGCACATTTAGGTTTGGAATGTTTTCTTTAACAAGTTATACAGACGAGTACTTCCACGCAGCTATGCTGGATAGATGTTGTTCCCAATTTTTGGTAAGTTAAATTACGTTATATTCATCCTTAAGCATTTAAAGCATAAAGATCATATTTAAAGCCTTCAGTTTACAATATTTCCTAATCTCACACAGTAACGCAAAAGTGGTAACTCGACGAAACAATCGAAGCACTACAATTTATGGTGTCGCGCAAGACCGTTTCAGGAAAATTTATTTTAAATTAAATTTAGAAGAGAACTCAACATTAGAACTGAAACAAATGTTCAAATTGATGTCTTGTTTTGACACCTATTTTGTTCCAGGTAAAATAACGCAGTGGCTAATATAGAAGCGAGTTACACTCCTGAGAAAAACGTTGAGGCCTTTTCCTCACGAATGTACGGTAACTCGCTTCCATATTAGCCATTGCGTGTTATTCTACCTGCAACAACAAAAAAAAGTCGACACATCAATTTGAACATTTGTTTCAGTTTCAATGTATTAAGTTTGTAAATTTAATTTAAAATAAATTTTCTTACGAGACCAAACTTATCGGACACCATATGTAACTTTACAACCATGACCCTTTAGTCATATAAACTGCTGCCACTCTCACGATATTTCTACCAATTTGGCTAAAAATTGTGGAAAAATAGGAAACTAACTTGGACATCAAGTTTTAAAAAAAAAAAAAAACAACAAAAAAAAAATAGTCTTGTTTATACAGACCCTCCTTCACTTACACATCCCTAAAATAAGGGTAAATTTATTAGCTTTCCAATGAGCAAATTGACAGCAGAAAAAAAATAGCCAATTACTGTTGGACAACTTTTGTTTCTCCTTTTAAAATTTTTTTTTTTTTTTGGCTTGAAGTATATATATATATATATATATTAGTGATGGGACGATGCATCGCAATCGCGATACAATCGCACATTTTTTACAATCGCAATCGCATTTAATGAGTGCGATTGTGAACAAAAGATTTAAATCTCTACAAAAGTTGCTATGAAAGCTGCTCTTTCATGCGTACTTAAAGGAAAGTTTAGCTAACAACAACAATACGGAATAATAAATAAATAATAAATAAGTCAAAAACAGAAATGAAAACGGGTTGCGAATTAGTTGAAAACAGAATAAAAAATTGGTTTAATAATAACAATAAGTACACCTCTTTATTTGCTCTATGTAAAATTGGAATGTTAAAAAATCAAGCTAACCCTATGGTAGGTAACGCGTTTAGGTATATTTAAAGCATAAATGAGCGTTATGTGAGGCTAAAGCTAAAACATCGCAATCGCAATATTTTCAAATTCTGACAATCGCAATCGCAACAGCGATTGTATGAAATATGACAATCGTCCCATCACTAATATATATATATATATATATATATATATATATATATATATAAGAGAGGCCATAAGTCCCAATCTGTTATAATTAAAGCGAAAATTCATCTAGCTGATTTTAAAAACTAAAGAATTTTTTTTCCTTAAATCAATAAATATTTCTAAACTTAGATTTTTTTTCTTACTTTCATTATAACTGATTGGGACTTATAGGCCACCCTGTATATGTATATATATTACGCATTATTGGTTAGCTTTAGATACACGATATAAATTTTATCCCCAGCTTACAAATGAGATAATTTAACAATTAAAACCGTGCTTAATGTAACAATTAATAGCAGACATCAATTATCACGAAATAAAAGCCGCAAAAAACACACTTCTTAAACTAAACATTCGGTTTTTTCAATAAAAAAAAAAAAAAAAAAAACCCTCTTGAGAATCGAAAATAAAAGCACGCAGTGCAAAAAAAAAAAAAACCCTCTTCAGAATCGAAAATAAAAGCACGCAGTGCAAAAAAAAAAAAAAAAAAAAAAATCCAGCAATTCAAACACACATTGATCAACATGAAATATTCTGCTTTTTTTTTCTTTTTTTTTTCTTTTTCAACGACTGAAGTTATTTGCCAAACAATTATGAGAGAAAAAACATCATTTAGACCTATAATGTGAAGTGGGCATTAACACTATAATATCAATGAAAGTGAATAAGTTCCCTGAAAAATAAAACTACTCAAAACAATAAATGCAACCTCTTTGAGGGGGGGGGGGGGGGTTGATGGTAGAATTAGTCACTTATGGTACGAAAATTGGGATTAGTTAATTAAATGTCGCCATAAGTAGAAAAATAAAGAATTCCTATGCGAATTTTTATCATATACACACTCTTTGGTTAGAAATTATATAAACAAAAGAAAACTAGTATATATATATTTTTAGGTGAGTCAAAAGTCTGGAAACGTAGGAACTATGCTTTTCAATGCAAATATACATATATATTTGCATTGAAAAGCATAGTTCCTATGTTTCCAGATTTTTGACTCACCTAATATATATATATATATATATTTAAGCTACTTAATAAATGCTAACAATAAGAATTTCAATAACCATAATAATAAAGCAACAATACACAAGTGACAATACTAATAATAACAGTAAATAAGTGATAAAATAGCAATAATAATTCAACAATAATGAAACAATAATAACCTATTTAAAACTAATAGCCAAACTTCGTGTAAACTTCGTAAATGAAAACGCCTAAAATTAATTAGCTATTAACTAAAATTAGTTTATTAGTTAATCTCATTAGCTAGTCTGTGTGAACTAGTTACCACTTAATTACTTTCACACGCAACCTTTACTAACACAACCTTTCATCTAATAATTACCAAAGTCTTCCGCGAAATTTTAATAAAAAAACGACTAAAATAATATGTTAATAATTATTATTAATTAAAAACTAAATGGTTTTCATTCTCCTCCGGTAATTATTATTATTTAATTAATAATTGGAACATGAGGTATACAATTACTATAATTTGGTAAAAAGCGTCTTAGATTTAAATTATATTTTAATCCACTGTTATTATTTTTTTTAATATTTCTAAACTCCAAAAAGTTTATGAAAAAGTTAAAATTTAATATTGAATTGGTCTTATTTAATAATCCTATATTTCCACAGCTAAAAGCATTTATATATATGTATACAATTTCCTAAAATGGCAGTAAATTCTTCCCAAAATTAAATTCAAGTTAAAAAGTGGTTTCAAAATAAAATTTGGAAATTAAAATTTTAAATACAATTTTTAATATGAATTTTTATAAACTTTACGATTAATACTGTAATTTAACTAAAATTAATTAAAATTTAATTCCTAACACGAAGTGGATTATTTTTTAGAAATAAAAAAATAATGCAAATTTTAAAAAGAAATTAATATCCTCCTTAGGCGTGCGATAAAAGACGAAGAAATTCTACAATATTAAAATTTTTTGTTCAGTACTATTTTTTTTTTTTTTTTTTTTTTTTTAAATTTTAAGTTCTTTATTTTTACTGACGTAATAATTAATATTTACGTGAAGGAACCCAGTTTGGAAAAGTCCTACCAATATTTTCCTTTTTTAAAACAATTTATATGTGAAAATAAAAAGCCAATATTACAATAGTACAATTAGCTGCAAAGGATAAAAATTAACGTGAAAGGGTATACTTTTTTATAGGACCCTCTGGGGAATAGGATAAATTTGAAAAATGTTTGCAAGGCAGGAAGGTCGCCTGTTCCCGCATCCCGAAGGGGAGGAAGTATCTACCAGAGGGCGTGGTGGTGAAATTTGAGATGGCCGTGGACGGAGTCATTGTCGCTGAGGACTCCGGTCATGGTCGTGCCCTTCGCGGACGACATGTGTTCCACAAGGCCCTCCGATGACCTTGATACGCTGTCACGCCAACCACCAGTCTTCCCTAATAATAAAATATATTTGTCAAAATACGCGCAATGCCTCTCGCTGGTGTAGTGGTTAGCATCGCTGACTACGGATCCACCGGCACGAGTTCGATACCCGGTGACGGCAGTCGGAGCGCGGCAAACCCAGCTCTTCATGCTTCCATACAAATTGGTTAAGACGCTAGGCTGCTGATCGGGAGGTCATGAGATCGAGTCCGGGAGAGGACTTTGTAATTTTTGACCACCCATGGTGGGTCATGGTTCGGATTCCACATTAAGCCGTAGATTAACGCCAACTTTTGGCAAAATACCTACAAATACCTACAACAAACGTAGGTTGCCTATTTGGTTGTGCTTTGCCTATTTTTATAAATTATTAATTAACCCTGTATGGACAACTGTTACAAATTTCTAACCTTTCATATACACGTATTTATAACTTAACCCTACAGAAAATTCTGTCCATAGAGGGATAAGACAGTCTCTAAGTCTATTTAATTTAAACCTACACTCTCTATCCTTCGTAAACTGTCAATTTATCTTTTCATCTAAACTATCAAGTATTTTATACTTGTTATCAGGTGTCATCATCCGTTTTCTCTCTGATGTTAATCCTTTCTTTTGCCTAACCTTTAACTTCGTGCCATTTATCAGATAACTTTACTGAGATCTACATCCTTGTCGCTAGGTTTTACCTCACTAGGATTATTATTTCCTATTTCTGGTTCGAGTCTAACCACCTCTGCATTAACCTCAGTACCTACACCTATTGCTACACTGTCACTTGTAGGGTTATTGACACTAGCCTTAACCTCACTAGAACTTACGAGAGTACTTCCTATATTTGGTTCATTTTCTAGCCTACATTTAACAGTAACCTCCGTAACTACATTACCATTTATTGGACCTACTTGGCTCTGTACCTTAAGTTTTATTAGGCGTTGCCCTAAGCATATTCTTACCCTATCTAAACAGTTACCACAAAACCACAGAATATTTGGAGACTTCATACCTCCGTACACTCGTTCTGTAATTTTGGTGCGAGCTACGTTATACCAATCATCAGAACTCTCGCAAGCTACAGCCTTAACCCTTTTCATAACTTCCTTCTTACAAACCTTAGTCACAGTCAAAAGACACGTTAAACACTTAATCTTCAAATTCTGCTCACAATTTTAGGCTCTTGATTGGTATGAAATACTAAGGTCTAACTAGGGCTAGTTAGAACAAGAACAAAAATCTCACTAAATACTAAGAACAATTTTATGTTTAAAGCTTTAGAAATTGAGGTATTTATACTTTAATACTAATTAATAAATAATAAATAAACAAAATCTACGGAATTAATATCATAATCCTTTGATGAATTAACAAAATAATTATGGAGCACAGCAAAGAATGACCTTCAACGTCCACTTCTAAACGTACAATGCGAACATTTATTTATGACTAAATTTATTAATAAAAATGTTCAATATTCTTTAAATAATAATAATACGATTTAACCGTGTGAAATAAACAAATCGGGAGGTCGTGAGAATGAGTCCGGCCGAGGACTTTGTAATTTCTGACTTGGGCGTCAGAAACAAAGTCTGACAATGGGGGTCCCACGGCCCCTAGCCGCCCCCCCTCCCAACCAATGTCCTTACCGGGTGAGACCGAAGGGGTTTCCTGGACCGACATTTGGTCCAGTTTCCCATTCACAGTGTCCACCTCGCTTCCTTCGCCGTTTTCTGCTCTTTCGACAAGGGTCTGCTCCAGTTTCTGGGGTCCTCGCTTCTCTGGAGACGTTGCGGGCGTGGGCGCGATCGAGTCGGCAAAGCTGCGGGAGGAGGTTAAAAAGGCATTCTTAAAAGTGATATCTTGCAGTTGTTCACAAATTCAACAACAACAACAACTGAACTTAGTTTTCTCCGTCGTATATACTGTGTGTGTGTAAAATTATATATATATATATATATATATATATATATATATATATATATATATATATATATATATAATTTTATTGCTACAGACAAGACAAATGAATGCAACTAAGAAATAACCGTTTACATATGTGTCTTCCTGCCCCTCTGTCGTCTGCAGTCTGAAGCAAAATCTGCTACCATGAGTCCAGTAGTTGGTTGGAGCGCTTAAAAGGAGGGTGTGTTTTTGCAGACGTATAAATCTCTGAAATCGAACAACGCGCGTTCGGAGACGAACGAAATGATTAAAACAGCTTTTGGAAATGATGCTCTCAGTGTAGCTAACGTTTACAAATGGCACAAAAAGTTTAAAAATTAAAACATTTACTCGTACCAGAAATCGAATCTGTTGGACATTTTCATCCGTACGAGAAGAAGGGCGGCCACTGCGTTCCTTGTCTTCAAGCGATGTTTCTCCATTTTCAAACTTTTTGTGCCATTTGTAAACGTTAGCTACACTGAGAGCATCATTTCCAAAAGCTGTTTTAATCATTTCGTTCGTCTCCGAACGCGCGTTGTTCCATTTCAGAGATTTATACGTACTGCAAAAACACACCCTCCTTTTAAGCGCTCCAACCAACTACTGACTCATGGTAGCAGATTTTGCTTCAGACTGCAGACGCCAGAGGGCAGGAAGACTCACATATGTAAACAGATTTCTTATTTGCATTCATTTATCCGTAGCAATAAAATTACCAATACTTTTTGATCACTCCTGGTGTGTATACAGGGTGTCCGAGAATTATCTGTACAATTTTTGGCTGTTATTAAAAGTCAACCATGAAGTGTAGAAATTCCAGTGTTGTCCCATTTTACAGAAAATCTCATTAAGTTTTTTCTGATACCAAGTTTTGACAAGTTTTTTAGAAATTCCAGTGTGTCCGAACATTATCTGTACAATTTCATCTTTTAATAAAATTCTTGATAACACACGTAAAATTCTTAAACAAGATTATTTAGAATCTGTATTTTCAAAAGTTTCTTTTATTAAAGTAACGTTGTTACAAACATTCGATATGTGCACCATTAGTGATTCGCAAAACATCCAATCGATACTCCAAATGTTGCCATGTACGCTGCAGCATATCCACATCAATTCGCTCAATAGCAGCTGTGATTCTTGCTTTTAAATCATCAATGTCTGTCACCCGCGTACATTTCTAAACAACTTGTCAAAATGTGGTATCAGAAAAAACTTAATGAGATTCTCTGTAAAATGGGACAACACTGGAATTTCTACACTTCATGGTTGACTTTTAATAACAGCCAAAAATTGTACAGATAATTCTCGGACACCCGGTATATATATATATATATACAGTATACACAGGGTGTTTCAGGAGGAAAGGTCAATACTTCGGGAGGTGATAGTATCGGTCATTGCGAGAAAAAAGTTCATATGAACGTGTCTAATTCTGAATGGTTACGGAGATAGAGCCGTTTAAATCTACAAATACAAAAACATTGTTAATGGTAATCAAGAAAGAGAAACCAATTACTGTTTCTAACATTTAATGTTTAAACAGTGGCATTTTGAATGGTATCAGATACAGAAATGACAAATTTGTTACAGTTTACAATACGTTTTCGAAAAACCCACCGTCAACCTCAATGCACTTTGCAACTCGTGTGCGAAGATCGCGTGTTGTTCGTCTGAGTTGATCTTGACGTTCCTTTATGCGGGCAGTAGCATCCAAAATGCGCGCGAGCAATTCGTCTCGTGTATCCACCTTTCTTTTGTAAACTTGACATTTCATCCACCCCCACAAACAATAATCTAACGGAGAGAGGTCTGGAGACCTTGGTGGCCATTGAATGGAACCACCGCGGCCGATCCATCGACCAGGGAAAGTTTGATTTAGGTATTGCATCACCAGACGGGTAGAATGTGGAGGAGTCCCGTCATGCTGAAAGTACATACCAGAGCGTGTAGCCAAAGGAACATCCTCCAATAGTCCTGGCAATTCATTTTACAGAAATTCTAGGTAACTTTGTCCTGTAAGACGATTCTCTAAAGTAACGGCCAATCAGCTGATCATCGATGATACTGCACCACACATTGGCAGAGAAGCGATGTTGAAAACTTGTTTCCACAGTGGCATTTGGATTTTCGTCTGACCACCGATGAGAGTTACGAGTGTTGTTGATACTGTCACGGGTGAAAGTAGCTTCATCGGTGAACAGTATTAATCGAAGCAATCGGCGATTAGCATTTACCCAATGACAAATTCCAGTCGCATGGCAGCGTCTCCTGGTTGAAGGTGTACACGCTGTACATGATATGGATGCAAGCTTTCCTCACGTAATGTTCGCCATACTCTTGTGTATGATACACCGAGACGTGTAGAAATTCTTCGTGAGCTAGTAGTAGGACTACGCTCTACCAACTGAAGAATGTTTTCCACTTCATCCACATCTTGTTGACATTCACCTTCAGATGAAACATGAGCTCTGGGAAGTGTACCAATCTCACGCAATGTGTTGAAAACCCTGGTAAACACACTTCGATCCGGAATTCTGCGGTTCGGAAACTGTCGACGGTATTCTGCAACAGCAGCTGTTGCACTTCCATCGCAAAAACAGTAGACATGCGCCATATCTGCATATTCAGCATGTGTGAAGGTGTGTGGCATTCTTAACACTGCTTCAAACACCAAAATGTCACTCACAACAGTCAGCTGTCGATTGGCTTATGTTACATGCTTACATTTACAGCTTACATGGTTCAAGGTTATACGGGAGGGAAGGAGGAGGAAGAGCTGCGCGCGCATCAGATTCAAACAGCTCTATCTCAGTAACCATTCAGAATTAGACACATGTTCATATGAACTTTTTTTTCTCACAATGACCGATACTATCACCTCCCGAAGTATTGACCTTTCCTCCTGAAACACCCTATGTATGTGTCTGTGTGTGTGATGAATAAAACCACGAAGGAAAGGAAACACAGAATGGTGCTCAAGCGCTTTCGTCTAATGACATCCTCAGGAACACTGAAGTACATAAAGAGTTACAGAAAAAAAAATATATATATATATATATATATACACACACACAATAAACGGAGAAATACAAATAAAATTAAACATTAAAAGGATTGTGGGAGGAGCATACAAATTTGTAAGGAAAAACTACCGAATTTTACCACTTTTGCTCGAATCCAACACAAGATCAAATTAATTGTTTCCAACCAATGTTATAGTTAATTAAAAAAATTAATAAATTTAAAAATAAAAATAATCTGCCCAGGTTTTAGCACACTGCCCTTCTTGTCTAAGTTCGATATATATAAAAATAAATTGAAAAATAAAAGTTTATTAGAGTAGCATACAAGTTTAGCAAAGGTTTAGCGTTCTACCCTTCTTATCTAAATCCGTTCTGAAGGAATTCAAAACAACAGGATCGAGTTGAAAAAGACCTTTGCTTATGTTGAAGTTATTTGTAAGTTGGATAATGGCAGACTCAAGAATATTTCTATTAACAATGTTGCTAGAGCGAAACAAAACTGAAGCATTATTCCAATCAATACAGTGGGATAACTCTGACAAATGGACAAAAAGGGCGCTGGACGACTGTCCTGTTCTAACAGAATATTGATGCTGTTTTATACGTGTGCGCAAATCCTTTCCCGTCTGACCTATGTAAAAGGAATCATTGTTTACAACTAATTTTATAGATAATGCCTGAATTATCGGTACGGCTATTTTTTACTATATTTTTCACAATATTGTTATATGAAAATAATACATTAATATCCAGAAGTTTAAGTACATAAGCAATGCCTAAAAAGCCCGGGAAAAATGGAAGTACTAAAATATTCTTTGACAAAGTATGAGTTATTATTCACACGATAGAAAGTTCTTTTTGCCTTGTTGAGACAAGATTCCATAAACGCAGATGGATAACACAGATCACTTCCAATACCGTTGATTTTTTCCAATTCGGCATCGATGTATTCCGGACTGGCGATCCTAAGGGCGCGGAGAAACATTGAAGAAAAAATGGCCTTCTTAGTCGGGGTGTCATGTCCCGAGTAAAAGTGTACGTAGGACAAATTGTTTGTTTTTTTCCGATAGATACTAAACTTAAAACCTGGGCTTTCCCTATGTACACGCACATCCAAAAACGGGATTGAGTTGTCTTGTTCCACTTCTAAAGTAAACTTAATGGAGGGGACTTGATCATTTAACTGAAGATGGAAGTCATCCAGGTCACGATTCATGGGCCAGATACACAAAATATCGTCGATGTACCGCAACCATGGGATGCCAACCCCCAGGATTCTCAGAATGTAAGTAATTTCGAAAAACTCCATATAAATATTGGAGAGGAGGGGCGACAAGGGGTTGCCCATGGCCATCCCAAAAACTTGTTGATAATACTCGTTATTGAAAGTGATGATAATACTCGTTATTGAAAGTGAATTTACAGTCTTTGATGCAAAGCTTAATAAGTTCCAAAACAATGTGTGCAGGTAGTGGCAGGTAATACATACGTAATTCTCGGGAGAGAAAGTCAAGCATATCATCAATCGGCACATTTGTAAACAATGAACAAACGTCAAAACTGATCAATCTGTCGTTGGTTTCAGTACGTGCATTATTCAACTTTTCAGTAAGATCCATGGAATTTTTTACATGTGAATCAGAGATAGTTCCGAGAATGGGGGACAAGACTTTGACAAACCATTTGGAGAGTTTATAAGTAATAGAGCCGACCGAGCTAATAATAGGGCGCATAGGGTTGCCAGATTTGTGGGTTTTAATAAGACCGTAAAGGTAGGGCAGAGAAGGTGAAGTGGACATGAAAAGCGGAATTAAGTCCTTATGATCTTTGAGAATGCGTTTCAAGCCACTATTAAATGATTTGATAAAGTCATCCTGCGGGTTCTTCCTAAGTTTGCTGTATGTGGCAGGGTCCTGGAGAAGCTCGTTCATCTTTCTGATCTAGTCCACTTTGTCCATAATAACTATGGTGTTAGCCTTGTCTACTTTAGTAATATGGAGCTCCCCATCTTTTTTTAATTGTGAGAAGCACGTACTGAAACCAATGACAGATTGATCAGTTTTGACGTTTGTTCATTGTTTACAAAAGTGCCGATTGATGATATGCTTGACTTTCTCTCCCGAGAATTACATAAGTATGACCTGCCACTACCTGCACACATTGTTTTGGAACTTATTAAGCTTTGCATCAAAGACTGTAAATTCACTTTCAATAACGAGTATTAAATTATCAACAAGTTTTTGGGATGGCCATGGGCAACCCCTTGTTGCCCCTCCTCTCCAATATTTATATGGAGTTTTTCGAAATTACTTACATTCCGAGAATCCTGGGGGTTGGCATCCCATGGTCGCGGTAGTCTAGGGTGTGTCGAATTTTTCAACTTTAAAATTCCAAATATGAGGGGTGCTAAAAAGTTGCAGCATGACTTAGGAATTCTAAAGATATTTTTGTTAATTTAATATAATTTAGTTTTGCTTGGTAAGAAGCTACATAAAAATAGTGATTTTTTTGTGGAATTATATAATTATTATTATATTAATAATTATATATGCTGTATATATAATGCACTGCTGTTTTTGCTTATTTCACAGGTTGAAACATATTCATCAGTGTGCTGAAGATTACTTGTCTGTCAGTGTTACCATCCTAACCAGTGGGAATTGACCTACAATGGCTTCTAAAAGGAGGACAAGACTGGGGACATTCACACATATGAGCAACCTAATTGGAACTGGTAGAGAGTTGTTGCCCTCTGAACTCTCAACTCTGCGAGACGTTCTGAAATATGGGCTACTGCTAAGAGAACAAAGTGGTGAGGATGTGAGAAACTACCCAGCAGCCAGTCTTGCAAAGGACATTTACCCTAAAGTGCTTGAAAAGTGGGAACGAGCAAACAGTTCTTTTGTAGTCCCCGTTGTAAATTCACGAGTCACAATCTTAAACAAGATCCAAGAGAGCTGGGAGCAGGCCAAAAACATATCTCTTGGGAGAGGAAAGCTACATGTCAAAGAGGCTTTCATTGCAAAACTTGACAAGCTTTTTGACATCCTCAGTTGCAAGTGTAAAATTGTTCTCTGCTATGAATTTGGCTGCCTTGCAGATGCTGGTTGCAAAAACGAAACTCACATTAACTGTACATGCCTTAGGGAGATGAAGATCCCTGTGAAGGAACTTGCTTTCATTAAAGGTCAGAGAGACAAGTCTGGTTCTATTGGACCACATCAGATTGGCTTGCCAGATCAACCTGAGCACAACAGACAAGTCAAAAAGCAGAAGCGGCAAGAAGACATTAGAAATACCAAGCACGTCTTCAACTTCCAATAAAAAGCCAGAGTACAACACATTAGAAATACCTAATGTTGCTATGCATAGCATCAGATATGGTGTTGGCCTGCGTGCCACAGCTGCCATCACCACTGCTGCCTTTATGGATGCTGGCTTGATCACTGAAGAAAAGAGACTTCTTGTTGATCACAATAAAGTCAAGAGGGCCCAAGAAAAAGTTATGAGATCCCTGGATCAGGAATTTGATGATCTTTGTAAAAAGGGTGAAATTGACTGCATCTTCTTTGACGGCCGTCAAGATACAACTAAAGTTATGCTGAAAGCAGACAATTCAGATCGTCAGTTCCCCAGCATCATCAAAGAAGAGCATTATTCTGTGTGCAGTGAGCCAGGTGGAAGATATCTCTACCACTTCACTCCTGAGAAAGGCTCAACGAGAAAAAAACCTGCTGAAGTTATTGCTGATAATCTTGTAGATTTCATGAAGAAGAAGGGCATTGATAAAAGCCTGCAGGCCATTGGAGGTGATTCTACAAATGTTAACAACACTGGCTGGGAGGGTGGTTCCATGCATTGGGTAGAGGTCAAGCTTTGCCGTAAGCTGATCTGGTTGGTTTGTGCCCTCCACACTAACGCGTTACCCCTGCGACACTTGATCACAGCACTGGATGGGAAGACCTTGTCTAACAACAAGTGGACAGGTAACATTGGCAAGATGCTAGACACTGCAACCGAACTTGAAATTGATCCTTCATTCACCAAACTCTCAATTGGAGAGCCTCTTACTTCACTGAGTGACAATGTCGTAAAGGATCTCTCTACTGATCAAGCGTACGGGTATAGGATCACACAGGCCATAAGGACAGGAAACTTCCCACAGATCTGGCCCTTCTTGAAATTGGTCCAGGAGCCATTCAAGGTGGTTGACAACAGCAAACAGGCTTTGTCGCATATGGTTTCAAAACATGGCCTTAAAGGCAAAACCCTCAACAACTTAAGACTGATAGTGAATACATTGTTGGTGTGTACTACCCCTGTTGGTTCAACATCAAAGTAAAACACTCTTGGGTGGAAGGCCCACGCCACATCTTGTTTCAGCTGCGGCTAGTTAGGCTGCAAAAGAAGGCTGTAGTGGATGCTGTTTTGCCAACCATCAAGCGCTCAGCATGGTATGCATTCAGCGAAATGATAATCCAGACACTCTTGTGCTCAGATGACAGTGAGGAGAGGAGAGCTGGTGTCCAAAAGATTGTTGACATGAGGGGTGGAGATGATGACACACTTGGAGATCTTTCTGTACGTCCCAGGAAGACACCTTCCATCAACCCCAGTGCATGACTCCAGATTCCTGGGATCTTGGGAGCATTGCTCCAGTAAATTTGACCATGAGAAAGAGTAAATTTGGGTTTGGGTTTTGTTCATCCGCTAGACGTTATGCAATTTTTTTGCGTATACATTCTTGTACAAACCAATTTTTTTAAATTACAAATTTAGTTATTTTAAGTTAAGTTGGTAATTCCATATTTAACAATTATTTTTATTTTTTGTTAAGCTTCAATGTTTTGATAATTAAAATTTTATTAAAACGTATATTTTTTTTAATATAAAATTATCAGGATTGGACTATGTTCCATTGATCTCAGCCAGGTTTGATAAATTGGCCAGATAATTACTTGTGCGGTTTTAAGTAATCCACCATGACTCTAGAATTGAAAAGTTTAGTTAAGTTTAAACTTACTTTAACTTACCTACTTTTACTTACTCTTCCTTACTTTTACTAAGTTTAAAGCACTTACTTTTACTTACTTTCATTGTACTATATTTACTTACTTTTACTCACTTTTACCATACTATATTTACTAACTTTTACTTATTTTGTATTTTTTCAGGTAGTCAATAATCAATAATGGATCCTAATATTGATGAAGTTGGAGAGAAAGTGAGGGTGTTAAAAGGGGTTACTTTTGTGGTCAATGCAAGAACAAATATTCAAAGAAGCAAAACTGGGAGGAACATTTTAATTCCAAAAAAATATTTGTTACAATACAAGAGGTCCCAGAGTTTGGGGGCCCACAGCTTAGATATTGCAGTAAAGAAATACCAGGATGAAGTGCAGCAAAGAGATACGGCAAAGCAGTCATTTAGTTTGTTCACAAAATGTGCTAGTGCTAGACCTCAGAAAAATGAACCAACTTCATCAACTGCTAATCTAGAAAATGAAACTTTTTCACTAGATGTTTCACAGACTGAAGAAAGTGCTTCTCCTCCACCTAAGAAACAAAAGGTAAGTGAGGAATCTGCGCATCAGACTAACAAAACTGCTTTAGAGGAATTTGAAAATTCCCAAATCCAGAAGACATTGAATGCAATTTTGCGCCTAACAAAAGAAACTCACCAAGCTGTTGTGGTTAATAAAGAGAAGAGTCAAAATATGCCTTCAAGTTCAAGTGTTGCATCCAAATCTAATAAAGCAAAAAGCAACAAATTTGACATTTCCATAGCCCATTTAAGCAAGTGTAAATCAATACAAGAAATCCTGAACAATGATTTGATCAAATCTACATTCAAATTGGTGGAAAAGAAGGATCTAGGGCATGCTGATGATTCATTTTCAGTACCAAGTGATATAATGGAAAACATTGCAAATAGTGACACTAATATGCCTGATGTAGATATAGCTGTTGAGGATGAAGATGATGATAATCAAGAAGATATTGATGATGCTTCTGATGATAAAATGTTTAGGCGAGTTATAAACTGTACATTATTGTATTATTATGTTTAGCTAAAACAATTTGTAATTGGTATGTCGTCAATTCAAGAGTTTACTATCATTAACCTATCTAGTGGTGTAAGGGGAAAAAAAGTAAATTCAGAGCTGTGCTCCAGTAAATTTTTTCAAATCTGGAGTCATGCCCCAGTGCTTCTTCCGTGTTGGAGCTGACAGACTGGTCTGACGGGGTATTTGAACCTCCTTTGACATGTAAACTGACTACAGCGGAAGTAAAGAAGTTCTTTGACAAGCCTATGCAAGTTCCACAGTGGCCCTGTCATGCTCAGTCAATAGAGAGGTGTGTAAAACAAGTCACAGAGGCAGCAGGCAGGGTGTATACACATGAGAAACGTGAGGGCTATATCAGAGGCCAAGAAACAAGTCGGCGGCTGATGTCCAAGAACGAATCAAAGCAAGACTTGATAAAACTTTTTGTTTAAATATTTATTTTTACTGATGTCATTACTTTCTAATGTTGTTTTATGATTACAAGGATATGTTTTATGATTACTAGTATATGTTTTATGCAGAGAAACTAAAATTTTTATAGCATTACCTGACATTTTGAGGAGCTAAAATTAATAAATGTTGTTTTCCGAGAGCAATTTATGTGCTTTTTAATCAAACGTAGATTTACCAAGCTAAGTGTTGAGCAATCACAAAAATAATAGCAGATTTGAATTCTTCACATCCAAAAACATATTTTTAAAACCCCTCAGTGAAGGAATTGGCAAAAATTAATTTTCACCTCCCAAATTGACACACCCTATGCGGTACGTCGACGATATTTTGTGTATCTGGCCCATGAATCGTGACCTGGATGACTTCCTCCTTCAGTTAAATGATCAAGTCCCCTCCATTAAGTTTACTTTAGAAGTGGAACAAGACAACTCAATCCCGTTTTTGGATGTGCGTGTACATAGGGAAAGCCCAGGTTTTAAGTTTAGTATCTATCGGAAAAAAACAAACAATTTGTCCTACGTACACTTTTACTCGGGACATGACACCCCTACTAAGAAGGCCATTTTTTCTTCAATGTTTCTCCGCGCCCTTAGGATCGCCAGTCCGGAATACATCGATGCCGAATTGGAAAAAATCAACGGTATTGGAAGTGATCTGTGTTATCCATCTGCGTTTATGGAATCTTGTCTCAACAAGGCAAAACGAACTTTCTATCGTGTGAATAATAACACATACTTTGTCAAAGAATATTTTAGTACTTCCATTTTTCCCGGGCTTTTTAGGCATTGCTTATGTACTTAAACTTTTGGATATTAATGTATTATTTTCATATAACAATATTGTGAAAAATATCATAGTAAAAAATAGCCGTACCAATAATTCAGGCATTATCTATAAAATTAGTTGTAAACAATGTGATTCCTTTTACATAGGTCAGACGGGAAAGGATTTGCACGCACGTATAAAACAGCATCAATATTCTGTTAGAACAGGACAGTCATCCAGTGCCCTTTTTGTCCATTTGTCAGAGTTATCCCACTGTATTGATTGGAATAATGCTTCAGTTTTGTTTCACTCTAGCAACATTGTTAATAGAAATATTCTTGAGTCTGCCATTATCCAACTTACAAATAACTTCAACATAAGCAAAGGTCTCTTTCAACTCGATCCTGTTGTTTTGAATTCCTTCAGAACGGATTTAGATAAGAAGGGTAGAACACTAAACCTTTGCTAAACTTGTATGCTACTCTAACTTATTTTTCAATTTATTTTTATATATATCGAACTTAGACAAGAAGGGCAGTGCTAAAACCTGGGCAGATTATTTTTATTTTAAAATTTATTAATTTTTTTAATTAACTATAACACTGGTTGGAAACAATTCATTTGATCTTGTGTTGGATTCGAGCAAAAGTGCTAAAAATCGGTAGTTTTTCCTTACAAATTTGTATGCTCCTCCCACAATCTTTTAATGTTTAATTTTATTTGTATTTCTCCGTTTATTGTATATATATATATTTTTTTCTGTAACGTATATATAGGCTGTAACTCTTTATGTACTTCAGTGTTCCTGAGGATGTCATTAGACGAAAGCGCTTGAGCACCATTCTGTTTCCTTTCCTTCGTGATTTTATTCATCATAAATATTTTTCACGTGTTACTTTCGTGAAATAATTTTCATATATATATATATATATATATATATATATATATATATATATATATATATAACAATGGTTGATAAAATCTTTTTGTCTTACCCATCTACTCCATCCAGTATCTCTATGCTGTGTTTGCGACTCCCTCCCATCGAGAACACTTTTGGGGGAGTAGAAGGCCGAGATCCATGGGGAGAAGAGTCCCTTGGGGTGCGAGCCAAGGGGGTTCCCGAGTAGGATGGAGTCCGAGAGTAATAAGGGGGCTCAGAGGACCCTTGGGTATTACCCCGCATCCACTGAAAAGTAAAACAAAAAAAATATGTAAGCGGGACTCTTCGACAAGATGGCAAGTCAAAGAATGTTGGGATTGCTTAACCACCTCTGTAATGGCAAAGGTCATGTGACGAAGCCAAGGGTCATGTGACGAAGCCAAGGGTCGCTACATCATCTGAATGTGGAAGATGATCACCCATCCAACCACTGAACAGACCCAACCTCGCTTAGTCTCGCTGATCTATCTATCGGGAAGCGGCTATGAAGTGGCTACTACGTAGATCCGGGGTCAAAGGAAAAAGAAATGGCTTACCAATTCTAGTTCATCTTCGCTTCCATAAAATTTCGTATCTTTTTAGAAATCAAAACCAAATACCCGTTAGAATTCAACAGTCGAATTTGCCAAACAGCCGTCAATATTGTGGCTTTTCCCTCATAGTAAATAACTGCATGGTTCAAATTTTGTACAACCGCATTCAAATCTCTCAAAAGTTCGACACAACTGATTTAAAAGTTCCACCTCACAATCTTTATTACGTATTTACTCGTAACGCGGGTATGAACTAACTACATACGGAAAGACCTTCGGGTGTGGTTCTACGGGTGATCCGATATCGGTGGGGAGGTTTTACTTTTCATTATGTCCTGATCAGGGCCGTAACTAGGGTTTAGAAATTAGTGAGGTCCAGATTTTTTTCGAGCGCGGCGGGACGAGCAAAATTCAGACCAAAATGACATCTACAAACACAACCCAAGCTATACACTAAACACAAAACGCTCGACGCTCCCTCTTTTCAAAAGAAAAGCGGTAATATGCGTTTCATACAAGGAGAACGGTTCAGTCTCTTTTTTTTTTTTTTTAGGAAATAATTACCGAGGTCCGGACCTCGGTGACCTCATAGGTAGTTACGGCCATGGTCCTGATAAATTTCCCCAATAACCTCCTCTTTAGTATAACTTGTTTTTCAACTGGAAAACAAAGAATTTAAAGAAATATTTTTTTTTTAGTAAAATTAATAAGAACTTTAAAGGGGAAACTTAAGAAATTTGATTAAACGATTTATAATCCAGAAAATTATTTTAACGCAAAAATATGTGGTGTTAATCAAGATTTACATAAAATAGGAAATACTGCGAGTATTTCATTAAAAAAAAAAAATTTTAACGCAAATTTATTCTCCATTTATGGACTCAAACTATATAGGGTTTTCAGAGACGAGCGTACCAATCATGATGTGAACAAAAATCACCCAAAACATCTTAAATATTTTGAATAAACCGCGCAAAATCCTTAAGATTCCAAACAGGAGCTAAGATTAATTTGTAAATAATAAAAATAATAATAATAATCCTTGTGTTAATTTGAACCTATATTTATGCATTGAATCTGTAAGTCCTCAAAAGGCTTCTGAATGCATACACACTGATTTAAATTCCAGAAAAGCAAAGCCCTATTCTATA
The DNA here is from genome assembly GCA_023014485.1 of Bathynomus jamesi. NCBI lineage: Eukaryota > Metazoa > Arthropoda > Malacostraca > Isopoda > Cirolanidae > Bathynomus > Bathynomus jamesi. Next base: position 353,074 of record JAJOZX010003414.1, on the reverse strand, counting down.
ACACATTATATTCTCTCAATGAATGACATCTCAATATTTAATAATTTTTAGACATAAATAATGAAAAAATTTGCAACAAAAAAGTGTCATAATATCGACGAAGGAAATGTATTTTATAAAACATTTCCTCGCCTTTAATTTCTCCTAATCTCTAAAAGTCACGTGATTTTAATAATCTATCCGCGCATCTTCGTGACGTCACTATGTTCATGACAAAAATACAGTTTTTAGAGTAAAGGCTTCTCATAGTAAGAATTAAGAACAGTACATCATTTTGGCTAGTTCTAAGTAAAGAATTAACTCGTTTATGAAGCAAATGAAGAACTACTACATTACCTTTCGTAATTTTAAGTTCAAAAATGTTTACCTTAAAAGAGCCCTTTCAACCGATACGCTCTGGCGATGGTCTAGTTGCGGGCCTGGCTCGAATAACATCACTAGAACAATTGCGTTACGCTGTTACACTCTTATGTACCACAACTAAACACTTCTCACAGCCGATTAATTTTTCAACAAACCACCACACCACACTCAGAACACTACCAAAATATCTACAGTACACCAACACCTCTTACTCACCTGACCTTCACTCGAAATAACTCGTTGTTGCGTTAGTCTCTTAATTGAAGTCCAAACTATTCACGAACGTCTAGATACTAATGGGCTCCCGGTAGCTCAGTGGTTTCGGTGTCGGACTCTGGGCGGTGAGGCTGTGGGTTCGTTCCCGGCTGCTGGGACTAGGGTTGGATGGGACCGGCCACTCGCCCTGTTAATGTTCGGGTTTCGATGACCTTTGGGGCACAATCACCCCGACACTGAAGGAAAATGAGTTCCGGATGTTACCTGTTGCTTTGCCTAAATACTATTTTTTTCATTGTAGGAAGGAGTGGCCAAGTGCGAATGCCCGCAACACGCCTGCCCCCACCCCCGAATAGGCGAAGGAGAGCCAAAATTAAGGTCCAAGGTTTTCGAGGTGCCTGGATACTCTGCGTTTGAAAGACTGGAGGTCATAGACAGGGGGAAAGATGGACTGAGGAAGATTGTTCCAGAGTTTGACTAGTTGAGTAGATGAAAGCTCGAAAATACCAATTAACCATTGCGTTAAAGAGTTGGACGGAAAAGGGATGAGAAAGTGTTGAAAGTCTGGTGCTGCGTGCTCTCCTTAAAGGAGAAAGCGTGGAGTTAGAGTGTTCAGAAGAGCAGTGTCTGTTATAATAGCGATAGTAAAGAGAGAGAGAGAGAGAGTGAGGCAACATTGTGGCGAAGAGAGAGGGATTAAAAACAGTCAGTAAGAGGCGGGGAATTAATGAGACGAAAAGCCTTTGATTCCACCCAGTCAAATAGAGCTGTATGGATTGAGCCACTCGACATATGAAAAGCGTACTGCATACAGGGGCGGACAAGACCCCTGTACAGAGACAACAACTGAGTGAGGGTGAAGAAACTGTGGAGCCGGTACATCACTACAGCACACCTAACCTCTTAGAAGTTGTTTTAGAAAGAGTATACAGTACGTGATCTTTCTGGGAAAGATCACGAGAAAAAGAAACGCCAAGAAAGTTAGAGAAGAGGAAGGATTGAGTTGTGTATTGTTGAAGGTAAGGACATAGTCGTGTGGAAGATTGTGACGAGTAGACAGATGAAGGAATCGAGTTTTTGAGGCAATGAAAGCCACGAGGTTTTCTCTGCCCCAATCAGCTATTGTAGAAAGTACTTACTTCCAGAGTCGCCTGATGTCTGGGGTTTAATCTGGCAGTGACTGTGTGGCGATCTTGCCTACCATGCAGGATGTCAGACCTGATAGGTAAAATTCTTAATTAGTTCAAAACGTTAATTCATACCCACCCTCAAAACACACACAACACACACACACACGCAACGTTAATAAATCAAAATTCAAAACTTTTACAAAAACTAATTTCTATTTTTAATTACAAAAACGTAAAATTTTAATGCCCGATTGACGATACCGAAATCTAAAATCAAGTAAAACTATAAACTTCACACGATCAATTACTAAAATCTACAGACAAAAATCGTGCTCACAGTTTTACTAATGCGCATAATGTAACAACGATAGTAACAAAATTACATTATACTATATTAACATAAACCCGCACTGAAAAAGTTATTAAAAATACAGAAATACTAAACATTTATTACGAAAGATATACGAATTATCTTTAAAACAATTCATTTATGCCCCCAAACATATTTCTCTCACAGTCAAAGAAGCAAACACGCACAAGTATCACCTACTTACGTGTAATACTGATCTAAGTACATGTTCTTGGCATCGACTTCTCCAAAGGAGCTGTGCAAAGGACTGTCAAAAGTTCAGTAAAAAGAAAAAAAAGTTTCGGCAAACAACGAAAGAAAAATATCTGCAAAACTGGAAAACTAATAGAGGCAAACTAAATTTTAAGGAATGATGCTAAAAACATTATTTAATCTAAAGCATTCGAAACATCTCCACAAACCACAAATGCAAATTTTAGAGGTTAAAATATGAAAGTTAACAAAACTTCAAACTTCTTATGCAGAAAGTAAAGTAAAACAAAACAAATAAGATTGTAACTCCCTCCATTAGTCCTTCCTTGCCGCATTTATAAATGTGGGCGTATTGTACAGTACGCGGGAGAGAGGTGTGCGGGTGTGGTAGCCCCAAGAAGCGAACCCCGATCCCATTATTAAACTATAAACCCCAAACAGCCGGCCCTCCATAAACCACGCAAGAAGGGTAAGACAGGAGTACGTAATTTAGTAATATACCGAGGGCCATCTCTCTCTCTCTCTCTGTCTCTCTCTTTCTCTCTCTCTCAAATTGGACCAAAACACCATTTACTTCACACGATGCTTCAGTACAAAAACATTAAAAACAAAATGAAACATTTGAAGTCGATTTTCTCTCACATGCTACTTTCGCGACTCCTCGAGGGTTTGCCTGCGTATTGTGCTGCAGAAGAAGCCCTTCGGCTGTTTCCGGGCGAGGGACTACCCTCGGGTGAGGCCGTACGACTGCTTCTGTTGCTACGGCTGACGTGCGTAAGAGCAGCCTCTTCCGCAGCCACTGAAGAAGGGAGAAAAGAGGAACTTGGCTTCAATTTCGCGCGAGAATTACGGAGTACAAAACGATAACAAATTAATATTTTAGTCTAGCTCTGACGTTGTTCACAGTGAAAAAACTTCTCGAGTAGATTTCTATTAGAAAGGGAAAAGACAATTGAGTGGGAAATAGGTACCAATGGGACTCGAACACGCGTCGCGTCGTTATTTCAGTCAACACTCCGACCGACACCGTAAATATTGGCCTTGCTTGAACGAACCTATTTGTGGTTCTGGATGGTATGAACAGTAGGAACGATGACTGAAACCACGCGACCACAGGTTCGAGTCACACTAGATCCTTCTTTCCAACTTTATTTCTTTTCACTTTCTAACTTGAGTGTGACTGTTACAGTTAAACATTTACAGGTTTTTATTCTCGCTCATAAAAGAAACCGTCGTAGAACACGTCGTTGTTTAGGATTCCATTATCACTGGGGCGGAGGGGGTTACATATGCCATTAAACACTTATGAAGTCAGGCAAAGTCCTGTTTCCTTCGGACGGTGTTTCCTGAACAGAGTCGCCAAATTTCATAAAAACCACAAAAATAGGTAATTCAAAATTCGGAACTTACTTCGAGATATACAAACTCAAATGAAACAAAAACTTTCAAAATTTTTCAGATCCATAAGTAAACTACGTATATAGTCTCAGTTTGAAGTAACGTAGTGCGCAGGGGGGAACTGGATGTTGAACAGTGGGAAACGCAAAACCTCAGGAGTACCGTGAAAGAAAAAAGAAAATTCTCAGGGTTGCCTTCAACCAGAAAAGGTAGGGAACCACTGCCTTAAGAGAACCTTCCTAAGTCTCATGATAACTTATTTGTTTGGTTAATACTGACAAAATTTTACGAATTAATAATAACCTGGCCTGTCTTTGAAGAAAGAAGAAAACACAACGAAGTTGTTGATTTGAGGAACCTCTTTCTCCAGTCCATAATGTTTCTTCAAGAAGGACAAGAACTTCTCTGATGGTTTATCAACTGCCATGTGTCCTGCTCCAACATTCTGGTGCTGTAATTAGGGAAAAAAATATATGGATACAAAACTCCTCACAAACGGATCATTTGTAAAAATTAATTAGATTACTAAAATCTTTTTTACGACTTCACTAATCAACAATTTATTATACAATAATTATACTTAAAATAAAAACTAAAATTATAATAAAAATATTGGTCTAATACTTTGCCTTAAATCCCCGAGTTTAGGTAAAGGCGTAATGTGCCCCTAGATGGACCATGTCAATAAATAAATAAATAAAAGCCTCAATTTCCTACTTACCATCAACATGTAATCAAACATCCTCCTTCCATAGCCTCTCCTCTGCCTCGACTCATGAATATAGAAATCGAGCACACAGAATGGTGCCACCTCCTTCGTCACCTGATTGGAGTCCAAAAGGAACAACTTCTTGCGACCAACCTTTAACATTCCAACCACGACTGTCCTTTCACTGATATAGGTAATAAACAATTCAGAAGCAATATTAGATTCTAAAACCTTTCAGACATTTAACAGAATGAATTTATAAGAATATAAGATTAAAATGATCAATCAAGTTTTAATCAAACTGATGCATATAATATTCATCATTATTTGTCATTCTAGGTGAGAGGACTTACTTCCCTTCAGATAATTATAGTGCATCAGCCCATAGACAAAACCTTTTCACAATCATTTGCCTAGGCCCTCCATTATTATTTCTTAGTCTAATAGCTAATTTAGATATACTGGTACCTTTCCATAACTAATTTTAATTCAGTAATGTATCGTAGCTTTACATAAAAATAAGTTTTACTTGAAAGATATGACCTTATATCAGTAATAACTTGATCCATTTGCTAAAAGCATATGTACGTACTGTAAAGTGGAGTGAACAAGGTTGACTTCAAGCACAGTCATGAATCTTTTTTAAAGTAGGCTTAACTTAATAAATACTGAAATTACGAATTTCAATTTGGAAAGGAGTTCAATATCTGAGAGAGTAGATAAATATAAAAAAAATATTTACTGACAATTTTTCAGAGATGTACAGTAGGCTATTCTAAAAATGCCACAAGTCACTCCATTTTACATTATATCATGAAAAGAATAAGAGCTGATGCACATACTTATAAGTTAACTGACCAGAAGACCCCCACTTCCCAAATTTTAAATCACAGAGAAACGGGAAAAGGACTCTCCATCTGCGTAAATTTACTTAACTTCAAAATAAAAATATTTAAAATTGTAAATGGGCTACCCAGTAGCTTAGTGATTAGGGTGGCAAATATTGAGTGGTGAGTCTCTGGTTCACTCCCACCTGCTGGCTACCAGGTTGGGTTGAGTTGGCCACTTACCCTGTTCATGCTCAGGCTAAAGGTTACTCATGAGGCACACTTGTCCCCACATTATGGGTAAATGAGTTTCCTGACTGTTGCAGTACCTTCTTGAACATAAATCAATTAGCCTTCCCAAACTTTAACTTCAACAAATGATTCAACTGCAACAAAAAGTTTGAAATTCAACAATTTTACAAAATTTGTATGATGACAAAAGCAAAAGTTGATTCATACTTCTCTGGTTCATCTTCTTTCATTAAATATAAGATATGATCAGAGTTCTGAAGTTTGTCCGATGTAGTGATCACTCTATTAAGACTTTGAGCAAATGAAGATGCCTCACCAATTGCATTGATAATTTCATAAAGCTGCTGATATTCAACCCTGAGGAAGGAATAGAAATTATGTTACGAGATAGTAACATCTTGCTGTATCGTAAATATTCTAATCTAATAATTGGGAAAAAGCTTTATTCCTGAGATTAAATAGGTTGTGTTCTTGTATGACAATAACCTACCTAGTACCTTACTGCTCATAAGAGGTCACTGGTCTATACTAAAATCATGAATATGTACAGTATTTAAAGCTGTTACCAATCCCTCAATAGCTGTATCAAGATCAAATGTGAAAAACAAAAAAAAACAAAATTTTTAAATAGAATCAAATGGTTCATGAAATCTGCAAATCATTTTTCCTTATAAAAATCTGAATAAACTACTGATCTTGATTCCTAGCCAGATTAGGCCAACTTTTCTGATAGGTTGAAGCATTGTTGGATAGGCAACATTTCAGTCAGTAACTTTCTTTAAATTACAAAGTTCTCTCTTAATTAGATCCTATAAGTTAGCCAATGGTTGATCATGGAAGGATATTGGTATAGGTATCTATACAAAACTAAGCCAGTAAACTACTACACCACAACTAACTACTAGATGCTATACTGTTAGGCCAGCCACATGCGCAGCCAGCCTTAGGATTTTGTAATATGCAGTCATATTTAAAGGATCTTATTTCAAGGATGGTACCACAGAGCTAAAGCTAAGTATCTGATGTTGGGTTTTCAGCAATGGATGAGGGAATAAACCTCTCCTTCCCTCACAAAGATCTATATCTCCCACCCCCCCAAAGTACAACTTAAAAATATCAAGATCTAATTTAAATATTTAACCTTTAAATGCATGATTTTTTGTGCATCATAGCTTATACATAATGATCCATGCTATACCATTTATTAAAGGGTTCAAATTACAAAAGAACAAAATGGGAGAAAATCTAATTAATTTATGAATTAAATAACAATTTTGTAGTTTAGAGCCATCTACCTATGGGTGAATAATATATAATAGCTTAAGATTTCATAATACAGTACTGAGTTATGTGGCCAAGTTGTTACTTACTCTTTAGGTTATATACACAACCCCTGGCCAAATTATTAGAATCGCTAGTCAAAACTTACGGGTACCTTTTTATATACTCTTCAGGGAAGTTAAATCATTATTAAGAAATTAAATCATTAAAAGGGTTATCTTTTAACAAACCTAAACTTCTTGTTTTCTGTGACATTTGCTATTTCTTCAAACTGTCCTTTCCAAACTGTAGATCTACAGAAGATTGTATAAATGGTCCTCAATAGTATCTCTATTTCCTTCATTATTGGTACTTTCTTCCCAGTATCAGTTAATCCTAAGTCTTCTCGATGGGCTACACAGTGTTGTTCCGTTAAATGTGGAATGCATTTCTTAAGCTGTGTGGCAACACCAATGTTTTTTCCTAATATAACAGAGGCACCATCTGAAGTGAACATCACCATTTTCATCAGGTCTAGTTCATTCTGGGAGTAGAAATCCTTGATCGCGGCTATAATAGCTTGTGCATTGCAAGTACATATCATCTACCAGGGTTATTCAGTCCACTTTTGGCAAGACCTCAAATAAGAAACTACCTAATTGATGGAAAGTCTTGCTTTTATCAGTGAATGACCCACCTGCTATAAGCTATCTATAGTATAAATATAAATCTTATATCTATGGTACTTACTGAATAATTAATGAAAAATGGCAGTCCACCCCCATCAGAGTTTTGGGGCAAAGTGGTCCTAGCTACCAGGGTCTGGGTCCCAAAAGTCTGTTAGCTTTCACTTGTAATCCACTGTTTGCTCAATGACTGTCACAAGAACATGTTTTTACACTAGTAAGTTTGTCATTTGTCATTTTTCTTTTTATATACATATACACCATATATAACAGGTGTACATAAAGTCAGGATCTATTTTTGTGAAGCACTTGGAAATTATATGGAATTCAATCATAAAATGATAAAGTGGTAACATTTATTAAATAATTAAGAGTAGGATTCGACGTGACGCCCATCAGTATCCCTGCACAGCTCAAATCGTTCCGCAGCATTTCTAAACACATTCTGGAGCATTTGCGGGGTTATGTTATCTGCAGCAGTTCGTATACGTGTACGTAAGTTTTCAAGACTCGTAATCTTCGTCTGATAGACGTGCAATTTGATAAAGCCCCATGCAAAGAAATCTAAAGGGGTTAAATCTGGTGATCTCGCTGGCCAAGGTCTGTTGCTTCCGCGTCCGATCCAGCGATTTGGAAAACGTCCATTTAGATAATCCTGAACAATTTTGGCATAGTGACAAGGAGCACCATCATGTTGATAGACGACGGGGATAGGATTGTTAGTACCGTCGTCTATCAACATGATGGTGCTCCTTGTCACTATGCCAAAATTGTTCAGGATTATCTAAATGGACGTTTTCCAAATCGCTGGATCGGACGCGGAAGCAACAGACCTTGGCCAGCGAGATCACCAGATTTAACCCCTTTAGATTTCTTTGCATGGGGCTTTATCAAATCGCACGTCTATCAGACAAAGATTACGAGTCTTGAAAACTTACATACACGTATACAAACTGCTGCAGATAACAACCCCGCAAATGCTCCAGAATGTGTTTAGAAATGCTGCGGAATGATTTGAGCTGTGCAGGGATACTGATGGGCGTCACGTCGAATCCTACTCTTAATTATTTAATAAATGTTACCACGTTATCATTTTATGATTGAATTCCATATAATTTCCAAGTGCTTCACAAAAATAGATCCTGACTTTATGTACACCCTGTATATATATATATATATTTTTTTTTCAAACACTTAGGTAATACTATAGGCTACTTTTAATGTAACAGTTGCTAATATTTACATTAGAACAAAGCCTTCTCACTTCACTATACAACTGTTAGCTAGTTGTTCTTTTTCTGGAGCTTTAAATAGGCCCTGAAGTTTTGGTATTCACTGTTTAGGATGTGTGTGTTAAATGTAAAAGGTACAGTATTGTGCCTTTCACAGTGAAAGGTCCATACATGAAGAAGCTCCTGTTGACCTGATCTATGTCTTCTTGTTTGGGCCAAAGGAACTCTGAAGTATTTGGGGTTTGAATCATTAACTTTACTGTTATGGCATCACCATTGACCTCCATCACTCTGCCCACATAATACCTCCTGTCATAATATACTGCATAATATTCTTGTACTTTAATATCATTGTGAATGTTTCTGTAATGTTCATCTGACTTATCTCCATCACTATCGGAGTCCACAATTCTCTCCAGTTCATCATTTACATCATCTTCCTCTTCTACTTCTGCCTGTAGATTCTTTCTTTCAGTCATTTTCTTTGTTTCTTTTTGTTTCTCCACTTCTGCTATTCTTTGACAAAATCATCATGCGTTAACAACCAGGGTTGGCAAAAACCTAGGTTTTTCACAAAAAAACCACTGGGTTTTTTGGTTTTTGATGGGTTGAAATTTATTTTAGAAAGGTTCAATAATTATGTAGTGCCTAATATATCTATTTTATTAATTTATTTATCTAATCTACAATATATATTAAAACATCTTTATTTCACAGAAAGTTCAGATATGAGAGATAATAATGACATATTAGAATTTTCTCCATTTTAATTTTAGATCTTTCCTTTATTTCTTAACAGCAGATTTCAGCTTTATTTAGACCTAACTCAAATTTAAATTTTTAAGATGCCAAAGAGTTATAGAGGTGGAAGATCTAAAGCTAGCAAATGGGATGAAGTGACTTTATTAAGTGATCAGCCTACTAGAGTACTATGCTGTAGTGGGGTTATCTTGACTAACATCTTTTCTTCTTCTTGTTTCAGGATGTAACCCCCATGTTAATGGAGTTAGTCTTGCTTAATGCCTGACTAGCTCAGTAGTTTGTTTAGATCCCCTTTAGTCTTGTTTTTGTTGATTCTTGTCAGAAAATTCACCTTCAATTTTTAGAAAAGACAAACCTCATTTTTAGTCACAGTTGGCTTCCGCTTGTGGAAGTTCTAGCTTGCCAACTAAATTTGGTAAGAACAAGAAAACTCAAGAAAAACAGAGTGCGTTGTGATAATGGACATTGCCTGTGCATAACGTTGTGCAGGCTAAGGTATTGCTAGGACCAATAGTTTCAGGTTTTGCTTCTCCATGGCTTAACTATAATAGATAGGTGTGATTGGATTGACCTCAAGTCTAGCTTAAGGATGTTAGGTCCAGTGAGGTCGATTGTATTGTCTAATTGTACCATTCTAGCATAGGTTAAGTTTTTTATCTTTTTCTAGAAATTCTATTTTTGTTGTCCAGTATTTTTACCATTGTATAACATACCCTTTCAGGTTTTTTTTTGAATTTCCAGTTCTTGATCTTAAGCCATGTTTAGACTCAAGCTCATAACCCATTCTAGCTCTTGTAAATAATTCAAGTTAGTTGCTAATAAACCCTTAGAATTCTACCAACTAGTTTTTTTTCAGCCTTTGTCCTCATAGACTGGGGTCATTGCTTTCAAGGATTTACAATTCAGAGGGTAATATCTGCTTTTCTCATTCAGCCACATTTGGTTTACTTCACAATCAGTTTGCTAAAATCTTGCTTGCTTGTTGTGTATGCCCATATTTGGTTGAAGTCCTCAAGTATTGCCAGGTGTACATTGCACACACCTTTCCTGAAGCCAAGGCTTTCCAGGTTCTCAAGTGGACCCAACTCAGACACAGTGTTAATCTTTGGAATAGCTAGTAGGTCAAGTCCATTTCTTGGTTCAGCCGTGTGGGAGTCTCGTTTGCCCCTCAGTGACAGTCAGTGGAGGTGAGAAAAACTTCACCACCCGGGACCTTCTCATTTCCCGTCATCAAGAAGTAGCCAAGTTACGGTATTCTAGTTAAGTTCATTAGCTCTCCCCGCAACATATTTTTGGTGCCCAGACCCGGGAAATTACGCCGGCTAGTTTACTGAGGCACCCAGCGAGACAACTGAGATGGCTGAGTTTCAAGAATTGCAAGACCAGATCAGTCAGCTTATAGCTCTCATGACCCAGCAGCAGAAGACCATGGAAGAGTCACATCAAGCATGGGAACATAAGTTGAAACAACTCGAGGATGTAAACGCAGAATTAAGGACTAAGTATGACCAATTATCAAGGGAAAATGCTGAATTGAATCTTCAGAATTCATATTGGCAGCAACAGGTGGACCAGCTGATGAGGAAGCAGCAGCAGAAGGATAGGCTGAATCTAGAGAGAGATTCTTATGACTCAATGCCCGAGCTTGAGAATTTGGATGATGTGGTGTGTGTTTCGAACAGGGAATAAGGTACCAGCAGAGGAACACGAACTTTCAAGAAAGAAAAGACAAAGCTGGCATCTCCTAAACCCATCAAGACACAACGCAATAGATCGACCAGCTCCAGTTCCAGTTCTTCAGATAAGACCTCCAGTCTTCCAGATGCTGAGAGGAAGGTTAAACATACTAAACATTCCTCCATTTTCAAGAGTAACAACGGTTCAAGGATGGCACCAGGAGTTTATCCTACCAGTGCTCCAGATCTTGATGAATTTGATGTGTCAAGTGGAAGATCTTTTCCTGAATATCTAGAAGCCTTCAAACGTCATTGCTCAGCCAAGTTTACTTGTGAACGGAGAGACTGGACTGGAACACTTGGAAAATATCTAACAGGAAAATTCAGAGATTTGTATAATGCTTATGGGGGTTGCAGTGTGGCATATGATGAGATGAAGGCTAGATTGTTGGCGTGCTACAAGAGAATGAAGAAAACCTTCACAACTGGCAAGGTGTCAGAATTCAAGAACGCGACAATGAAGCCTGGAGAGACACCAGATGTATATGCTGCAAGACTCGAGACTCTGGCTCACCAGGCCTTCCCAAATAAAGCACTCGAGACAAGCAAGGAGTTGAGGAGGAAGTTCTTGGAGACAGTTCCAGCTGGGTTGTCACAACTGACCCGGATCATCAATGAGAACAAGACCTTGCATAACAAGAAGGTGACTTGGTCCAACATTCAGGATTTTGTGGCCATGCATTCAAGTGATGGACCATCCCTTCCAAGGCAAGAAACCATTGAGGTTTTCCCGGTGCAGATCCCTCCAGCTCCAAAGCCTTCCAGAGAGTCATCCAGACACAAGACACCTAACCAACAATATCGACGAAACAACCAAGGTCATGAAAAAGGACAATGGAACGGAACTCGCGTCTTCCATTCTGGGAATAAAAATGGAAATCAGAAGTCCCAAGGTCAACATCAAGGAAGGGATCGTCGAAAATCTCAAGATCGAAATTAGCAGAGAGGACAACAACGTTCTCAGGAGTGTGAAAGAAACTCCAGTCAGTCAAGATCCCAAGAAGACACAGAGGTCAAGATATGTCGGTGGTGTGCAAGGAAGGGACACCTTCAACAGGACTGCAGAAGATGGGAAGGAGCGTGTTTTATGTGCAGTAGTCTGGATCATATGGTTCGAGATTGCCCTCGCAATCAGCAGCAATGACAATCAAGCTCCAGGACATCACCTTCCTACCACTGTCCTTTGTGTCAAGGACCTCATCCAGGAATGTTCTGCCCTTCTAGAAGACAAGGTCAAGAAAATTTGTCTCAAGGAAACCAAACTAATGAAACTACCCACAACAATCAACAACAGTCGGGAAACTAATCAGTTCCAATGAGATCAGGGGCTCATTGGAAGCTGAAGTCCAATCTTCAAGAAATGATCTTCAAGAACCCGATTATCATCATGAGATCCCACCCAAAGATGACAGAAAACCTCTCCAGATGAATACCAACCAGAACATGACTGTAGCGTCTGAAGTGGGTGATGATTAGAGACCAGATTTTGCCCTTTTTGCCTTTTTTATTCCCGTTTATAGATTCATAGGCTTCTTTTAGAGAAATCCATTTCGGGACTGTGGGATGTATATAATTAAATGTTATAGTGCCTATAAACACCTATTTTGATGGTTAGTGCCTAATTTTAAAATACGTGCCTATATATGCCTTTTTTAAATTTTATTGTACTAAGTAAAGCAAAATAACTCGCATTTTTTTTAAACTTGTAGGCCTAAATAGGGCAGGGGATGGAAAAACCGAGGCTAGTCCTGAGGCAACCAGCACAGCCAATCAGATCACAATACGTCATTGTGACGCGTTCAGCCTCGATCATTTTGTTTGGTGCGTGCAACGTGGTGTCTTTTTTCAAGTGCTTTTGCTAAATAAAATCTCACGTTTGTGCTTACAGCTTTTTTTATAAGTGATAAAAAATGCCTAAGGACAAGACAGCCAAAAGTGTTCTGTTCAGGCAGTGGATCAAGAAGGACTCAAACTTCACTACGGATGGTAGAGTTATTTTCTGCCAACCTTGTTCCAAAGAGGTACGTTGCAACATTTTTTATTCTCTATCCAAAATAACAAACCCACTCGATGTAAACAAATGCATGCGAGGGAATTTGACGCTCCAACAATGAGTGATAATGTGAGCTTTTCCGAATTTAATAGCATCCTAAAGATAAATTGGTAAAGAGTGGTGAAAAACAAATTGTTTTAAATTATTTTAATATTAATTTAATTAATCGAACAACCAACTTCGACGTTCGACTAATGCATTTTATAATTTAGTTACCCTAAAAATTGTCGTTTTCTATAGTTTCTGAAAAAAAAAAAAGATTGGTATCTAAAGAAATTATTAAGTTAAGTTGGGTTCTTATAATGAATAGAGAATAATAGCTTTTTGTTTGTTGTTAATTTGATTTATTTTAATGCATGGCGCAGTAATTAAGTTTGTTTTTCAGTAATGTTTTTCAGCATGTGACTTGCCTCGCTCATGCTCTCCATCGGGTGGCAGAAAACATCCGGGGACATTTTAGGAACGTAAATGCACTTGTATCATCGGTGAAGAAGGTCTTTCTCAAGGCACCTTCACGAATTGCTGCTTTCAAGGCAGCTCTTCCAGAAACACCCTTGCCACCTCAGCCAGTTTTGACTCGATGGGTTTCCTGGCTTCAAGCTGCCATGTATTATGCTGAAAATATCAGCGAAATTGCCAAGGTACGAAACATATTCAGTTTAATTAGTACATTCTTCTACAGCCATTTCAAAAGCAGCAAAGCACATTTCATCTTAATTCTGTTTTTTGTTGCAGGTCGTTAAAAACTTAGATGAGCATGAGGCAGTCGTGATAGGAGAAGCGAAGGAGGCCTTATCGTGTCTAACCCTTTGAGGAGACATGGCCTACATCATGGCCAATTTTGGATGGGTGCCAGGGACCATAACCAGGCTGGAGGAGAGAGGCCTGCCATTTGTTGAAGCAGTGGAAATAGTTCAAAATTTAAGGAAGGAGCTGAGCCAGGTTCCTGGTAACGTAGGGAAAGAAGTGCAAAATTTGAAAATGTTCTCAGACGCAATCCTGGTTGGCAAACGTGAACGTTTCAATAGTGTTCAAAGGAGAGTGTCAGGAGGTTCTGGACTTTGAGCCAAGCAAATTAGCATCTTTGAAGTTCGCACCAATTACGTCTTGCGATGTTGGAAGGTCATTTTATCAATATAAAAATGTATTGAGTGACAGGCGATGTCAATTTAAGCCACAGAACCTTGAAAAATTTTTAATCATCAATTGCCATTTCAATTTATAGTTTAGTCAAGTTTTTGTAAGATAGTTTAAATGTTTGGATTTTACTTTGATTCAAATAAAATGTTTGATGGTTTTTGAGATGTTTAGTTTATTTTTTACAATAAAAATCCTGATATTCATCAGAACTGCAAATGGGTTTACTGTAAATCAACAATAATAAGAGAAAAGTGGGAAAATAGAAATGCCTATTAAGTGCCTTTTTTAGCTTTTAGTGCCTATTTAAGCGACTTTTTTAGGGCTTCTTTAGTGCCTTTTTGCCTACCTATTATTGATTTTTTAGTGCCTATCAATCCTAACTCTAGTGATGATGCCACCCCTGGACATCCAGAATTACCCAGTTCAGAACAGCAGTATCCACAAACCACTGGAAATGAACTGAATCCTCTAGCATCTTCATGGACACCTAAACCAGCACCTCGAACCCATATACCTAGGTGTGACATTGCAGATGAGACAGTTCATGGTCCAGATATTCCAGGAGGTCATTTTCGAGGTGTCCAGTTTGCCGAACTCGAACCTGCGGAAGTGTTAACAATTGATGTTACCCTTCAAGACACTAACATCCCAGGGTTAATTGACACGGGAGCATAAGTTAGCTTAATTTCCAGTGAACTGGCACAACAACTTGGTATTCCAATAGATACTAGAGATATTTCCACAATTCGAGGTGTAGGTCCAGATGCTTCAAGGGAAACTATAGGTTCAATCCTACTCTCAGTTTCTTTGCATGGTATTGTAATGTCTCCTTTCAAGTTTCTTATCCTTCCCACTTTGGATTTTAAATATCCCATTTTTCTAGGTTTAGATTTTCTGCGGGCTAACAAATTACAGATTAGTCTAGCACGTAGACGGGTTTCAGGGAAGAACTGATGGTTCTACGTGGGAAATTTATCTAGGTACGAATGGAGAAGAGTGCAAAAGGATTTGTTACAAGGTTAAGTGTTGGGCTGTAGAAGGTGTGTAGGTGAATGATTGTGGACCTGTAGAAGTAAAAATTCAATGGGAACATCAAGGAGTAGATGATGATGGTACATGTCCATGTTCGAGAAATTTGGGGGAATGGTTCTATGATGGGACAGTTTCAAGCGTGCATCTTGGAGAGAAAGTGGTAGGTGTTCCAGGGATTGTAAATCTAGATTGCCCTTCCATTCTAGTCTACACTAC
>JAJOZX010003414.1:255000-332500 GCA_023014485.1 Bathynomus jamesi | reverse complement strand
GTCAACCATACCATTGGTGAGCTTTTACGGAATCTGGTTCAAGATTCTAGCTCGTGGGATTTGAATCTCCCGAAGGCCATTATGACCTACAATGGCACGATTCATTCTGAGTTAACTATGCCTCCAGCCCAGTTCTTGTTATCATCCGCTCATCCAGATCCTATCCCAGTTTCTATTCCCACTCCAGTTCAAGAACAGTGATATCCAGGACATCTGGTTTTTGTCCCTTTACCAAGGGGCAACTTGTCATTCGAAAGGTTGTTCCAAAAGGTAATCTAGTTTCTAACAAGTTTCTGCCCAAGTACTGTGGGCTGTTTCAAGTTGATCGAGCAGCGAAGAATGGTGTGACCTACGTCATTTCACCAGCTTATCCAGATTGGCAGCCACACTTATCCATGAGTCGAGTTCATCATTCTCAGTTGAGGAGCTGGATGGAGGCTCCCAATTTCTTGAGGAATCATCCTAGTTATTCCAGGTTAGTTCAGGTTCCATGGGTTAGCATAGAGGAGGAGGATGAGAGTTTTCTAGGGTTTGAAACCCCAAATGTTCCAGTTTGTTCCCCAGGCTTTTCTTGTTTGTGGGACAGTTCGTCAGAAGATGAGACTGATCTCTTTGATTCTAGTAGTGATTCGAGCGAGTTTCTAGGATTTCCAGATCAGAATATGGTCAATTCTAGACCATGGCTTGATGATCTAAGTGAAAGTTCAAGTTCTTCAGATTCCTCTGAATCCTCTGGGATTGACCTGGATTTGTCCACTGACAGAGTCATGAAGGAGGGTGAGATTCTCGCTACTTTTCTGGCAGAGTTGGAGGAACCCTCCAGTCATCAAGAACCGCTGGTAGTTGGAAATTTGCGTCCATGTTCATTTCTAGATGAAGTTAACCTTGAGGTTCTTCAAAAAAGTGATCGTGTGTTGAGACAACTTAAGTCCTATCTAGATAAGGGTTGTTTTGGGTATTGTCCTAAAGCTCTAGTGAGATATCGCCGTTATCTTAAAGATATCTACTTCGAGAATGGTCTTCTAGTTAAGTACATGAACCAGAAATGTTTCCCCAAGTTCTAGTACCTTTTAATTTCCTGATTGAGCTGGCCATTACTATCCATCTAGAGATGGCACACATAGGCCGAAACAAGGTCTTAGATGTTTTGTCTGGGGAAGTGTTTCATCCTCAGTTATATCAAGTTGTGCAAGAGGTGGTCACATCTTGTTCCCAGTGCCAGCTCAATAAGGTTTCCAGCCAGATCAGGGCTCCACCTACCCTGAAGATCGTGACCCAGGCACCATTTGAGTTGGTGGCTGTGGATCTAGTATTGTTCCCCAGAACACCTCGGGGGAATCTAGGATGTTTGATGGTGGTGGACCACTACTCCAAGTGGGTAGTGGCTGTTCCATTTCCCAACAAGACTTCCAGTACCATTGCCCATCTTTTCGAGTTTCGAGTGTTGCCCACTCTTTTGCGCCGGCCTTGTCGGTTGTTAACTGATAATGGTCCAGAATTTAGGGGTCAGGAGTTCGAGCAGATGTTATCTCGATACGGGATCACTCACGTTTTCACGACCCCAAACCATCCAGAGAGCAATGGTGCAGTCGAGAGGGTCAACCGTACCATTGGTGAGCTTCTACGGAATCTTGTTCAAGATTCTAGCTCGTGGGATTTGAATCTTCCAAAGGCCATTATGACCTACAATGGTACATTCATTCTGAGTTGACTATGTCTCCAGCCCAGTTCTTGTTATCATCCGCTCATCCAGATCCTATCCCAGTTTCTATTCCCACTCCAGTTCAAGAACAGTGGTATCCAGGACATCCTGGTTTTTGTCCCTTTACCAAGGGGCAACTTGTCATTCGAAAGGTTGTTCCAAAAGGTAATCTAGTTTCTAACAAGTTTCTGCCCAAGTACTGTGGGCCGTTTCAAGTTGATCGAGCAGCAGAGAATGGTGTGACCTACGTCATTTCACCAGCTTATCCAGATCTGCAGCCACACTTATCCATGAGTCGAGTTCATCATTCTCAGTTGAGGAGCTGGAAGGAGGCTCCCAATTTCTTGAAGAATCATCCTAGTTATTCCAGGTTAGTTCAGGTTCCATGGGCTAGCATAGAGGAGGAGGATGAGAGTTTTCTAGGGTTTGAAACCCCTAATGTTCCAGTTTGTTCCCCAGGCTTTTCTTGTTTGTGGGACAGTTCGTCAGAAGATGAGACTGATCTCTTTGATTCTAGTAGTGATTCGAGCGAGTTTCTAGGATTTCCAGATCAGAATAGGGTTAATTCTAGACCATGGCTTGCTGATCTGAGTGAAAGTTCAAGTTCTTCAGATTCCTCTGAATGCTCTTCAAGTTCTTTTGAACTTGACTTTTCTGGATTCCCGGATGAGGTGCCATCCAAAGTGAATCCTCCAGGTATCTGTCTAGTTCACCCAAACCTCTGTCTAGGCCTCATTCTCAATCAAAACATGTCACTTTTGGGAATGTTCAAGACTACCTTGGTAGTGATTCAGAGAAGGAAGCTTGTTCCCCAGTGGAGGAAATCAAGGATCTGTCTCCTATTCCTCATAGTGCTCCTTCAAGTGCTGTCGGTTAAGGTGTGATGGATCCTGAGGAACTTCCTGGGAGTCTAGATCCAGAAGGTGGTGGTTCAATAGATCCAAGACAGAGTTCTCCATGTCCGAATGAACCTTAACCCAATAGTGATTCTCCAGAACTCTCTTCCTTGGTGGAAGCTCTGGAGAACACTTTAGAACATGTGCAGGATGATGAGAGCAGATTTACCAGCTGTTAGACCAGCAATTAGTTTCTCGAGAGCGGCAATTTAGCCCGGTAACTGGTTCAAGGACTCCCAATAGATTAAGTTTATCCCAGTCAAAGATATCTGTTCAGAAGCTAGGGCTTTATTACAAGCTAACAGTGAACTAGCTCATGAACGACTCCAGTCTGTTAGGAGGGGGTTGGGAGTAATTCAAGAGTTGGCTGGTGATTCTCCTCCATGAACTCATTCCAGAAGTCCTGTAATAGAGTTACCCTTAGTACCCTCTAGGCCTCTGGAATATGTTCATAATTAATTTAATTAACAATCAAGTGATTTTTTAGACCCTGTCTAATTATTATGTATATATGATTATTATGTATTGTATTTAAGTTGATGGTACTATGGTTATATTTTTTGTTAAAATAAGTATTTCTAGGTTTAATGTAATGGTGTATCTAGTTTTTGTAACGGCTTTACGAAGCCTTGGTTAAGATATATATAAAAATAGGTATATCTTGCTGTACCATGATGTATAGGTAGGGCCTAGCTAGTAAAGCCATGGAGGAAGCTAGTGTAAATTTTCTAGAACAAAGTGACTGCACATAGTGATAATGAATACCATACCTTGAGCTTGGTTAAGTGCGGTAATTTTTGGTTTGCTTGCCTCTGCCTGACTCATGCACATGCCCTCACTTGTCACCCACTTTGTACTTGCTTTGATTGTCGTGCATACAGCTTCCAGTGCATGTCCCTGTCCTTACCTGCCTCCAGTCACCCCCAATCACACTTTCCTACTTTCATGGGAGGTGTTTTCAGGGATGGAGCCATTATTGGCTCTTCCACTCTTCAAGAATCGGCTTGAGGGGGGTCTTCCAGGCCTTGCTCCAGTTTGCACCACCATTCTTGTATATAGGAAGGGGTTCTGGAGGACTGCTCATCAAGAAGGGGCATGGCCAGCCCACGCAGTTACCTCTAGCCTGGAGCAAGCAGACCCCACCTTTGGTAGGGATGTCTACCAATCAGGAGGTATGAATGGGTGGACCAGGGCCAGAGTACATTGATAGTGATGGGCTAGTGAGGATATTAATCAAGGACAATAGTCATGCAGGTGGCTTCAGTTTCAAGCAAGGAGGATTGTGAATAGCCTCTTAAGGAAAGGACCATATAAAGGAGTGCTAAAACTGAATGTATCCAGTACTATTGTGTAAATTTAGATTGTAAATAGGTAGGGTTTTGAAGGAAATACTACCACCTTCTTATTGATTCATGTATATAAATATAATTGTCTAGTGTTTAGTAGCCATGGAGAAAGGAAAACTTTGAGCTTGGTGTCAGGATGGGGAGGTGGCAATTCCTTGAAAGACTGGATGTGGGAGAGGGCTTCGCTGCACTCACTTTTTGAGTGGTGGTACCCACCACTCGGAGGGGGGAGTGTAGTGGGGTTATCTTGACTAACATCTTTTCTTCTTCTTGTTTCAGGATGTAACCCCCATGTTAACGGAGTTAGTCTTGCTTAATGCCTGACTAGCTCAGTAGTTTGTTTAGATCCCCTTTAGTCTTGTTTTTGTTTGATTTTGTTGATTCTTGTCAGAAAATTCACCTTCAATTTTTAGAAAAGACAAACCTCATTTTTAGTCACAGTTGGCTTCTGCTTGTGGAAGTTCTAGCTTGCCAACTAAATTTGGTAAGAACAAGAAAACTCAAGAAAACAGTGCGCGTTGTGATAATGGACATTGCCTGTGCATAACGGTGTGCAGGCTAAGGTATTGCTAGGACCAATAGTTTCAGGTTTTGCTTCTCCATGGCTTAACTATAATAGATAGGTGTGATTGGATTGACCTCAAGTCTAGCTTAAGGATGTTAGGTCCAGTGAGGTCGATTGTATTGTCTAATTGTACCATTCTAGCATAGGTTAAGTTTTTTATCTTTTTCTAGAAATTCTATTTTTGTTGTCCAGTATTTTTACCATTGTATAACATACCCTTTCAGGGTTTTTTTTTAATTTCCAGTTCTTGATCTTAAGCCATGTTTAGACTCAAGCTCATAACCCATTCTAGCTCTTGTAAATAATTCAAGTTAGTTGCTAATAAACCCTTAGAATTCTACCTAGTTTTTTTTCAGCCTTTGTCCTCATAGACTGGGGTCATTGCTTTCAAGGATTTACAATTCAGAGGGTAATATCTGCTTTTCTCATTCAGCCACATTTGGTTTACTTCACAATCAGTTTGCTAAAATCTTGCTTGCTTGTTGTGTATGCCCATATTTGGTTGAAGTCCTCAAGTATTGCCAGGTGTACATTGCACACACCTTTCCTGAAGCCAAGGCTTTCCAGGTTCTCAAGTGGACCCGACTCAGACACAGTGTTAATCTTTGGAATAGCTAGCGGGTCGAGTCCATTTCTTGGTTCAGCCGTGTGGGAGTCTCATTTGCCCCTCAGTGACAGTCAGTGGAGGTGAGAAAAACTTCACCGCCCGGGACCTTCTCGTTTCCCGTCATCAAGAAGTAGCCAAGTTACGGTATTCTAGTTAAGTTCATTAGCTCTCCCCGCAACAATGCAATTATTGCAAAGAAAGTATCACTCGAAAAATTGAGAGAGAGAAACATCATCTAGAGAAAGTTAGACCCGCACATAATGGTGGCAGACTTAAAGCTGCTGAATGGGATGAAGTAGAAATGTTGAGTGACCAACCAAATAGAGTTTGGTGCAAATACTGCAGATGTACATTTTTGAAAAAATAGAACTAGTGAAACATCATTTAGATTGATGCAATAAAAAATGGGTACAGGCTCGTGATGATGAAGTGGATGAGCTTACAAATACAGCTACCGGTACATCAGCAACTCTTTCTCCTACACATAGACATGGCAGTTTTGAGAGTAGACCACCTTCAAGCAAATCATAAGAAAGCCTGGTTCATGATGAGACTACAATTCACAGTAGTGAGACTTCATTCACTTCAACCGCTTCTGAATCTTCCATACCATTTTTTCATTCTACTCCAGCCAAGAAAACACAAGGTCAGATAATGCCATATGTGGTTAGAACAACTGCAGATCAAAAAGAACAACTAAATTTGCAAATGGCCAGATTTTTCTTTTCAGCAAATATTCCATTCGCAGTTGTAGAGAATAAAGAATTTATTAAATGGGTCCAAAATGAAGTAGGTATTGGATTCAATGAAAAAAGACTTAGTCAATTCTACTGTAACTTTAATTCAAGATGGTTGGAGCAATGTGTCAAATGATCCAATAATTGCCCATAGTGTTTACAATGGGTGCAAATCTTTTTTAATAACTTTTCAATTTTTCCTAATCTTTATTTACACATTGCATAATTTAAGAATTGTTTTATAAGTCAGCTTACTTGAAATAATCAACATGCCAAATCATTCAAATTAGCTACAATTGTACAATGTAACAATCAGAAAAATTTCAATTATTTTAAAATAAACATCTCAGAACAAAAACCCAAAAACCCCACTGAAAATTCCAGTGGGTTTTGGGTTGCGTTTGAGTTTTTGGGTGCCAACCCTGTTAACAACTGAGCATTTGGGATATGGTGGCGAGTCTTCTTCGGTTCAACTTTGCTTTTAGCAAGAGCTCTTTGAATGAGGTTCCTGATGAAGAGGGTGTCATGGGTGAATGAGCAGCTGAAGTGGACAGTGTCATGCGTGTCTTCTCTAGGCTGTACCTTTTCAAGAAAGAATAAACCCAGTCCTCTCCAAGCCTGTCATCCTTAAACTTACAATATTTATGCAGATGTTCGGCTGTTGAAGTGTTCTCTTTCTTACGAGCTTTAACATACTCTTGCATGTAATCACACACTTCACTAGGAGTCCAACTGAAACCCCATTTTGCCATGATTGCAAGACACTCGGCTAATTCAGTTTCACTATGCACTGGTAGGCCAAACCTAGCTCCTGGCCTCTTAGTATTATCTGCTCCTTGTTCATCTGTATTTTTCAAATGTCTCAAAAGTGTGGTCCTACTAATGTTCATTTGGTTAGCAGTATCTCTGGCACTCTTTCCATGCACTCCAACAGCAGTAAGTGTGTCAGCTAACTTTCTCTCACGATCACCTGTACTGCTCTTTTTCTTATATGTTCAAACCATTTTTCCTGAAAATCACCTGTAACTAGAGCATCAACAAACAAAACAAATTATTGCAAGTATATGTCATTACATACATAAAAATAGTATTAATTACACATTTACAAAAAAAAATTCAGGCAGACCAAATAGCCCCCGTGACAAAATTTCACCATAATTGGACCAGAAGTCCAATTGAGGCGGACCAATCAGCCCCAGACCATTACCCAGACTGAATAGCCCCAGTCGATGCTAATTTCATAATTCTACCAAAAACTGTTTTATGCACAGTAGATGCAGTAACTCCAAGCTTAAAATAAATTATAAGCATCTCGTTAACAGAAATATCTGTGCTTTCATCAATAATAAGCGTGTGATAGGATGACAAACAAATCTCTAACATGATTTTTTTTATGGAGAACAGTTATAGATTCCAAAAACTCAAAAGCATAATTTTTGCTTCTCCAGCTCTCTAGCAGTTTGAGATACTTTGCTATGTGATTGTGTATAAGTTGTACAGAGTTCATAGACCAGTTCATCTGTACAGCAAGGAGGACATTATCTATGAGAGTTTTCACCTTATTTGGCATTGATCTTTGTTTTTCAATCCATCCCAGTCTCTTCTGCCAATCATCCGTGGTTTCTAATAGAATGTTTTGCAAACCAAATCCTTGTGCGGAAGACTTTCTGGTCCTAAGTACCTACATGTTATGTCAACAACATATGATGCATATTGTACATGCAATAATTTGAAACAATTAACTCTCATTTCAATTTTTTTTATTTTTATAATTTTTGAAAATGTGATGTTAATATACTATATATTTACAGTTATACACAAAATATTGAAGTACAATGATAATTCCTTATATGAGGAGGTTGCTAATACTGTAGTACTAGTCCTAGTTTGATGAATTATTACCATGTGACTTAGAATTAATATGCCATTGATATTAATCAAATATGTGATTTCTTTATCCTTTCTGAATGTATGCAATTACAATTTAATGCTGAAAACACCCCACCAACCTCAATAAAATAAAAATGCATTGTGTCCTATATTTCTTCATTTTTGAGCTAGTCAATCTGAATGAACCTCTCTCTTCAGGCAGCAGAACCACTGCGAGAGTTTCATGGTTTTTCTAGCACAAATGTGACAGTGGGACTTTTGCAACATTAGAAATACAACATTAGCTGCCTGTTCATTTATAAATGCATCTTGCAAAGATATATATGTTATTTTAGCCTATTTGTAAGACATTTGATTTAATTTTGTTGGTGGTGCTGCACTGCCACTAAACAAATTTCTAATGAGAATGTCGCATCAATTGCTGATTTAAAAATTTTGTGAACATCACATAACTGAGGGTTTGTGCGGCAGGAATATTCAAGTGCACAGCACCTGAAAAGTTACTGTGCAGCCATGCAGGCATGCAGCTTAGAGGGACCACTGGTCATGATATGCAGTACACATATTTCATTGGAAATTTACTTTTGAGATTGATGGGACTTACTTTTTTGGTAATGCTTTCTATTGAGAATGAAGTTTGAGCAACCACTTAACCCTTTAAGGACGAAAGGTACAAATTGCTGTTTCAAATACATGCATTCATAACTTAACCCTACAAAAAATTCAGGGCTTAAAGGGTTAATAAGATCAAGTTCATGCGCAGTTGGAATACTGGCTTTCTTCCAGGAACCCATAACACTGATCAAAGTGTTCTTAGCACTATCTTTCAAAGGGAGCTTCATCTCTGAATGATGATAAAAAAAGTGTACCAAAACTTGCTGCTGAGAAGGGAGTTTATCACCCAATATTTTTGGTAAAGTTAGACCAACAAGCAATACATCTGTTTTAGAATGAGTACTATAACTAGTACTAGTCATGATTGCAAAAAAATTGAAAATTTTAGCGTGTGAAACTCCTAACCATGAAATAAATGAAGCACGAATTACTACCACATACACAGTTCCTCAGCATGTAGTTAACTTAGAATTTGAGTTGCAGTTTGCTCCTTGCCAGTTTTTCAGATGCCAAAAGTCACAAGTAGTAGTTACATATATTGATATTATATCATAAATACAACTATATATCTGAAAACATATATTTTGTATAAACATTTCAATAATAATTTCTGCAAATTTTGCAAAGAAATAAATGGGATATTTTACTATTGATTAAAAGTACATTGCTCTACATTTTTATACTGCTATGTGCCACCCCAAAATATGATTTAATTGCTTTAAAAAATGGCATGCTAAGTTTTCTCATGATGAACAAAATTTAACCTTCCAAATTCTAAAGTCCCTATATGCTGATAGCCACCCTAATATACTCTTTCTAAAACAGCTTCTTAAGAGGTTAAGTGTGCTGTACCACCTCCGCAGTTTCTTCACCCTCACTCAGTTGCTGTCTCTGTACAGGGGTCTTTGTCTGCCCCCCGTATGGATATGCTTCTCACGCATGGGGTGGTTCAACCCACACAGCTCTACTTGACTGGGTGCAATCAAAGGCTTTTCATCTTATCAATTCCCTACCTCTTACCAACTGTCTTCAATCCATCTCTCTTTGACACAGTGTTGCCTCACTTTCTTTACTATCATTATTATTATAACGGACACTGCTCTTCTGAACTCTCTAACTGCATGCCTCCTCCTTTAAGAGAACATGCAGCACCAGACTTTCAACATTTTCTTATCCCCTTTCTGTCCAATTCTCTAACGCAAGAGGGTTAATTAGTATTTTCAATCTTTCATCTACTCAACCAGTCAACTCTGGAACAATCTTCCTCAATCCATCTTTACCCCATCTATGACCTCCAATCTTTCAAACACACACACAGTGTCTAGGCATCTCCAAAACCTTGAACTTTGATTTTGGCTCTCTTTTTCTTCTATATGGGTGGGTGGGCTTTTGAGGGCATTCGCCCTTGGTCCTTCCTTCCTTCCTGCATAAGAAAAAAACTTAAAAGGAAAAAAAAGTTTGAAATGAAAAAATTTCACAGGGACAACCTCCATGAAATGCTGCAGTGCTAGCCAAAATGAGAGTGCAAGTGCACAGAGAGTATAGTTGAGCATCACTTGTGATGTCACATACATAGGTAAAATGCAGTGCACACCCAATTCAAGACTGTACAGCAAAACCCTGATTAGCACGGTTAATTCGTTCTGTGAAAACGCCGTGCTAATCGAACATAGTAATACATAGGAAATGCAGTAATTGGTTCCAGGACTTTCAAAATTTTTGCCGACTTTTTAAAAAGCATTTTTTTTTTTACCGTATTTCAACCTAATATAATAGTAAAGGATAGTCAAAATGTGTTCACTAATCAACAGTTTATTAGAAACGAAACATTATAGTAGGTACTGTACAGTACATAAAAAAGTGTGAAAAATATTCTATACAGTACAAATCTACTTCCTTGAAAAATATTTATCTAGGGTCATTTGAACCGCCTTCTCTTCTTTTTCTTTCTTCTTCTCTGCATGCATGTGCCTGTAGCAGCGAAGACTGTTCTCCAAGTTTTGGCGAACTTGCACGCATGCTTCGCTCTATGTTAGGGTCAATATCCATTATCAGTTGCTTGAACTTTTTGAATTCACGAAACATCATATCAAATTCTTTTACAGTCATTTCCTTCATCTGTTGTTCATTTTCATCGACTTCATGATTGTCTGCTTCTTTGTATGCGTGCTGTTGATCCAAATTAAGAAGGTCCTCCTCAGTCAACTTTACCTTTTTCCTTATAGTCATCCATTTTTCTTATAATTGTCCATACTGTTGCTTCGTTCATTCCCATGTCGTGCCCTATTTTTGCTTTACTGTCACCATGTTCATGTCTTTTTATTACATCCAATTTATCATCTAGAGTTAACACATTCCGCTTCTTCTTAACACCAGCACTTTTCTCGTCAGTCTTTCTTTTATTCATAGTTATTGAGGGTAGATTACGTAAAGTGCAGTTTTTTGTCAACACAGGACAGCGTTGCCACTACACACAAACAGAAGGCTTACAATGATACCACATTTAGCATGACGCAATATAGTACGTAATTTGACATTTAAAAACATTTAAAAACGTTTGAGAACACAGCAGAAGACAGCGACTTTGCGCGCGACATTTGAAAATATTACCATGCTAATTGAAGTTCGACCCCATGTTATTCGGGATTTGGTGTCAATTTATAAACCATGTTAATTCGAAAACCATGCTAATCGAAACCATGCTAATCGGGGTTTTACTGTATAATTAAGTTTTATATGTGTTAGGTAAATAAGTGTCACATTTATTCAAGTGTGTATAATCAAATCCACACTGGAGAAACACATGTTAGACAAGCGTTTACTATACAGGTAGGTAGGTATATAATGAAAGTTTCATAAATATTATATATTCTTCAGTGGTTTATAGCTACACAAGTGTCTCTACTTCTTAAAGGTAGGTATATGCAGAGCCAGATTAAGGGTTTTGTAGGCCAAGGGTGGACTGCGTGGACTTCAACAAATCTTTCCAATATATCAGTACAAGAATACCTCAAAATTTATCGTTAATTTGTTCTGGAATAACATAAAATACGAAATGACAAAATTCAAGGTAGATTATAACACATTTCAATGAGAAAACATTGAGATGGTATGGTTAACACCCCAAGTTGGTGGGAACTCCACTATTGGAAAGGATTCCTGAGAGCTCCCAAACCCCTCAGTAGGGCCTGGGAGGTTTCAGTAATCCCCATTGGGCCAGAGCTTTCTTAGAAAGCCAAGCCTTCAGAGTTACTAAAAATGTTTTTCTTCTCTTTTTAATTGATTATAACAGATTTGAAATTCTCTCAATATAGAGAATGTTAAAAAACATTGAGGCAATCATATGCCTGAGTATATCAGCTTTGAAATTCTCTCAGTATAGAGAAGAAGAAGCTTGAGGCAATCATATGCCCATTTCAAGAGACGGGAAAGCATCTCACTTCTCCTTGATGGTGTGGTAGGTGATCCTATAGTCTTGTTTTACCATTGGTGTTTTGTATTGCTTAACCATTAGCTATAAGAACCATGTCTCACATATTTGGATCACTTAAAAATTATCATGTAAATATCAATCATTTCTGAATGCCTGATTTCCTTTATAAAGACCGTGTTGAAAAACCTAACTTCAGTTATCAATATGCATCACAATGGATTTTCAGCTTTCTCAGGCTGTGAACTAAATTGTACCTTTAACTGCCTTATGAGCAACATATTAATGCAAATACATATCCCAAAATTTTAGAACATTAATTATCATTGTCAGTTTTGCTCCCTTTTCTGGCATCATTGCACTCATGGATTCCTGTGAGTCCACTGATGACAGTGCTGGGGGGATATCTCTAAATGTTGTTGGTTTTTTTTCTCTTTATCAGGGATTTATTTTTGGCTGGGACATTTGCTTATTGAAGTGAATTTGGACAAAGCTTTTTCTTCCCCAATGCCTGCACAAATGCTGAAGCCAGTGTTCACATAGTTTTTTTGTTATAAACATTGCTTTTGTTTGTACTGATTGAGCCAAGAATACCTTTAATGATTGTGAGATGAAGTGGAGTTTAAAATGACACATCTGGGACTTATCAGGTTTATACAATTTGGGTAACACTCATTGACCTTGCCCTAGTAACTAATAGTCTTTGTTTTTTTTGCATTAGTTATGTAAGTTATTTTTTTTCTGTAAGTCTTGTCTCCTTTGTGTGGTAATGGGCTGGTGATGGCCAATAATTTAATTGTTTTATTTTATGTTGACATTTTTGTGTGTGGTATGGGACTAATGATGTTTGTTTCTTTTGTTTTGTAGTAATAATTTTTTTCCAAGTGCTTAGTTGGTTCTGAATACACATTGGTGTATGATCAATAAAATTGTTCAGATTTTCTTTAGTTACCTGAAAAAACTTGCCTGCTAATGCAGTTAACCTTGTAAGTGTTATTGTTTTGTTGATTAAATTAAGCAAAGGACATTTCACTTTTCTTAAATCCTCCCCCCATAAGCCGAAGAGTAAGTCGTTAAAAAAGGCAGACTGGCTATGCCCCAGAGATCTTAAAGGTGAGAACCCAGTTTCAGATTGGTAGGAGCTGCCTATCTGACATAATCTCAACCACACTAAAATTGGTAACTTGCTCACCTCATTTCTCTCATTCTTAGTAGTGCAGGTGGGGCTGAAGTCAAAGGATTTTTATTAAGGCCCTCTGGGTGGTTCTCACTGGCAGCTAAATCTCCCATCTCCGCAACCAGCCGCAGCTGCCGTGACCCCACTAACAGAGTATCCGGTAGGTGAGTAACGCAAACGCATCTTTACACATATACACTTACCGGCATCACGCCCCCGTTTCACTGGTGCCCAGACCCGGGAAGATTCAAGGGAAGCATCAATAGAGAGCATTAGTATTGACTAGAAGCCCCTATTCTCTTGCCGGTATTCCCAGCACTCACCACACTGCACAAGAACAGTTGAGAAACAGAATTATTCACATGAAGAGCAAACAATAGAGAATGGGTGATACAACAGGTCTTGCCAGTCAATTTACCACCACTATCACCACTGCTGTGGCTTCATCAACAGTCACAGTAAGCACAATAGCGAGTCCCATCTTGACAGCAGGCCCTAATTTTCCATATAACCATGACAGCGGTGGCAGTAGGGAAATAGCTGCTACTTTACAGCCAATAGGAACAACCCCTGAGAGACCAGCATGTCAGTCACCACCTATGGCAGGAACTCCTAAGGATGGGGGCATTGAACAACCATCATGGGCAATTCTTCAGCAAATGGTTATGCAGAATGCTCAGACCATGGCCATGATGTCTCAAATGCTGGCTAATAGCCAAACACCTAAGGTTCTTCCACCGGAAAAATACTGCCTGAGTGAAGGACATGATTTTCATGAGTTTGTGAGAACCTTTGAGAAATATTTTGAGCAAGAATATCCAGGTTCCCTTGAAAGGATGGGATCCCTTTTAGCTAATTACCTCGATGGCTCTGCCTTAGAAATTTATCGAGTAATGCGGAAGTCTACTAGTGATTATGGGACACTGAAGGCTCATTTAATATCCTGGTATGAGAAAGAGCAAAAAAAGAAAGAAGAAAGTCAGAGTCAGGACTTTATGGAGGCTACCAAGCACTCGCATGAGACTGTCTCTGCTTATGCCCTTAGAGTAATAACCCTAGCTTGTCAGTGCTTCCCTGGTATGGATGTCACTCAACTCCGTATAGTTAAAGATAGGTTTATATCTGGGTTGCCCTTGGAGTTGAGGCAGGAGCTGACCAGGATCATCCATACTCAAAGGACCTTACTAGAAATGAAGATCTCGTGGGAGAAGCTTGTGGCACTAGCAGACTTAAATTCCACAGAGTCCCCCTTGGCAGGTCAAGCTGGAACCACCACCAGAGGCACCCAAGAAACATCCCCACCAGTGGGTCAGTGGCAGACATCCCAATCCTCTGTGAAGCCACAATCTGAAATGGCCAATGTGGCACACCTAGCACCAGCCCTTCCTACAGCTCAAGCAGCACCCCCATTGAATCAGTGTGCTTATCCACCTTCTTCATGGAATTGGCCACCTAACTATACTGAACAAATCCCACACCAGTCAACACACACACCACATCTGAGTTTACCACCAGTTGCATTAAGGCAAGAACTGCCCATGGTTGCCATGGGTGCCCCTCAGTCAACTGCAACAAACAGTCGAGGAAGGCTAAGGGGGCCCAATGGAAGAAAAGTGAGAACTGCAGCAAACTTCCCTAGGGGTCAGTCTCACCCACGAGCCAATAACTTTCAGCAAGTTGCAGCAGCACCAAGAGGCCACATGACATGTACCTATTGTCAGCAGTCAGGGCATACAAAGGGTCAATGTCCCTCGCATCCTTTATGTTATTGGTGTGGAAAGCAGGGTCATCTCCATCAAGATTGCTATACTGCCAGGAACATTTGCATATGTTGTAAGCAAAGCAACATGGACATAGCCCTGCACAGTGTCCTACTCAGAAGAACTATTTAATGGAGAGGCCACAATGCCCAAGTTGTGGAGGACCACATTTGGGTCAAGATTGTATGAGTGACCAAGGGTTGGTCCCACCACCACCAGAATTGGGAAACTAGATAGCTCTGTCATGGAAGGCCGCATGCCAGAGCTACCCCAGCATGCTAGCAATGAACGGCCTTTTGGAGGCATCATTGCTTCCCAGGAAGCAACACCATCAGGGCAGTATCCATTAGCAAGTCAGATTGCACACAACTACCTTGAGGCCCCCCAGAGTGAGACGGAAGATGAGACAGTGGAAGATGTTGAACAAGTTGGAAACCTAGAGAGGGATGAAGAGCAGCCAGTGAAGACTGAAGATGAATTGGCTGAAGTTCTGGACCTGAGACAAGAGCAGCAATCAAGCAATGCCTTAGTCATCCGGCCAAGAATAAAAAGCTCTCCCCACACAGGCCCTATGGAAAATTTGGGAGTACCGAAATGGAAGACCCACCTAATCTTGGATAAGCCATATTGACATTAAAATAAATAATAATAATAAAAAATAACTCAGAAGGAGAACATGAACTCTTGCTGAGAAAAATTAAATAAACACCAACGAAAAAACAAATATGGGATGAAAAGAAAAAAGATCCCATGGCTAGAAATAGCAACACGGTTTTAAGAAGAAGAAGAAAAAGATCGGGATAAGCAGAATAAGAGGGCGAGAAGCTGAATAAGCATAAGCTGATTAAGCATAACAACAGCGACGGAAAAAGCCGGATTAAAAATGTTTTAGTGGTGTTAAGAGATAAAATTTATAACAGTTTCAAGGTAAGAAGTTCATAAATTTCCCTTCGGTTATTAAATTTAGGTTAAATAAGCTGACATTTCAGCTGTAATTGTTTAACAAAAGTGTATGGAAGTCCAGTTTATGGACACATAGTTAGGCTAGTTCATCTTTGGCCTAGGTCTTCCATCTCCAACGTAGCCTAGGTTGTGTTTAGGCTAATCTGGTTGGAGCAGGACCTATTTTTTCCATATATAATTGGTGGCCCGTGTTGGGGAAGGGTTATTTGCTGTGAAAACCTTAACCTAAAATAAAATAAAATAAAATAAATTAAAATAAAAAATAATAAAATTACGCCTTATAAAACATTTTGACATCTGAACAGAATTTATTCCATGTTTGGCTTTTTCAAATACTACATATAAATAATAATAAATTATGAAGTCCTAACTAAAAATAAAAATAAGAAATAATACAAATGCTTCAGAACTTATCATTTGGTCATAAATGTGGTAAAATTCTAGAATAAGGGTAATCAGAAGCCTAGCCTATTTAACCAAAATAAAGCTTATTTATAGAGTTGAAAGGGTTTAGGATTTTGGGGACTTAATTTTGGAAAAATAAAATAAATAAAGTATGGCTGAATGTGAAGCAATTGAGGCAACGATTAAATCATTAAAAAGGAAGAGATCAGCAAGGAAGGGAGTCATTACCAGGCTTTTAACTACCTTTAATAGCAAAGAAAATCCAAATAAAAGGGATTATGATACTATTTTGGGTGGTTTAAATAGAATTAAACAGGAAATAATAATTATAGATGAGGAAATTGTTACAGAAACTGATGCGTTAAATGTTGGTGAAGAGAGATATACACACTTTTGTGTGAACAAGAACAGAATATTTGTGAAATAGATTCTCACATAAATGAATTATATGCTGCTTTAGATAATCTACCAAATAATTTAGAGGCTACAAATCAAAGTTTGATTGAGGCCTTCAGAAATGTATCCATTTCTAATGATGACAATAAACAACTAAAAGCCAAGTTACCAACATTACAAGTACCAATATTTGAGGGTGATCGAACAAAATTTCAGTCTTTTCTAGAAAAATTTGATAGTTTAATTGGCAACAAAGATTATATATCTGATGTTGACAAATTCAGTTATCTCCTTAATTATTTAAAGGGCCCAGCCCTAAAACTGGTTGATGCCTTACCGGCAATTGGCAGTTCATATAAAATAGCTCTCAAATTACTAGAAAGAAATTTCCTAAATAAAAAAGAAATAGTAAATGACTTAGCAATAAAATTTAAAAATATAAAACCAGCCAAGGATAACCATCAGGATCTGTACAATTTCTATTGTGAAATTGAATGCATGTTAGGTCATCTACAAAATAATGATATAGATCTAGAGAAATCAGCATGGTTTATCCAAGCCATAATATTTGATTGTTTACCTACCCAAATTAGGGATATTTTCCAAAGAATAACGGGAAATACATACCCTACCCTTGATGAAATAAGGAATGAATTTCCAAATGTTTTGTCAATGTACAAATCTTCAAAGATTGATTCACAAACAAAGATTGATTCACAAACAAGGATTGATACACAAACAAAGATTGATTCACAAACAAAGAAAATACAAACAAAACCACAACCACAACAAAAAGACAAATCAGAACAAAAAGTGATAGGTCTAACTCCTACACTACGAAATTTTAATGTTACGACAGAATTTGTACGTAAGTGTAAATTTTGTTCGGCTGATGATCACTGTAGCACACGATGTACTAAATATGTAGACTTAGAATCCCGGATAAATAGGTGTTCTCAGTTAAACCTTTGTACTAAATGCACAGGTGTAGGACATACTAACAAAGACTGCAAAACAAAAATAAGATTCAAATGTGTTAATTGTGGAAGTTTAAATCATGTCTCTTGTCTTTGTGATTCATTTAAAAATTCAAATAAACAAAACCTAAAGAAAAATGAAAAAACATTTAATGGACATATATCAATAAATAATGTCAATAAAAATTCTAGTGTACTCCTACCTACAATAACCTTGGATTTAAAAAATAAAGAAGGTGGGACAACTCCTATAAGATGTCTAATAGATCTTGTTCCCAACAAACATTTGTAGATCAATCATTAGTTAATCAATTAGGCCTACAAACTCATAAAAATGAACAAGAATTGTGTATAACATCATTTGTCAAAGAAAATGAACAGAAAGAAAAATATAATACAGTCAATTTAGATCTGGATATACCCACAGAGAATAAAACAACAAACTAGAAGTAGTAGTCATTGAACAAGTTGGTCAACAAAAATTTAAAATACCAAATTTAAAAGAAGTAATACAACAACTTAAAAAGCAATATAAAATTGCAGATAGAAATTTAAATGATGATATAATAGATAATGTTCAAATGTTAATTGGAGCTGATTATATTCACTTAATTCAGAAGGGCATAGTCAGAATAGGAGATGGGATTGCTCTAGATACTCACTGGGGTATAGCTCCACTGGGACACATAGATAATTATAAAATAACAATGAAAAATAAAAATATATGACTAACAAACTTGCCCTATTATGATAAGGTCTTACACAACTCAAATAATGACATAAATACTGAAATATTAAATAAACCACAACAAGAAGACAAAGGATTAACAGAACCAACAAACAGGGTGAAAACATTAGGCATGATCTGGGATTTGAACTCAGATTCTAAAGTTCATGATTCACTCTGCACAAAAGGCTACACCTTAGATACAACAGCTAACACAAAAAGAAAGATCTTATCCGAAAGTTCAAAAATATTTGATCCTATGGGTTTACTCCTTCCTTCTACTATCAGATCCAGGGTTCTTTTACAAGAATTTTGGAAACAGAAACTAGACTGGGATGATCCTATAACCAATAAACAACAAGATAGCTGGAAAAGGTTAGCTAAAGATCTCAATAAATTACAAAACATAAATATTCCCAGAGTTTGTGGACACAGAGATACACCTCAAACCTTGCATGTATTTGGTGATGCAGTGAAAAGGTGTATGGCTGTTGCGCTTACCTTGTAGGTGAGATG
This sequence comes from Bathynomus jamesi, assembly GCA_023014485.1. Taxonomy (NCBI): domain Eukaryota; kingdom Metazoa; phylum Arthropoda; class Malacostraca; order Isopoda; family Cirolanidae; genus Bathynomus; species Bathynomus jamesi. Next base: position 313,791 of record JAJOZX010003414.1, on the reverse strand, counting down.
GCAGCCATTTGATCTATGCCAAGGGGAAAGTAACACCCTTAAAACAAAAGAAAACTATTCCTCAGCTTGAACTACTTGCGGGTTATCTAGCTGTAAAAATAACAGTATTTCTCCATGAAGTCTATTATGATGTAAACATCACAACTACATATATTTGGCTTGACAGTCAAATCTGCTTGGCATGGATCAACTCTGATGAGTTAAACTCAAAAAACATCTTTGTCCGTAACAGATTAAGAGACATTAAAGAAGCTAGACAAAATTTGGACATAACCTTCAGATACATTCCAACAAAACAAAATCCTGCAGACTTTCTCACAAGAGGATTATCCTGTAAATTACTAAAATCCAACAAAAATTGGTTTCATGGACCTGAATTCATTCAGGATGAAACAATGTGGCCAGCAGAACAAATTAATGTAAAACTTAACATGATAATAACAAATAAAGTTGAGCCACTATTAGATTATACAGTTATTCTGACTTTGGCAAACTTGTAAGGGTAACATCTTACTGTCTCAGATTCATTCACAACTGTTTAAAGAATAAATAAACAAAGAAATAATGATAATGAAATGTATACAAGTCTAGCTACCAAATATTGGATTAACCACATACAACAAACAGAATACAAAAATGAAATAGATTTTTTAACAATTGGTAAACAAAGGAACAAAGTACCCTCTGTGGTAATAAACTTGAATCTTTACATTGACAAAGATGGCTTATTAAGATGTAAGGGTAGATTAAACAAATCACAAATCACATATAACAGTAAACAACCCCTTCTTCTTCCTAGGTTCCATCACACAACCCTAATTATTAGAGAGAAACACAATGAACTTTATCACATGGGCGTTCCACAAACATTAAATGCCATTAGAAAGTTGTATTGGATACCCAAAGGCAGAATGACTGTAAAGACAGTTTTGAATAACTGTCACCTGCAAAAGGATTCATTCCAGATCTTTCAGGAAGACCAATCCTCCTGATTTGCCAACAGAGAGAGTCACCTTTAATAGGCCTTTTGAAACAGTTGGCATAGACTATACAGGAAGTTTGACTGTTGGTCTGGGAACAACAGAACAAAAAATGTACATCATACTTTACACATGTTCATCTTCTAGAGCAGTCAGCTTAGACGTAGTGAGTGATCTCTCCGCAGAATCATTTGTCTATAGCTTTAGAAGATTTTGTGCTAAGCATTCTGTACCCAAAATTGTTTGGACAGATAATGCAACCTATTTCAAGGCTGGTGAAAACCAAATAAATGACATATTACAAAATTCACATACCATAACATATCTACAAAATAACAAAATAAAATGGAAATACATCCCTGTTGCATCACCATGGTATGGAGCAATCTGGGAAAGGAATATCCAAACAATAAAGAATTGCCTAAAGAAATCAATAGGTAAAAAACAAATTGAATTCTTTGAACTTCTCACTCTCATTAGTGAAATTGAGAATGTTGTCAATAACAGACCTCTTACTTATGTAGGGGATAATATTAATGATGTAGAGCCTCTCACCCCAAATCATTTGATTAGGGAGAAGTCATTAACCTTCTACCTGATTACAATATCTCCTTGGATGATCCACCTTGGAGTGATAATAATCATGATTTGCAAAATAGATTATCACAAATAACAAATATAAAAACAAAATTTAAAAAGCAATGGAGTGATGAATACCTTGTTGGGTTGAGAGAAAGACATAAATATATACAAAACAAAGACTGGGTTAATAAAATTAGGGTAGGAGATGTAGTTCTAATTAGACAAAATACAGCAAGACAGTGTTGGCCATTAGGTAGAGTTTTAGAACTAAAAACTGGGGAAGATGGATTAACCAGGGTTGTAAAACTTAAAACTGCTTCAGGTGAAACTATAAGAGATGTATCACTCTTATACCCCCTAGAAGTAGGACCAACAACTGTTAACAAAAATGATCAAGATGATGAATCTATAATAGATTCTGATGATGATCAAAATTTGACCCAAACTATACCAAACCTAACCTGTTCAATAAATGATGTAACTAGTCCTACTACTACAATAACCTATACCACAAATAGTAGACCACAACGTTCAACTGCTCTATGAGCTAGGCAGATGTTACAACAAAAGATAAGGGCTGGAGTATTGTAATATTTCCTATGGAAAATAAACTAAAATGCAACACCCTTTCATTTTGAAAAGGGTGAGGACTTTATAAAATGCTACACTTTTATATTAAAAAGTGAGGAAAAACAAAAATGGAATAAAAATAAAACATAAAATATAGGTAATCTAAGATGGGTTAATAAATATTAAAGAAAAAATTGGGTTTCACATGCAATTTTTCCTTTCTGGCTGGCCCCAATGTATGGAAAATTTGGGAGTACCGAAATGGAAGACCCACCTAATCTTGGATAAGCCATATTGACATTAAAATAAATAATAATAATAAAAAATAACTCAGAAGGAGAACATGAACTCTTGCTGAGAAAAATTAAATAAACACCAACGAAAAAACAAATATGGGATGAAAAGAAAAAAGATCCCATGGCTAGAAATAGCAACACGGTTTTAAGAAGAAGAAGAAAAAGATCGGGATAAGCAGAATAAGAGGGCGAGAAGCTGAATAAGCATAAGCTGATTAAGCATAACAACAGCGACGGAAAAAGCCGGATTAAAAATGTTTTAGTGGTGTTAAGAGATAAAATTTATAACAGTTTCAAGGTAAGAAGTTCATAAATTTCCCTTCGGTTATTAAATTTAGGTTAAATAAGCTGACATTTCAGCTGTAATTGTTTAACAAAAGTGTATGGAAGTCCAGTTTATGGACACATAGTTAGGCTAGTTCATCTTTGGCCTAGGTCTTCCATCTCCAACGTAGCCTAGGTTGTGTTTAGGCTAATCTGGTTGGAGCAGGACCTATTTTTTCCATAGGCCCATTGTCAGCTCTTGTGGATACAGGTGCTGTAGTCAGTTTGATGTCAGCTTCATGTTACCATCAACTTCCCTCTGATAAATTCCCACTAAAGGAAGTACCTCTCAAGGGGATTAGGGGTATAGGTAAACACATTGTACCAGTTCTGGGTGGTTGTACAGTCACACTCATGTTTCCCAATTTTGAAACACAACCAATTGAGTTTGTGGTTGTGAGAGACCATGTCTCAGACTTGATCTGATCTGTGGGGTAAACATGTTACAGACTGATAGTTTGCTTCCTGACTTGGCTAAACGAGAACTCCTCACTCGGAAGGGAAACCAACTTATCACAGTTGCCCAAGATGCTCAACAGCCACTTCCAACCAGCCTTGAATGTGAAAGTGTGGAAGATGTTGAAGTTGCACCCCGCACCTGTCAAATGATAGAGGGGTCATTCCATGTCAACTCAGCCACAAAATGGCACTTTTTGCACTCACCCCTTTCAATTTTGCTCATACTTGGCACAATAGCAGATATACATGCCAAACTTAAATTCCCAAATTATTAGAGCTGACTGACCTTTGGTTACTGAGATACAAGGTCACAAAGTTGTGACATTTTGACCTTTTTTGCGTTAAATGACTATTTTCAAAATGGTGTAACTAAAAAACTATTAAAGCTAGAGCATTGATTTTGGTCTCAATTTAAAGCTCTTTAGTAGCCCCTTGTTTATTGTCTCTTGTTAAATATCTCTACTGTGAAAAATAAAAAAATCCCTTCAAAAGTTGACCTTTGACCTTGAATAAAAAAAAATACGTTCTCCTAAAAAATTCAATTTTTTTACATTAATACCTTGAGTCATGTACAACAAAATCCCAAGAAGCTGTAAGTGGCTGATAACTAGTTCAATGTATACAAAATAAATGAAGTTGGCATCATTCTTCAATTTTAGATTTTTTTTGTCAGTTCATTTATTTAAAAGTTCTGTTCTGATATAGTGTCAGTGAAGACTTAGTTCAACTTAACATTATTAGTTCAAAAACCTTTTTGTGACCTATGCCAAAAGAAGTCTTTTAAAAGACAACCAGGGTTAAACCCCTCGACAGCCCCAAATCTACTGGAGTAGCGCTGATCCAAAGGCCCAACTAGTATATAAGTACTGTCAACTTTACAGAGTTGACTCCTGACTTCAAGTTAAAGTTAATTTATTTTTACTAAATACATGTATAAAAATTTATTTAATAATTCATTAATTGTTCATTGTTTTCTTTTCAGGATTTTCTTTGTGCTTTTGTGATTTCAGAGTACAAACATGGAACATTTAAAACTGAAAACTGAAATAGAAGTGTGCTGATCCTTTGCTGCGTCACAAAGGTCAGTGTCGAAAGAAGAGTTTGAGAATTGTACCACAGGAACTTGTAAATAAGTTTCCCGATCTGCACTTAACACTACATCACAGACTTTGTAAGCAGTGTAGAGAACATCTTGAGTCCTTGCCTGAGAAAGGAATAGGCACTTTGAATTCAGACATAAATGATGATTCTTCTTGTAGTAGTGAACCACCTGAAGATCTTGAGAAAATTGAAAATGTTGACAATAGTGATGCATCAACTTCAGAGCAAAACCATGAGATGTGTACTTTGAATGCTTCTTTTGTTTCAATTGGTGAATCACCCATAAAAAAGAGAAAGCTTGTAGAGCAAGTCATATGGAGCTAAAAAACTAAGCAAGGTGACAGAGACAGTTAAGAGAATTGAAACAGTTGCAGGAAAAGAGATTTCTGACTCACAATTTAAGGAGCCATCTGGAGATGTAGACTGTTTAGAAATAATAAATCAACTCAAGGAAAAATTCAAAAATGAAAATACTAAAAGTGATAAAATAAAAATCCTCACTGTATTGCCCAAAAGTTGGAGCATTAGGAAAATTGCTTCAGAATTTAACACAACAAGGCCTACAGCATCTATTGCTAAAAAAATAGTTGAAGAAAAAGGTGTCCTTTCAGACCCAAATCCAAAGGGTGGGAAAAGAATTAAACAGGATACTGTTGATGCTATTAAAGCATTTTATCTTTCAGAAGACATCAGTAGAACAATGCCAGGAAAGAAAGACTATTGTAGTATCATTGACAATGAAAGAGGAAGGATACATTTGCAAAAGCATCTTTTACTTTGCAATTTAAAAGAAGCCTATCATATTTTCAAAGAAAGAAATCCTTTGGTTAAGGTGGGATTCAGTAAATTTGCAGAATTGCGTCCAAAGCAGTGTGTTATTGCTGGAGCAACAGGAACTCACTCAGTATGTGTGTGTACAATTCATCAGAATGCCAAACTTATGTTTGTAGGAGCTGAATTAGAAAAACTAACTGCAAATGATGACACACCTATTAAGAATGTACGTCATTGTGTTGCCTTTATGGAATGCAATCCTGCCTCAGACAATGTGGAGATCCATCAGATTTAAAAAACAGACTACTGGACATATTTACAAACAACTTCATTGATATCATAAATTTTAAAAAGTGGACCAATACAGATCGGTCAAATCTTGAATCAGTAGAACTGAATACAGATGAATATATTGACCAATTCTGTAACCAACTGAAAGAATACCAGATACAATACTTCAAGACAAAGATGCAAGCAACTTATTACCGTGAAACAAAAATGTCTTTGAAAGATGGTGAGGTCCTTGCTGTGTGTGATTTTGCTGAAAATTATTCCTTTATTCTTCAAGATGAGGTTCAGAGCTTTCACTGGAACAATGAGATGGCTACTCCACATCCATTTGTTATTTACTATAAAAAGGAAGATGAGATTGCTCACCTTAGCTTTGTTATTATTTCAGAGTGTAACATCCATAACACAGTTGCTGTACATTTGTTTCAAAAGCATCTGATAAAATTCCTAAAAGATAATATCTCATCCATCGGTTCCATCCACAAAATAATTTACTTTTCAGATGGGTGTGCAGGACAGTATAAGAACTGCAAAAACTTTTTGAATCTTTGCCATCACAGAGATGATTTTGGAATTGAGGCAGAATGGAATTTTTTTTGCAACAAGTCATGGAAAGGGACCCTGTGATGGTGTTGGAGGCACAGTTAAGAGATTAGCTGCAAAAGCTAGTCTACAACGACCTTATGATGAACAGATCCTTACTGCAGAACAGTTATATACATTTGCAAGTGAAAATATTGTAAATATAAAATGTCATTTTTCAACCAATAAAGAGCATGAAGAGGAAAGCCAACTTCTCCAAGAAAGACACTCAACTGCAAGGACTATTGCTGGTACACAGAAATTACACCATTTACAGCCAGTTTCATTGACTTCTCTTAAGGTTAAACATTATTCATTATCAGATTATTCAAATATTGAGAAAGTTACTGAAAAGGAAGAAGTTGTGACTGAGGAGAAAATACATGGTTTTGTTACTGCTGCATATGATGGCCATTGGTGGGTGGCATATGTGCTGGAAAAGATACCAGAGAATAGAGAAGTAAAAGTCACATTCCTTCATCCTCATGGCCCAAACCCATCATTTGTGTATCCTGGTCGACCAGATGAATTAATCTTACCATATTCAGATATTCTAACACAAGTTGAGGCATCTACTACTAATGGACGAACATACAGGATTTGCAAAGAAGTTACTTTGAAGGCATCCAAAGCTTTGGCAGATCTACAGCACAGAAAGGTAAGAATTCAAAATTAAAATGGTCATGTAACTATATATACACTGCATACATTTTAAGTTGTGATAAATGGAAATCAATGAGCACTATACCTATACATATTGTATGTACATTTTAATATGTTACTTGTATTTGTTAATTAGGTAGCTATCTAGGTATACATTAAAAATTGTTTTCTCTTCTAGAAATCACAATAAATTGGGGATTTTTTTATTTTTCACAGTAGAGATATTTAACAAGAGACAATAAACAAGGGGCTACTAAAGAGCTTTAAAATGAGACCAAAATCAATGCTCTAGCTTTAATAGTTTTTTAGTTACACCGTTTTGAAAATAGTCATTTAACGCAAAAAAGGTCAAAATGTCACAACTTTGTGACCTTGTATCTCAGTAACCAAAGGTCAGTCAGCTCTAATAATTTGGGAATTTAAGTTTGGCATGTATATCTGCTATTGTGCCAAGTATGAGCAAAATTGAAAGGGGTGAGTGTTTTAGGTGGCTGACTTGACATGGAATGACCCAGAGGCATGTTTCCGCCTCCAAGGATACAACCCTGATCATGAGTTAACTTATTTGGAAAGTAACTCCTCGGTAAAAGATTTGATTATACAACCTGGATTAATGAATGTCACAGAAGACAACTTTTTGGTTGCGGTATTCAACCTTGGAGACTTCTCACAGAAGATCTCCAGAGGAAACTTAATTGGGAAGGCTATGAAATTGCCGGGTAAAGACTCACTGGTACATCTGGTGGACTTCACTGACAGTTCAAAAATTTCTAAAAATCAGGAGGACTGGACTTCACAAATGATGGTTGATGCTTTTGAGTTGACAAATACATCTCTCTCAGCAGAACAAAAGGACCAGTTAGTCCAGTTGTTGCTGTGCCACCAAGGAGCTATTAGTCATGGTGATGGGGATGTTGGCCACACAACCATCAGATTGAAACAGAACACAGGCTTCCAGTCCATATCCCAGTAAGGCGAGTCCAAGGACCTGTACTGCAGGACATTGAAGAGCACTGCCAACAGCTGGAGGAAGATGGTATCATCAGACGAAGTTTCTCCCCATACTCTGCACCTGTCGTGCAAATTAAGAAAAGTGATGGGTCAATACGGTTATGCATTGATTATCGAGAGCTCAACAAAATAAAAAAATGAGATTGCTTTCCATTACCTAATTTGATTGACACTCTCTTCAATTTGCGTGGAATGCAATACTTTTCTACCATTGATTTAGTCAAAGGGTATTATCAGGTTGAGATGGAGGAATCCAGTGTCGAGAAAACTACATTCTCCACCCCTCTTTCCCATTGGGAATTTCTCAGAATGCCGTTTGGGGTGAAAAATGGTCCAGCTACCTTTCAATGAGCCATGATGATGGCATTATCTGGGATCCCATGGACTCAATGCATGGTCTACCTTGATGATATAATGGTAGTAAGCCACACCTTCCCTGAACATCTTGAAATTCTGGGAAAGGTCTTGCATGCCTTGGAATCTAATGGTTTTAAGATCAAACCCTCAAAGACTGAGCTTTGCCGAGAGGAAGTGACATTCCTGGGACATCAGGTGTCATCCAAGGGGATGGTCCCACTGGTAAAGAACCTAGAAGGTATTGCCAAGTTTCCAATCCCAAACACCATCAGAAGACTCCGCCAATTCTTAGGGATGGTTAATTTCTATCGCCGACACATCCAAAATTGCTCAGAGATAGCAAAGCCTCTTAGTGAACTTACAGGCTGCAAGACGCTGACTTGGACAGCGAGTTGCCAGACTGCGTTTGATAAACTAAAGGAGGCCTTAGTTAGTCCGATCTTGTTGACATACCCTGATAGGTCAAAGGAAGCTAAACCCCTACAGCTCCATGTACAGGGTGTCCCGTAAGTCTGGACCCATAGGGATTTATAATATATTTTTTTATTATGTTGCAGGTAAACCATGTCACTGACTAGAGAGGAGAGAGTTCAAGTTATTTTGCTGGTCGGGACCCGCAGTCACCGGGAAGTGGCCGAAGAATTCAACAATATGCATCCAGACCGCACACCAATCACACACAGATGTGTTGGCAAGTTGATAGCCAAATTTAAGGAAACTGGATCCGTAGCTGACAAGCCTCGCAGAGGACCTTCAAGGACTGTTACGGAAGACGAAACCAGTACCAATGTGTTGGCTAGCTTCGCTGTCAGTCCCAAGAAGTCACTTCGACGCATGTCCAGCGAAACTGGGACTATTTTGTAATTTTATTAATTTTGCCCTATGGGTCCAGACTTACGGGACACCCTGTAGATGCTTCTAACATTGGAGCTGGGGCTTGCTTGTTCCAAGAGCAGGAAGGAAAGAATAGGCCCATAGCCTTTGTTTCAACCACATTCAATAGGGCTGAACAAAAGTACTCAACCACTGAATGAGAATTAGCTGCTATTCGATGGGCTGTGAGGACCCTAAAACCCTTCCTTTATGGAATTAAAGTTAAAATTTTTACTGATCATCAACCTTTAACCTTCCTTTACAATATCCCATTAGTAAATAACCGAGTTGCTCGCACACTGGAAGAACTGAGTAGCATTGAATATGAGCTAGTGTACATACCTGGGAAACAGAATTGTATCGCAGATGCACTATCCAGGTCTCCAATTGACAATTGTCAAGAATCATTGGATCAATATGACAACCGATCAAATGCCACTCCAAAAGTATTCATAAAGACTGAAGTCCCAGGGGGAGGAGATTCCCTCTTTTATTGTCTATCCTTGGAGTAGTGGCACAATGGATCATCATAGGGAAATCAGAGAAGCAACAGTAGCAGAACTAATTAACAGGCGAAATAAGTATGGGATCTCTTCTGATAAAGCTATCACCCGTCAGCTGAATCTGATGAAACATGTCGGTCAGATCCCAACCCCACGTGTGATCCAAGTTTATAGTGATATGAATAAGGTAGAGATTTGGGTATATCATGGAGATCGAGCTCCCTTAAAGTATGGTTCTGACAACTACCATGATCAGTGTTATCTGCAGTGCCTCGCTGGGATCCATTACAATTGGTTAAACCCTATACACCTACCTGGTCAATCAAATGATAAGCCTTCCCCTGAAATTCTAAATGTGAATAGGGAAACTGATAGCCCCTTTGAAGAATTTATACTGCTTGATGATAGCATGGAGGAGGACCTTGCACCTGACACAGAGGCTAGTGGGGAGGGGAATCTACCATCTGATAACCTTACACCACAATTGGAACTGACATCAGTTGTGGTGGACATCTGTCCAGTGATTCCTTTGAGAGAAGGAGAACAACTCCCAAAAGAAGGAGGGGCATTGTCACTGGAAGATGTCATAACCTTACAAAAACTTGACCCTCACCTACGTCGCCTTAAAAAGGGGATTAAGCAACAATGGACAGCAAAACGATATACTGGAAACCTACAACCATATAAACGAGATCATCAGCAATTGGTAGTTATTGATGACATCATTTACCATAGGGGAAGAGACCACCACTTGCATTGTGTTGTTGCCAAAGGTGTTGCTATAGATTGGGCTGTCATTTTTCACAAGGAGTTTGCTCACTTAGGGCGAAATAAATTGCTTGCCCTATTATTGGAACATTTTTGGTACCCGCAGCTGCATCGCATAGTGACTGAGATAGTCACCTCTTGTGTGGAGTGTCAGAGAGCAAAGATTACCAATATTCTCCACACACCACCTGTGTTTAAGATTGTAACCCAACATCCTTTTGAGTTGATTGCAGCAGATCTTATCTCCTACCCTATCTCTCAAAAGGGGAATGTTTGTGCATTGGTGGTGGTTGACCATTTCTCTAAGTGGTTGTCCGTGGTCCCACTGCCCAATAAACGGGCCTCTACTGTAGCACAAGCATTCAAAACTCGAGTATATCCATTTCTGCCCAGGCTGCCTGAAAAGCTACTCAGTGATAATGGGCCTGAGTTCACAGCCCAGGAATTTGAAGATACCTTGCTTGAACTGGATATACTCCATGTAAGGACTTCTCCCTATTGCCCCACATCCAATGGGGCTGTTGAGCGAGTAAACAGGACACTAACCCAATATTTGCGGATGAGTTTGAACCAGGTTGAGACCTGGGATGACCATCTGCCCAGGGTGGTATCCATTTACAACAATACCAAGCATCAGGAGACTGGTATTTCCCCAGCAGCCTGTCTCTTATCCCAGGCTCACATCTTCCCTCAGGGCCCTAGGATAGACCACCATCAGCTTCAATATCAGGATGAAGGCCACCCACGGTTCGAACCCTATCACTTAAACCAGCTGGTGGGGCTGAAAATACACTATCCTGCAACCTCATGACTCCAGATTTGAAAAAATTTACTGGAGCACAGCTCTGAATTTACTTTTTTTCCCCTTACACCGCTAGATAGGTTAATGATAGTAAACTCTTGAATTGACGACATACCAATTACAAATTGTTTTAGCTAAACATAATAATACAATAATGTACAGTTTATAACTCACCTAAACATTTTATCATCAGAAGCATCATCAATATCTTCTTGATTATCATCATCTTCATCCTCAACAGCTATATCTACATCAGGCATATTAGTGTCACTATTTGCAATGTTTTCCATTATATCACTTGGTACTGAAAATGAATCATCAGCATGCCCTAGATCCTTCTTTTCCACCAATTTGAATGTAGATTTGATCAAATCATTGTTCAGGATTTCTTGTATTGATTTACACTTGCTTAAATGGGCTATGGAAATGTCAAATTTGTTGCTTTTGCTTTATTAGATTTGGATGCAACACTTGAACTTGAAGGCATATTTTGACTCTTCTCTTTATTAACCACAACAGCTTGGTGAGTTTCTTTTGTTAGGCGCAAAATTGCATTCAATGTCTTCTGGATTTGGGAATTTTCAAATTCCTCTAAAGCAGTTTTGTTAGTCTGATGTGCAGATTCCTCACTTACCTTTTGTTTCTTAGGTGGAAGAGAAGCACTTTCTTCAGTCTGTGAAACATCTAGTGAAAAAGTTTCATTTTCTAGATTAGCAGTTGAAGAAGTTGGTTCATTTTTCTGAGGTCTAGCACTAGCACATTTTGTGAACAAACTAAATGACTGCTTTGCCGTATCTCTTTGCTGCACTTCATCCTGGTATTTCTTTACTGCAATATCTAAGCTGTGGGCCCAAACTCTGGGACCTCTTGTATTGTAACAAATATTTTTTTTGGAATTAAAATGTTCCTCCCAGTTTTGCTTCTTTGAATATTTGTTCTTGCATTGACCACAAAAGTAACCCCTTTTAACACCCTCACTTTTCTCTCCAACTTCATCAATATTAGGATCCATTATTGATTATTGACTACCTGAAAAAATACAAAATAAGTAAAAGTTAGTAAATATAGTATGGTAAAAGTGAGTAAAAGTAAGTAAATATAGTACAATGAAAGTAAGTAAAAGTAAGTGCTTTAAACTTAGTAAAAGTAAGGAAGAGTAAGTAAAAGTAGGTAAGTTAAAGTAAGTAAAAGTAAGTTTAAACTTAACTAAACTTTTCAATTCTAGAGTCATGGTGGATTACTTAAAACTGCACAAGTAATTATCTGGCCAATTTATCAAACCTGGCCGAGATCAATGGAACATAGTCCAATCCTGATAATTTTATATTAAAAAAATATACATTTTAATAAAATTTTAATTATCAAAACATTGAAGCTTAACAAAAATAAAAATAATTGTTAAATATGGAATTACCAACTAAACTTAAAATAACTAAATTTGTAATTTAAAAAAATTGGTTTGTACAAGAACGTATACGCAAAAAAATTGCATAACGTCTAGCGGATGAACAAAACCCAAACCCAAATTTACTTTTTCTCATGGTCAAATTTACTGGAGCAATGCTCCCAAGATCCCAGGAATCTGGAGTCATGGGTACAGCAATGTTATGAATGTTATTTTTTGTATTTTTTAATTTACCAATAATATTCTGGACCTCAGTAGAGGTAGCAGGAACAAAAGAAAATGAATTTAGTGGGCTGGGTGGCATACATTCTAGAGGTGAATGATCATTATTTATTAATTGTGAGCAAAGCTTATCCGCTATTGAAGTAAAATGTGCATTTAAAGAGTCTGTAATAGCAGTATCATCAGTGATTTCTTTATTATCAACATTTAATTTCTCTATTGAATTTTTCTTAATTTGTTTTCTGAGGAGATTGTTTATGGTTGTCCAAGTGTTTTTCATGTCTCCTTTATGTTTGGAAAATTGATTGTTATAATAATTATATTTTGCAATTTTGATTATTTTGGTTAATTTATTTCTGTATTGAGTATAGGTATTGCATTTTAGGAATTTTGCTCTGCAATTGCAATTTGAATAATTTATCTCTGATCTTTATTGAAGTGATAATTCCTGGAGTGATCCATGGATTTGCGACCATTTTGGGCAAAACTGTTTTTCTCCTTAAAGGAAAGCAAATATTAAAAATATGGAATAAGGTGTCATAGAAGAACTGAAACATATGATCTGGGTCATTTAAAGGTTTGTCACAGTCAAGTCGAGTATTTTCTACAGCCCCAATAAATTTTCTTTTGTTAACCTCTGAGAATATTCTGTAATCAAGTTATTTTGTCCGCAACCTGAACAATGTTATTGAATATAGCGTAAGTAAGAAAATGATCACTGATGTTAGTGGTTATAATTCCAGAGTTTACAAGGGCATTGCTATTTACAAATATATTATCAATCGTAGATTCTGTTATTCGATTGCCATAGCTGCAGACTCGAGTGGGTTTGGTAATAGAATGACTAAGATAGAAAGAATTCATTAAGTTTAAGAATTTATGAGAGATTGCTTCAGATTGCAAATTGATATTGATGTCTCCCTCAACTATGGCACTCGATTTATGGAAGTTGCATAACATGTTATCTAAGTGAATTAAAAAGCTATTGATATTAGTATTAGGTGGTCTATATATTGCATGGACAGAATATCCATTACTTTTGTCTTTTATATTCACAATCAGGTTTTCATTGTCACTATTACATAGAGAAAATACTTCGTTAGAGTCGTAAGTTTGATGCACATACACAGAGATACCCCCACCAATCTGACCATCTCTTACAGTATGATAAGCAACATAATTATCTACATTATATAGGTTTTTAATACTACTATTTAACCAAGTTTCCGTGAGAATTATAACACTAAATTTGACCATAGACATTTTCAAGAGGGCCAATAAGTAGTTATAGTTCCTAGGTAAGCTTCGAATGTTTAGATTTAGCACTGAAAGATTTTTATAAATATCTTTGTAATACAAAGGCATTAAACTCGTCTATCGATGAGACCATGCAATTGCCTATACCAGATTCCTGTTCTAGATCTCTAAACTGGATACAAAATTGTTTGTTAATGAATTGAAATGATTAATATCGGCACATATACTATGAAAGTCTTCATCGATGAAAGCCATTTAACATTAGTTCTCAAACAATTTCACTAAATACAGAATACTGGAATAAAGGGTTACCACCCAGTTGAGCCAAGAATGGGAAAGTTGACTGTTGAGATTGTATGCAGAGTTATTCGCAGGCTTCCTGTGTGCCGACTGTCAGCTGACAGTTTCTTAGTTCTCATAGCTTCAAATGCTTTTTCACTAACAAGGTGAACTCCTTTGACCAAAATATTCCGCACTGGAGGTCTCTCTCTCTCTCTCTAATCATTAACTTCACTCCAAGGAAGTAGGCAACTTTCCCGAGTCTCCTCGCTTCTATGAGTTTAGGGAGCTTTTCTTTACAAATTTTACGTGTTTCCTCACATACGTCGTCATTGACGAAGATTTTTGATCCTTTCAGCTTTCTTCTGTTTTTTAGTATTAAATCTCTGAGTTTCATCCTCGCATATTACTTTTATAGCTGAAGTGGGCGTCTTAGATTCAGTCATGTCGTTAACTCTAGAATTTGCTTTTTGTGGTGGAATTTGTTTTTTTAATCAAAAAGCACCGTTGATCTTAATATTCCCCAAATTCAGTCTATCTTTTATTATGTCCTCCACCTTTTTCTTCATTTTGCCATTTGTTTCTCTATTCATTTCAGATACCCCCCATTATGATTAAGTTATTGGCACATGAATTATTGTCTAGGCTGTTTAATTTATTCCTAATTGAATCATGCTCATTTTTTATCATCCCTGTGCTACGATTATTTTTAGTAAGCGAGTTTAGACTAGAGTTAAGATCCTTTATCTCGTCGTGTGCATACTGAATGCTCTTTTCAAGCTCCATATTTCTATATTCTAGTTTTGCATTGTCCCTCTTTAACAATTCATTATTATGTTGCACAACTTTTATTATTGCCTCAAGGTCTTTGATTACCGTACACTATTATTTTTGTGTACTAAGTCAAAGAGGGAATTATACTTATTTGCTAGACCCTTCATTTCTAATTTCAGGGCATTTACCTGACCTTTGGAAGCCATTTTGAGCAATTTATGGATTATGGGGTTAAGATTCACTCGTTCATACATTTAAAGGTTTCATTCGTTTGGTTGTTTGTATACCCATTACTTCAAGGCCACTGCTTGCCGTAGGATTTTAAAGGCAGTGCCAGATGTTACTAGAAAATTTTGAAGATATATTTTATGTAATATTACTAGTTAAGTATTGCAGTTTATCTGATGAGATTGTAACTGCGTAATCTTGGCACATTCACAAATTTTAGTGGAGAAGTATCACAATGGTTCACTGAATTTCAACACTGTTAATTTTGATAGGAAGAAGGAGCACAAAACTGACAAGCGTCACCGGCACTGTTTACGGCATATTTTACTCTTTTTAAAAAATTTAACACCTAGATGTTTTTATAAAAAGCTCTGATTATATTAATAGAACTGTAATCATTAAGGATGGACAGATGTTTTATTTATTCTTGTCATCAGTATTGTGTTGATTTAATATAAAAAGTGTTGCTGGACTGGTTTAGGGGTGGGGCCTGGAGGGCTTTCTATTTTTTTTTCTTATATAAAATATTATTTGTAATGTGTTGTTATCATATTATGGCAGATTTTCATACATGTATTAATTTTCTAATGTCTTGGCCTATATCTAGCTGAATATCATATCCGGTGCACCCCTAGTAAATAGTAGGTCCTTAGTTAGTGTTAGGAAAAAATTGGATGCTTTCAAATGCCTCTGCCAAGCGGTGACCCCCATAGTACTGTGAGGTATTGAAAAACTCATGATCTTCACTTGCCCCACAAACACCTTTAAATGGGAGACCCAAAATGGGTGCACACACATTTCTACATTACTGTACAGTAGGGCGGCTCGTTTTTACACTTTTTTCGATATTTGATTGGGGGTAGTGCGGAAAAGTTGCGATTTGGAGAGAAAATAAAGTGTGTAAAATTTTTTTGATCTACATCAATACCTTCCAGTGGCGGCAAGTCCTTAAAAATCGAAAAATAGGCCTAAAAACACAAACATTTTATATAATTTTATATAATTTTTATATAATGTTCATTGTTCAATGACTGCTATTAATTTATTCAAGCCTATAATAGTGTTCTCAGGGTTATTTGCACAGAAATATACCAGAATTAACATTTGTATAACATCTTGTTAAAACTTGCTTTAAATCAATATTTTGGATATTTTAACGGCTAAGACACCACCGGAAGTTATTAACAGATTATGCTGAAATTTTTATTGTTTATTTTGTGTCTTTAAAACCATTTTCCAATCTACCCCGTTAGGCCTATTTTTCGATTTTTAAGGACTCACCACCACCGGAAGGTATTGACGTAGATCAAAAAAATTTTACACACTTTATTTTCTCTCCAAATCATAACTTTTCCGCACTACCCCCAATCAAATATCGAAAAAAAGTGTAAAAATGAGCCGCCCTACTGTACAGTCTTTACAGCCACACCTACACTTTTCCTCCTAAGTATATATATTATAATGTATATGGATGTAAATTGTGACTTGGTCGGCAATTGATATGGACTCTGACTTATTTTTGGTTGGCACGGTACTGGTATTGATAGGTACCATAATGAAATTGACTGGATTCTTTGGATCTGATATATTTGCATGTCAGTTATAAATAGATATAGTGTGTAACATATTTGTGGATAGTAGCCTATTATGACTTTGATCCTCTGATCCAAAGATTCTATCTTTAGTTTTAAATTGATAATTAATTAGTTTTAAAGTGATACTTAATTAGTTTTGTAAAAATTGGTTATTGCCAATGTACAGGCAGTTTTTACATAGTGGAGCCACCTCAATGGGCCGAAGTGGCCCCTAGTGTGCCCACTATAAAAATTTCTTATGTTTCTTATGGCAAGGATGAGTTTGTAGATTTTAGTCAATTAACTAAAATCATCAGCTACCTACTCTTCAGATGATGACATCTTAAGATTAACCGATAGTTTGGTATTTTTTTACAAGAGTACAGTACAAGCTTTTGAGGAATTTTGGAATTTTAGGTTAGGTTATATTTAAAACTACATTTTTCCAATTTTTATTATTGTTTGAATGAAATTAACCTTCCTTCAAAATCACATCAAAAACCATCAGAAAAACATGGTTTTGATTTACAAAGCCTGTAATGTACACTTGTAAAAATTTACCGATAGTTTTAAGTTAATTAGCAAACTTGAATTTGACATTTGGCAAAATCTGATTATAAAATATGGCTTTAGATCATTTATGACTTGGATAACCTTAATAGGCCCAAATGGTTTCATGTTTTCCAAATGTAATCTTTCAGGAATTTACAAGAGTTTACATATTTTCCAGTGTGGCAGTAAAGCAACTAAAAAAATTTATTCCTGGAATGGGAAGTTTGTCAAGCTAATATGAATAATGCAAAGATCTTTTAATTTAAAAGGTGAAAGTTTTTTATAAGTGTGGCTGTTCTAAAAGTGAAATAAAAGTAAAATAAAGGATAAGGAGGGTAAAAACTGAAAACTACCGGTAATTCCTTATTGATTTAAACCTCAAGGTCTACACGCCTTAAAGTTTAAAATACTGCTAATTTCCTCCTATTTTTTTCTATGTAAATTCAAGGCCCACGCCTACCTATTTCGCGTCGAAGATTTCCATCCAGAAATAATTAAAGAATTATCAATACATGTTATTTCTTTTTCAAGAACTTTACCGACATCGAATCTAAATTCCATTTTAAAAAAGATTTAATAACTTAAGATCTTCCTAAAATTATTAAAATCACTTGCCAGCTCAGAGTCTGACTAACACGATATCCAACTGCAGACGACAAACACCGCAATATGAGTTACAGCTGTGAGCGCTGCAAATCAATTGAATCGAAGAAACTGTAAATTCGACCAATGACTAAATAATTTTTATTTTTGCATTCCGTTTTGTTTATTTATTTATTATTATATTAAAGCCATTCTGAATATAATAAAATTATTTTATTTTAAATATTTAACAATAATTAAAAACTACAGCAATATATAAAAACGCAAAGTCGCAAGCTCTGAACTTAATAAGTTAATAAAGTCGTGAAATTTAATTACAAGATAAGAATTTGTATATTTTTATACGTATATATGGTTTCTAGAAAACAAAGAACACTATACAAAATATTAAGTAACAGGTTTTTTATTTATATACACTTAAAAATTGTAAAAATGAATCAATTGGCAACGTATACACTTAGTTTAATTTCAAAGATATTTTATAAAATTATTAGAGCATATTGCTGTTTTTTGTTCTCATTTTCTTTGTTCCATAATACAAAGCGTCTAAGTATATCAAATATACGTGAGATTAATCTAGTTATCACCTTTTTATGTATAATTATTTTTTAAGTTATAGCAAAGTGAATATATATATATATATATATATATAGATAGAGAGAGAGAGAGAGAGAGATGAATCTTTGTATTTGCTTGCATTGTTTTTAAACATTACATATATGGATTTCCTTTTCTCGCAAAATGACCAAATTCAGTCACAAAATGCAGCCAAAAAACTAAATTAGTCTGCAGTGCGCTTCCATGACTAATAAGACTTAGTTGGTTGTTGCATTTTATGTCAGTTTACGGCGTATAAAGTTGCTGAAAGGAAAATCAATGTCGAAATTTTAAAAATATTTTACGTTTTAAATTACTTACAAGACAGAATAAAAAGCTGAAATTTAAAACCATACAATATATATATAACCTTGGTTTTGCTTCCGCCCGAATTGTTTATTCTGACGAAGGTCAAGCTTGTCACTCCACCTTAGACCTACAGTTTAACGTGGAATCCGAACCACGCTCCATCACAGACGGTCAGAAATTACAGCCCTCGCCCGGACTCGATCTCACGACTTCCCGATCAGCAGCCCAGCGTCTCAACCACTAGGTTACCAATGGTACACATTTTTCTACCAACCATTTTTATTGTGTGGAAGGATGAACAGCTAGGTTTTGCTGCGCGCCGACTGCCGTCACGGGTCTCAATTCCGGGATCGATGGATTCGTAGTCAGCAATGCTAACGACTACACCACCGAAGCGCGTGTGTATATATATATACAGTGGTGAGCTGGAGCCGGTTCGCACCGGTTCGCGCGAACCGGTTGTTAAAATTTTGAAGTATTTTAGAACCAGTTGTTAAAAATTGTTACGAAAACAAATATTGTTATAAAATGATCTTAAAACCGAATAATCTTATAAACCGGTGTACAAAATAAAACGGTGTACAAAATAATAATCTTCAAGCTGTTTTGTAATTACTACCTAATTAGTAATAACTAATATACTTAAATATTCTTCATATTTTCTTCTTTTCAAATTTATTCTAATTTTTTTTATTGTTCAGTTGGAGTACAACTCTCAATGACACAATGCTTTGCCACTTCTTATGGAGAAAGGTACAAAAACTACATACTGTGGCACATCCTTTAAATCAACATTTTATATAGGGAACCGGTTGTTAAGATTTTGGCAGCTCATCACTGTATATATATATATATATATATATATTACGTGTGTTTTCATATAATTGCAAAGGGCGTGTTAAGAAATTAAAAAGTTCTATCTACAATTGTAATGAGGAAAAAGTATTACAAATCCTAATGCATTTTACCATAAAGTTTTTTCACCGTGACGTCTGATCGAATCTTTATAAACCGTTCCACTAAATTATGCAAATGCCTCCTTTGTAGGTCACAGAGAGGAACAGAAATGTAGCACGAGATTATTTATATAAGAAATTGTTTAACAATTTAGTTACTGCTTCAAAGTTTTTTGATTGTTTTTTAATTGGTCTCTTTTCACACTAAAGTAAAGCTGGTGGCCCCACCTCTAGGCCTGGCCTGATGGAGGAGCGAATTGCTTTTTTGCACTGTCCATCGCACATACTCAGGCACACCCGTCTCATCTGGTACCGTCCTGAGCCAGGCATCTTTCATTTTTGAAGACTTCAACTTTGAGCCCTGTGACGTTTTTGAGGTAATTTGGAAGCTGGTTAAAAAGCCTTGGTCCCCTGACAACCAAGCTATTTTCCTTCAGTGTTGAAGGTGTCCCTTGTCGGGCCTTTAGTTTGGGAACACTACACATTCTACTTTTCCTATTTTTCACTGTTATTTGGGTAATTACTGGGTTCAGCTTGAGGTTAGGTACCAGTTTTTCTATTATTTTCTACATGCAAATCACCGTGTATCTCTCTCTCTCTTCTTCTTTCCAGTGAATATAAATTTAATTTACGAAGTCTTTCCCAGTAGTTGAGTTCTTTGCAGCCATCAATCTTGGCTGTGAAATTTCTTTGAATTTCTTCATTTATTAATTTCTTCCATTTTATATGGGGATGTCAAGACTGAGCGGTATTCAAGTTTTGACCAGTGTTTTCAGCAGGGGAATCATTATTTTCTTGACCCTTCTTTTAAAGGTTCCTAGTACCTGTCCCGTGACCCTCTTTCCTTTGTTTATCATTATCTGTTTTTGTGTCTTAAATTTCACATTATCGGTCATTATACCCCCTAAATCTTTTGCTGCCTTGCTTCTCTGAATTTCCTGTCTATCTGGGGCATAATATGTTGTCTGTTTTAGCTACTCATTTTTTCCATATCTCAAGAGCTGAAATTTCTCGGTTTTAAATTTCATGTTGTTGTCTTGTGACCATTTGTACATTCTCTTCGTGTCCCTCTGTAAGGCCTCCACTTCGTTTGCATCACTGATTTTTCTGTTGATTTTTGTATCGTCTGCAAAGGGTGTTACTATACTGTTATTGGTTACTTCATTGTCTATGTCTGTTAGCATGATAATAAATAGGAGTGGGGCCAATACTGTTCCTTGTGGTATTGAGCTGCGTACTTCTGATTTTGGTGATGATATACCTTGGATTTTTACAACCTCCTTACGTTTTCTGAGGAAAATGTAGATCCATTTTCCCACTTTTCCTGCTATTCCCATATGTTTCATTTCATGTGCTATTATACCATGATCATATTTGACAAACGCTTCAGCAAAAACTGTGTATAGGACATCTGAGGTGACGTGTATGATATATATATGTATATAGTCTAAAAGTCACTAAAGGGTAAATATCACTAAATCTAAGCTGAATGGCAAGAGCAAGTCATAAACGAACCAACGCGGCTGTTCGTATTGTTTTGGGCTAGCGAGAGATGTTTTTTCCTATCTGACCTAATCATTGGTGCTGAGTATAATTAGGTGGTGTTTCTAAGGTGACAAATGGGGTAGAAAGTTGTCCGTACTTAAGTATAGTTAGGGGTAATGTCTATAGCTTCTAAGTGGTAATGTAAGAGAGAGTTAGGTAGGCCGTTTGTGGGACACAGAAATCTAATGGTAGGCTTTCAAAGGAATATCTAATTCAACGCACCGGTAAGTGCTTGTGATTGTTTGCTAGAACCTAAGTAACCTAACTGGGATGTCTACCCCACGCTATCACATTTGGCGACGATGATGGGATTCAATTAAGCTCATGGGATTCTATTAAATTTGGCTCATTTGATTAAATTTTGTTCATTGGGTTAAATTTGGCTCATCGGTTTAATTTGGTTTATTGGGTTCAAGTGGTTTTGAAAATTGGATGTAACCTAGTGGGTCGTCCGATTTGGTTTGTTTGTGTGGGTAAGCTACCGTACTATAGCGTAGGTCCCGCCGGCCTAACTCTAAAACTAATTCCTACTCAGCCCTAACTCTAAAACTAATTCCTACTCAGCCCTAACTCTAATACAATTCACTATTCAGCCCTAACTCTAATACAATCCACTATTCAGCCCTAACTGGGGAGTAACTAGATCAAATTTAAACCTAAACTAACCTACTTCACGTGATTTGGCCTAATTCGGTTTTGCTCTAGCATGTCGGTGATTGGCCATATAAGCCCCTACGAAGACTCTGGGGAGGACTTCGAAGCTTATGCCACTAGGGTGAGGTTGTTTTTCGAGGCAAATTCCATTCCGGATGCTAAGAAAGTACCTACCTTTCTAACTATAATAGGCCCTAAAACGTTTGGTTTAGTTATGGACCTAGTTTCTCCTAAAGCACCGGAAACTTGCACCTATAATGAATTGGTACAGGCCCTAACCGATCACTACAAACCCCGAGTAGTTCTCATCTATGAACGTTTCAAATTTTATTCGAGGCATCAGACGGGAAATGAAAGCATTGCAGAGTTTGTTGCAGGAATAAAAAGCTATAGCCGTACGTGTAAATTTGGGGACAAATTAGATGAAATGCTAAGAGATAGGTTTGTGATGGGTCTCAAAGAGGAGTCTACCCAGAGAGCCCTATTAGCCATACAGGACCTAACTTTTAGTCAGGCTGTAGAAATAGCTACGGCTAGAGAAGCAGCTGCTAAAGATGTTAGAGCTTTTGGCAATCATAGTAGTAAAGCCCACCACGTTAATAGCTTTAAATCTTCTAGGCCTGGCAGACCTAATGAGCCTACTAGACAGACAAATAAAAGGTATGAGGCGAATACGACTAAGCCTACTAATTCTACTAAGCCTTCCAAGCCATGTACGGGTGTGGAAAACACCATTGGAAGAAGGACTGCCTTTTAAAGAAGCAGTTTGCCGAAACTGTAGTAAAATAGGCCACATAGCTAAAGTGTGTTTTTCAAAGAAAACGAAGGGTGAAAATTCTAATTTTAACATCTCTAGTGTAAATCCTCAAAGGGGAAATACTTCGAACATTGGAGTGGAGTACTTATTTTATGAGCAGCAAAGTGGGAAAAATACAGGCCCATATATTGTAGAGGTAGGCCTAAATGGAATCACAGTTCCTCTAGAATTAGATACAGGTGCTGCCCGGACGGTCATGTCCAAGGCAGTTCTTGATAAGATTTTCAAAAACGCACCTAAACTACATGCCTCTAAAACTATCTTGAAGAAATATGGAGACATACAAATACCTATTTGTGGGGAAGCATCCGTCACAGTTACACTCAACCAGAAAACTTTGTCTCATCCCTTAACCTTTTTAGTGGTGGATGAGCAAGGGCCTACTCTACTAGGCCGTGATTGGATTGATGCTTTGAAAATATCGATTGACAAAATCTTGCCAAGGGGTCAGGCAGATGTGCATACACTCTCATATCCATCTGACATAGACTCATTGTTAAGGAGTTTTCTTCTGTTTTTGGGCCTGAAGTAGGCAACCTAAAAGGCCATCAGGTCTGCATAGAAGTAGATCCTAATGTAACTCCGAAATTTTGTAAGGCTCGTTCAATTGCGCATGCACTGCGGGAGAAGGTAGATTTAGAAATTGACAGGCTGCTAAAAGATAAAATTATCGAACCAGTCACACACGCTAAGTGGGCTGCCCCAGTAGTTCCTGTACTAAAACCGGACAAGTCCGTGCGGTTATGTGGGGATTACCGTTTAACAGCGAATAGAGCCGTCCTTCTAGATTGCTATCCTATACCCAAGCCTGATGAATTATTTAGCTCTCTTGCTGGGGGTAAATATTTCACAAAACTCGATATGTCCCAAGCCTATGCTCAACTAAGTTTAGATGAAAACTCTAAAGAATTAACTATCATAAATACGCACCGAGGCCTATATAAGTACAATAGGCTATGCTATGGAATAGCATCGGCTCCGGGTATTTTTCAGAGGACAATGGACCAAGTTCTAGGTCACATTCCAGGGGTACTTTGCTTTCTAGATGATGTCCTCATTTCAGGTTCGTCTAAAAAAGAACACCTAACTAGATTAACCACGGTTCTAAAAAGACTCTGTGATGCCGGACTTAAGCTAAAGAGAGAAAAGTGTTCATGGGTCACTAACGAGGTTTCATACTTAGGGTTCCGCATAGATGCCTCAGGCATTCATCCAACGGTGGATAAACTAGAAGCAAGAGAAAAGGCACCACCTCCACAAAACATCACACAGCTACAAGCTTATTTAGGTCTCCTAAACTTTTATAGGAAATTTTTGCCTAATGCATCGACTTTCCTTGAACCCCTAAATAAGCTATTACGATCTGGGGAACAGTGAAGATGGGAGAAAACTCAAAAGGAAGCATTTGAGGCTTCCAAGGACGTACTACTAAAGTCCACTCTCCTAGTGCATTATGATCCTAAACTTCCTCTCGTAGTTTCAGCAGACAGCAGTTCTTATGGAATTGGGGCAGTGTTATCTCACCACATTGATGGTGTAGATAGGCCTATCTGTTTTGCTTCTAGAACACTAACTGAGACTGAAAGACGATATGCACAAGTGGAACGTGAAGCATTAGCCTTAGTATTTGTAGTAAAAAAAAATCATTTCTATCTATGGGGTCATAAATTTAAACTAATTACTGACCATAAGCCTCTTTTAGGTTTATTTTCACCTAATAAAAATATTCCAGTTATGGCCTCAGGTAGGATTCAACGATGGGCACTGATTCTACAAGCCTATAAATTTGACTTAGTACATCGGTCAGGTAAACTTCTAGGTACGGCTGATGCGCTAAGTAGGTTGCCCTTAGAAAATCCAAATGATTGTGTACCTATACCTACAGAATGGGTTCACTTGGTGGAGTTTTTGGAATCTACTCCAGTATCTGCGGTACAAATAGAGCAGTGGACAAAATCAGACCCTATTCTGTCTAGGGTCATCCATTTCTGCTCAGTTGGTTGGCCTACTAAGGTTGAGAGTGAATTACAGCCTTTTTATCAACGTCAGTCTGGCCTCTCCATTCAAAATGGCTGTCTCTTATGGGGCCAGAGTGATTATTCCAAATAAAGGCAGGTCGAATTTAGTGAAGGAACTTCACGCTGAACACATGGGCGCAACAAAAATGAAAGAGCTGGCGAGAGCTTATTTCTGGTGGCCAGAGATGGGCACGATCTTGATCTTCAAGATCAGATCGTGATCTTGAAGATCAAGATCGTGATCTGATCTTGATCTTGAAGATCACTTTTATTATGGTGATCTTGATTTAAGATCACTTTATTTCTTGTGATCTTGATCTTGAAGATCACTTTAGACTTCAAGATCACTTTTAATTTCAGATTCTTAAATATGCCGCTATGCGAATGTCATTTGTTTTTTGTCCAAGCGACATCTGGTGGCAACTTTGTTCAACACCGACTGTTTATGTTTTCTGTTAGTTGGGTGACTTGCGTCATGCGTGGGCTCATGGAAGGTGTAGTTGCTGTGGAATTTAGGCTCGTAAAAAGTGTAATTTACTGTGCAATTATGTTAAAAGTGTTCTATTAATATATTATATATATAGGCATAAAATATAGCCTATAGGTCCGTATTCATAATAAATTAATTCTAAACATATTTTATTTACAGATTGAATTTTTTAATAATGAGTGCAATTTTACAACTTCAACAGGCTCCCAAGGGAACCAAATATTCTAGGTTGTCACCAGAACAGTAGTCAATATATTTAGATAACAATGTTGGTAATAAGGATCAATCTGTGCTATTGAACGGAAAATATTTTCAAATTGTCGAAAAAACTGGAAACAGTATCAAAGTTATTTGTAGGCAGTGTACAAAGAAAACTACAATTCTGTCTGCTGGCCTCGACTCAACAAGCAATCTTCTGAGGCACCTCAGGGTTAGTACTACTTAGTAACTAAGTAGTAAGTAGCAACATTAACATAATGGTTCAAGTCATATTTTAAGTGACTGGTGCCATACAAGACTAATGCTACATTTACATAGACGTCCATTTGAATATATTGTGCACTTCAGATATTAATAGATTATGGACTAGTAACTACATTAAAAACTGCCGATATCCAACTATAATAAAACGCCAGGTGTATCTGTCTTTCTCTGTCTGATCCATGTCTGTAATTTCTTCTGTTTAGTTACTGAAGGACGAAATTCGGCTTTCAATTTAACATAGGATAAAAATGCACTGATCATGGTGAAAATAATTTTAGTTAAAGATAACAAAATTTTAGAATCTTGTTAAGTATTAATTTCAACTAGAAGTTTGATACTCTGATAAATATTACACAGGGTGTTCAAGAAGTCTCTCCGCATGATAATAATTTATTTTCTTGTGCAGAAACTACATTCGGATCTTTTGGGTGAATATGAATCGGAGAAGAAATCTCGCAAGCGTCCAGCTAAAGAAGAAGATGCCAGCGGCAGCAATGCTGGCCCTGCCAAAATTGCCAAGCAGTCAACACTAAGCATGTTCCACATTTCCAAGCAAAAACCAGGACCACCAATATGCAAGGATATCCTTGAAAAGAAGATTCTCTCGCCTGTGGCTAATGGGCTCCTACCATTGAGCCTAGTTGAACTACATGAATTTAAGGATCTTCTTTCATGTTAGTATAACTCAAATATTTTGCTATTTTTTCCATAGCTAATATCTGATTAAAATAATTAATCATATTATTTGTATGAACATTAGACTATCGCTAGCCTAGCTAAATATTTTGATATTTTTTCCATAGCTAATCTATTGTATTTGTTTTAATTTTTAAATATTTTTTTCAGACGTCAACCCGGCTGTTCAGGTGCCATCTAGACGCACCCTGGCTAGATCTCTTGCAACAACAACCAGTACAATGAAGGAAGACATACAAGCAAAACTGGCAGCAGTTGACCATGTGTGTGTTACATGCGACATATGGTCAACTAATCACCGCAGTTTCATGGGAGTCACCGCGCATTGGGTATGCTATTGATTTAGTGTATTATTTTTATATAATTGATAAATTGACCATTGGTGATAGACTGATAGTCTGATAGACTTATAGTATAATCTTTTCAATTATTCGACATGTGTTCCTCATTCATTAATTTGGTGAGTCTTCATTTTGCTGTGATTCACAGTAATTTCACACTAATTCACTGATTCTGTCATCTGTCATTGTGTCTGATTCACAGCAAAATGTGGAAGAGTCCATATTCACAGGCTGTGAATATGGACTCTTCCACATTTTGCTCTTATGGGATGGGTCACTGATGTGGTGGTATGGTAGGCGACTCATCGCTGAATTGCCTCCTTTATATCACATAGTTCTTCTCTTCAATGTTTGGTGGCGCAGTTTAGCTGGTGCGTGTCTAACCAATATTATTAAATTAAGCTTAAAAAAATGTTCATACAAACATTGATTTTATATTCTTACATTACAGATCAATGATGACTTGTCGCGAGGATCAGCTGCACTGGCATGCCGAAGATTTCGTGGAACACATAGCTTTGATAAAATTGCTGGAATATTGGACAGGATCAACTCGGAGCATGGTTTATCTTATAGAAAAGTTGTATCTACAGTCACCGACAATGCATCGAACATGGTGAAATGCTTTAAAGAGTTCGGTGTTCGTGTTCAGAATCGTACTGACGACATTGATGAAGATGATGCAGATGAAGATGATGATGAAAAAGATTCAGATGAAGAGGTTATCATCAGCAACTTTCCTGAACATTCAGGAGAGCATGGAGAGGAGTCAGTGAAACTATCATCCCATATTCGATGTGCCTCCCACACATTGAACTTGGTAGCAACAACTGATGCAGATAAAGGACTGAATTCACCTGGACTAAAGAAGATAAAGCATTCTGCAATGGGAAAATGTTCGGCGCTGTGGAATGCTGCTGGTAAACTCAAGTCAGCAGAAAAAATACAGGAAATAACTGGCGTCCAATTTAGGTACCCATGCGTCACCCGATGGAACTCAATGTACGACTCATTAAGCCAAATATATAAACATAAGAACGACGTGAATGTAGCTCTTGAAGAACTGAATCTACCCATCCTCAAAGACAATGAATTGGAATTTATTTCAGAATATTTGTCTGTTCTAAAACCAATTGCAGCAGCCCTCAACAAATTACAGGCAGAGAAAGAATGCTACTACGGTTGTCTTCTTCCAACAGTCCTAGTGACTCAAGATGCCCTCGCAAGATTGGAGCCTATCCAACCAAACGACCTGCGCTTGAGACACTGCATGCCATTACTGGCAGCAGTCGTCTCTGGCTTCAATGCCAGATTTGGTCATTTTTTGTCGTTGAGCCCCGAGGTAACTGATGCCGTTTTGGCCTCAGTATCTCATCCGTATTTCAAACTTAGATGGATATCATTGTTGCAAGGGCCTAATTTCGGCGATCATGAAGCAATCAAGTCTCAAGTAAAAGACAAGCTGCAAATGGCTGTAAGAAATTGTAATTCTGACAGCAGTGGTAATAGTTCGGTGAACTCAGACTCATCATCTGAAGACGATTTCTTCAGAACTATGGACAGCTCATTCTCTGCTCCTAACAACAAGGAAGACTTGGAAGTCCTCAATTATTTGCAGGACACCAGTAAGGCACTCGACTCTTTAGATAGGTATCCTGCTATAAAGAAGATCTTCAAGAGGTATAACACCACGCTACCTTCCTCTGCACCAGTGGAACGGTTGTTTTCGTTTGCTGGCATGGTTCATAGCCCCAAACGAAGTCGTCTCTCGGATGGTAACTTTGAACAATTGGTTTTGCTGAAAGCAAATGTTTACAGCGGTTGAACATTAAATTAACACTCTTAACTTGCGGTTTTTACCCTTATATTGTCAGTAATTGCGTACTGCAGTAAAACTGTAAAATTAAATTCTATGTAAAAAATGTTTACTTATATATGCTGACCATTCATTGATATGGGTTATGGACCTGGTGAAATGAGAATTGAGAAAAATAGAACTAAAAACTATATGTAGGTCATTTAATAGTTTTTTCTTTGCTGATAAGTTATGATAATACTAAGTTTTAAGTTTACCACCTGAAAAACTGAAAGGGGAATCGTCAATCCCCGTGGTTTAGATCAGGTGACATGGGTAGGATGCGATGCTTGTATTGCCTCAGCCCTCAGGGGAGTATTAGGAGTGATACTTTTCAGGAGTGATTAACAAAATAATTTGTTTTTGTTTACTCTACAAGAGTACAACTTTTTTCAATTCATATAAAAGTGATCTTAAAAAGTGATCTTGAAAAGTGATCTTCAAGATCACGATCTTGATCTGGATCTTCAAGATCACATTTTTCTGGTGATCTGATCTTGATCTTCAAGATCACATTTTTCTGGTGATCTGATCTTGATCTTCAAGATCACATTTTTCTGGTGATCTGATCTTGATCTTCAAGATCACCAAAGTTGGTGATCTTGCCCATCTCTGCTGGTGGCCTGGTTTAGATGGAGAACTCGAATCATTGGTTCGTTCCTGTCAAAGCTGCCTAGAGAACAGAGATCTCCCAAGGAAAAGTCCACTGCATCCTTGGGAATGGCCTACTATACCGTGGCATAGGATCCATGTTGACTATGCAGGTCCTATAAATAATACTTATTTCCTAGTCATTGTGGACGCCTACTCTAAGTGGGTGGAAATTCTTCCAACCACTTCCACGACTTCGGGTGTTACTATTCGCTTACTCTGTTCAGTTTTTGCTCGATGGGGTTTACTCGTAGTCCTGGTTTCCGACAATGGTACTTGTTTTACCAGTGAGGAATTTCATTCCTTCGTCCACCTAAATGGCATTAGACATGTCCGGTCTAGTGTTTTCCACCCCTCTACTAACGGTCTCGCGGAAAACATGGTCCGTACTTTCAAGTCGGCCTTGCGTCATTCTCGTGGGGAGGAAATGCAAGTGGTGTTGGATAAATTTTTGTTTAAATATCGAATAACACCTCACACCATGACGGGGGTGTCTCCCTCTAAACTTATGATTGGCCGGGGAATTCGTTCAGTTTTCGATTTGTTATGTCCAAACGAAACGTTACAACAACGAGTTTTACGCCATCAGGAAAAACAGAAGCTGTACCATGACACTAAAAGAGGGAGAGTTATAGAGGCGCAACCTAATGATCCATTTATGATTCGCAACTATGGGGCTGGACCAAAATGGGTTCCTGCAACTGTCCAGGAGAGAACGGGCCCTGTTTCCTTCAAGTGCCAACTAGAAGATGGTCGTTCTATTAAACGCCATCAGGACCAGATATGGGAACGTGAATTGCAGAAGGACCAGAGTCTTCCGGAAGAGAGAACTGATCTTCCGGAAAATGGTTCAACTCGCCTGCCTATACAGGTTGCACCTAATCCTACTACATCAACCCCGCTCCGCAGGTCGTCTAGGGTCACTCATCCCCCTGACAGACTAAACTTGTAGGGGAGGAGTGAGGTGACGTGTATGTATATATATATATATATAGTCTAAAAGTCACTAAAGGGTAAATATCACTAAATCTAAGCTGAATGGCAAGAGCAAGTCATAAACGAACCAACGCGGCTGTTCGTATTGTTTTGGGCTAGCGAGAGATGTTTTTTCCTATCTGACCTAATCATTGGTGCTGAGTATAATTAGGTGGTGTTTCTAAGGTGACAAATGGGGTAGAAAGTTGTCCGTACTTAAGTATAGTTAGGGGTAATGTCTACAGCTTCTAAGTGGTAATGTAAGAGAGAGTTAGGTAGGCCGTTTGTGGGACACAGAAATCTAATGGTAGGCTTTCAAAGGAATATCTAATTCAACGCACCGGTAAGTGCTTGTGATTGTTTGCTAGAACCTAAGTAACCTAACTGGGGTGTCTACCCCACGCTATCACAACATCATAGTTTTCAAGTACGTCCGCGATATTGTTATAGTGTTCTATTAGTTGTGATAGGCATGATCTAACTGATCAGAATCCGTGTTGGTTCTCACTGAATCTTTCCAGTATCTCTAGGAAGTCATAGATTTTCTGTCTAACTATTCTTTCAAATATTTTGATGAGATGGGGCCTCAGTGACACTGGTCTATAGTTCTTTGCTTGAGATCTATCCCTTCCTTTATATATAGGGACAATGTTTACTCTTTTCAGGATGTTCGGTATTTCCTCCGTGTCTAGGGATCTTCTCCATATCCAGCATAGAAGTGGAGCTATTTCATTTTTTAGTTTTTAATCAATAAACTAATAAGACATTCCATTTGTCCAGACCTGCAGCTGAATGTGATTTCATGTTCTATAGCTCGGCTACTATGTCTTCTGGAGTAAAATAAAAATCTGTTATATAAACTCCTTGTAATTTCTCTTCAAAGAATGCAACCATCTCTGTCAGGTACCACTTTGTACATATATATATAATAATGATTGGGGTTGTTTAACCCCCTTTGCAACATCTAAGGTCATATGATGGACGGAACCTACAGCTTTACGTGGGATTCGAACCATGGGTCGCTACATAATCTGGACACGGAGGACGGTCTCCAATCCAACTACTACCCAGACCCAATGTCGTGTATATATATATATATATATATATATATATATATATATAGCGAGGAATAGGAGGACGAAAAGATGGTACATGTTTATTTACAGACGTTTCGGAAAAGTTCAATTTCCATCATCAGTGCTAAAAAGTTTAAAATCAAATAGAAATAAATAAGTATAATAAACAAAAACAAACAATTTATGATATTAAAATGAACGTGCGACAATGGTTACAATATACAGGGTGTACATAAAGTCAGGATCTATTTTTGTGAAGCGCTTGGAAATTATATGGAATTCAATCATAAAATGATAAAGTGGTAACATTTATTAAATAATTAAGAGTAGTATTCGACGTGACGCCCATCAGTATCCCTGCACAGCTCAAATCGTTCCGCAGCATTTCTAAACACATTCTGGAGCATTTGCGGGGTTATGTTATCTGCAGCAGTTCGTATACGTAAGTTTTCGAGACTCGTAATCTTCGTCTGATAGACGTGCGATTTGATAAAGCCCCATGCAAAGAAATCTAAAGGGGTTAAATCTGGTGATCTCGCTCGCCAAGGTCTGTTGCTTCCGCGTCCGATCCAGCGATTTGGAAAACGTCCATTTAGATAATCCTGAACAATTTTGGCATAGTGACAAGGAGCACCATCATGTTGATAGACGACGGTACTAACAATCCTATCCCCGTCGTCTATCAACATGATGGTGCTCCTTGTCACTATGCCAAAATTGTTCAGGATTATCTAAATGGACGTTTTCCAAATCGCTGGATCGGACGCGGAAGCAACAGACCTTGGCCAGCGAGATCATCAGATTTAACCCCTTTAAATGTCTTTGCATGGGGCTTTATCAAATCGCACGTCTATCAGACGAAGATTAGTCTTGAAAACTTACGTACACGTATACGAACTGCTGCAGATAACATAACCCCGCAAATGCTCCAGAATGTGTTTAGAAATGCTGCGGAACGATTTGAGCTGTGCAGGGATACTGATGGGCGTCACGTCGAATCCTACTCTTAATTATTTAATAAATGTTACCACTTTATCATTTTATGATTGAATTCCATATAATTTCCAAGCGCTTCACAAAAATAGATCCTGACTTTATGTACACCCTGTATATTAAATTAAAAGTAAAATACTAAAAATGAAATAATATAAAGTATAAGAGTGTGGACACTAAGTAAAATATAAAACTGTTAAAAGGTGAATCAGAATTAAAGGGGGGTCTTACCAAGTTGTTAACGTAGTGAGAGACGAATTGTACAGAAGAATGGGGATGGTTGCTTGTTGAAAAAATCCATATTAGAAAGATGGAGCCAGGCGGAGTGATGGATTTCTTTTCAATCTGAGAGTTTATTTGGCGATGTTTAGGTTGAAAGTGGAACTGTAGTCGTTGAGGGTTGGTTGAATACCGAGTATATAAAGCGACTCAAGTATGCGGAGGTCGATTAGTTGGTTGGCTGAATTAACGATTTTGAAACTGGAGGGAAGTAACGGGTGGTTGTGAAGGTGGCAATGATCCCTTATTGCTGATTTGGAGTGTTTGTTCAAGGGCTGCGAAGTTCTGGTAGAAATATCACGATGCTCGTCCACTCTTGTTTTGTATTGGCGGATGGTACTGCCAATATAGTTCGCTTTGCAGCGAACACAATTAAAAGCGTAGATAGTGGACGAAGCAAGTGGCTGGGGTGTTTTTTCTTTATGGTTAAGGTATTTCTACCGGAACTTCGCAGCCCTTGAACAAACCCTCCAAATCATCTTTTAACCGTTTTATATATTACTTAGTGTCCACACTCTTATACTTTATATTATTTAATTTTTAATCTTTTAATTTTAATTTAATATATATTGTACCCATTGTTGCACGTTCATTTTAATATATTGTTTGTTTTTGTTTATTATACTTATTTATTTCTATTTGATTTTAAACTTTTTAGCACTGATGATGGAAATTGAACTTTTCCAAAACGTCTGTAAATAAACATGTACCATCTTTTTGTTCTCCTATTCCTCGCTAATAAATATATATATATATATATATATATATATATATATATATATAAGAATTAAAAACTCAGACAATCCAATTGTCCAAGCTATTCATCAGTCCTGCTTTGTCTTCTACAATGTGGACCTCTTGGTATGAAAGTGTGTGTCCTCCACTTAACTCCCGCATTTAGCCATTGCATTACATATACTTTTTATTTTTATGAATCAACTATTACTGTTTCTTCATTATTTTTATTTCTCGTCTCCTTACGTGTATCTTTGTTATTTCTTTATTACCTTTGTCCTTTTTTATTTTTGTTTTTAAAGTTAGTATTTAATTAGTTGTGTCGCTAATTCCCTTGATGGATACTGTACCTTTTTTTTTTTTAGGTCGGGGGATATGTCTCCTGTCAATAAACATTATTAATGTCATTATCATCATTTTTGTAGTGTTAGCAGTGGGTAGGGTTCTTTTATTATTATTATTACTTATTTCAGTACGTGTTTTATGTTTATCTTCTTTAGTCATCATTTTTAGTTTGTTTTTAACTGTATTATTGTTTGATTTATCTTTTATATTGACAAGAATATTGTACTATGTTATGGAATTTATATCCTGCCAATAAAGTTTATATATATATATACATATATATATATATATATATATATATATATATATATATATATACACACACACAGGGGCGTAGCCAGAATTTTTTTAGGCAGGCGCTAATATATATATATACACACAGGGGCGTAGCCAGAATTTTTTTCGGCAGGCGCTAATATATATATATATATATATATATATATAATATATATATATATATAATACAAATCCACAAGGAAAAAAAATTATTCCAAGGCCTTTGTGTATTCAGAAGTACATTCCCTAACGAAGTGTACTTCTGAATACACGAAAGACCTTGGAATCATTTTTCTCTTTCCTTGTGGATTTGTATCATTTATTCATTTCACGTGTTTAATTGTGAAATTCATCCCATATATAATATATATATGGGATGAATTTCACAATTTCTAATGCATTGTTTAACCATATGTATAGATGTAATCATAGTATCAAGTGGGATAGTTCTAAAGCGCTCCTTAAAAACACATATAATTGAAAGGAATATTCTAGAATGTGCATTTATCCATTTTAAAAATAATTTCAATAACAGTGCGGCAATGTATAAAATTGACAATATCCTGTTAAAATACCCTTTGCCTCTAATCAACGCTTGTTAATCTTGTGTTAATCTTTTTGTTTTTATGTCCCGTTGTATATATTTTTGTCATCTCGCCTTCTCCCTTCATTCCCTGACGAGGTGTACTTCTGAATATGCGAAAGAGCTTGGAATCACTTTTCTTTTTCCTTGTGGATTTGCCTCATTATAATATATATATATATATATATATACTTTCAACCTTTCAAATGTTATAATGTTTCAGACCAACAAAGACCCTAGGACCCACTTATGGCTGGTCTACCTAACTGTGGTTGTAGTTGTGTATTGCGCATGTGCTCCGTGGTGGTGGAGGGGACCTACAATTTTACGTGGGTTCCGAACCACAAAGCCTCAATTTAATACCTTAAACTATACCCAATCATTCTTACGTCCAGCTTTTGGGTTACACAAGGTTACAGTAGGTGGTCGTGGCTCATGAGTACCTTTCTTAAATTACTGTACGTATATTGCGCAATTTTATCTTTTTAAAAGAGTCACTAAATTATGGACGAAATTATCCTTTTCATGTAGTAGAAACACTTAAATTCCTCAAGGTAAAGACATAGACACTCATAGACACACTCTTAACCAAGTGTAACCAAACTGAGCATAACCTAACCTTATCTAAAGTGATCACCTAACTTAACTTGTCACAATTTATTTGTTCTCTTTTTCTTTAGTCACTGAATGAAGATGGTTATTCTAAAAAGAAAGAATAAAATTTCAGGTTGTGAACGGTCATGAGAGAATTAATTTGCCAGGATATTAGAAGGACAGTCGTCTAATGCTGGATATCTTTGACATAGGTGCGTAATGTACAGGATACGGCATAAGTCGCTTTACCGTGAATAATGAAGTCTCATCTTGTGAAGAATAAGATTTATTATTTATTACAGAAATTGTTCAAAGTGTCCTCCATCATGTTCAATACACACGTTGCATATTTGAACCACTAAACAACAACTAGCGCGGCACAGTTCTTTGTTATTATTCAACGTCTCGAATTCTTGGCGTAACGAAGTCTTCATGTGATCGAAGTCCCGAGGTTTCTGGCCATGGACTATCTTTGATTATACCCAACATTGAATAATCACACGGGGTTAAGGGGTTAAATCCGGTGACTGAGGAGGCCATTCGACTATCCCACGACGTCCTATCTATTCTGAAAAATTATCGTTTAAGAATGCATGAACATTTCTTCCGAAATGTGGTGGAGCACCATCTTGTTGCCATATTGTGTTTTCAAAATTATGATGGTTTCTAAGTGTAGGCAACACCGTATTCTGCAACATTTCCAGATAATTAACGACATTAACAGTCCCGTCAAAGAAATAAGGACCCAAACACCATCCGGCCATTCTCGGTAAAGCGACTTATGCCCCACCCTGTATTTTTTATTATTTTAGTTTAAGAGTTCAGACCTTAATTTTAAAGTTACTCAATCATATGAGCAAATAATGATTCATTCCGACTTGTAACGTGTCTATTACAGAGAAATGTCCTTTAACATATTGTGATAGTATCTTCCATCCTCATTCTCATGGCCACAGTCTCACAGCTATTGTGTATCACGTCTTCTTTCCGAGGAGTATAGTTTCAGCAGTGGTGGGCACCGTTAACCAAAAAGTTAACTTCGATAACGATAATCCGTTAACCCCAATTTTTAACTCCGATAACGATAATCCGATAATTTTACTACAAAGTTAACGGAAGTTAACGATAATCCGTTAACGATAACTATTTCTTTACTAACATTTAAAAAAATCAAGGAAAAAAGCTTTAAAACCCATAGAAAATGTTTATTTATCCAAAATCCAACAATAAATAGGTATTTAACTGTTTTTATCAAGTTTTGCAACTTTTTTGCTTAACTTTTTTTTTATTTTTAAAAAAAATGTACTGATTACATGTTTTGAAACCCTTTGTAACCACTAACCATTAACTAAATTTTAATTTACCAGAGAATTATTATGGCGGGAACTGAAAGGTAAAATTAAATTTTAGGCACATTTATTAAAGACTATGACACAATGTGCTGGTTGCCCTTCAGAAAGACCAACTTCTCAAAGTTAGGCCCAACTGCCAGTCTTGACCTCTTGGGCCTCAGGATGTCCTTGCCGAGAGAGAAGAGCCGTTCCACTGCGGCAGAGGACGGAATTGGCAGACTGAAGTTATGGCGGTTTGAATTCATTCGCGGAGCGGTGATCTTCCGTGAATGACTCCTCGCAGTTAACGTGTTAACGGACTTTAACAGACTAAATATCGAGTTATCGGAAGTTAACTGGTCCGATAACGATAAATGGAAATTAACTTTCGCTAATAGTCCGTTAAAAAAAGTTACCTTCGTTAATTAACTGTTATCGGATTAACGCTTTAGTGCCCAACACTGAGTTTCAGGGATTGTAGTCGAGACCAGTAGCCTTCAGCTTTCGTTTTTCTTAGACGTAAAAATTCTTTGTGTGGCCCGACGGTATTATTGTTAAGGAGTTTATTCACTTTTCCAGGAGATTTGATAACAGGCAAAATAATAATAATAATAATAATAATTATAATAATAATAATAGGCGCCCTAACGGTAATGCCTGAAAGTTGTACTGTGTATAATAATAATAATCTTACTAATAATAAATTTTCTATCAGTCATGGCGGATAACTTGTTGAAAATAGTCTCATATAATGTAAGGTCAGTGAGGAATTCAACTGTAGATGTTCATAAAATCTGCGACAGTGCAGATTTGATACTCTTGCAGGAGCACTGGCTACCTAAGCAAGAGCTAAAATTCCTCTCTACCATCCATGATGACTTTATGTACCATGCGTCATCAGCAGTAGACTTGTCAGATGAATTAATGTACGGTAGGCCTTTTGGTGGTGTTGCTTTCTTATTAAGGAAAAATTTGTCAAAACATATAAGATTTTTAACAAGCGATAACGTAAGGTTGTTAGGCATTGAATTACAAGTGAACAATGATTGCATATTAATTGTAAACTGCTATTTACCATACAACAACGGCAGTAATCTAGATGAATACATTGATTTGCTGTACAAAATTAAGTCATTATCAGATAACCCCAAATATTCTCACTGTATAATAATGGGGGACTTTAACGCACATGTGAACTCGGAATTCTTTGGAGAATTGGGTAACATGTGCGAGTCGGCCAATTTAAGTATAAGTGATGTAGATGTATTAGGGGTAGCCAGTGGTAATTTTACATACGTTAGCGATATGAGTGGTACCACCAGGTGGATTGATCATTGTCTCACTAGTAATAATCTAAAGGATCGAATTGTTAGAGTTCATATTTTGCATGATTTCCTTCTTTCTGATCATAGACCATTACAAATATTAATTAACGTTACCAATTTTTGCGCAACACGACTTAACAAGAACTCAATAGGTAAGAATAATCGCGTCGATTGGTCCAATGTTAATATGCAGCAGAGAATAGAATACAAAGACAGAACATGTCACCTCTTTAATAATTTAGAAATTTTGCACCTTGGCTGTAATAATCCTTGCTCAAATGATTCTCACTGTAAACTCATAGATAGGTATTATAGTAAGATAATATCCCTGTTAAGAGAAGCAGGAAGCCCCTTGATTAAATCTTACAACTATCATACTAAGGTTATTCCTGGATGGAATGATTTTATTGCCCCCCTGAAGAGGGAATCGAAAGACGCCTACGATTTGTGGTGCTTTCATGGTAGACCCAGATTAGGACCAGTATACATAAATATGTGTAGAAGTCGGGGTCAGTATAAGGCGGCCATAAGGCGATGTAAACAGGAAGAAGAGTCTATTCGAGCATCAAAAGCCTGTGAAGCTCGCATAAATAACGATAATAACAAATTTTGGAAATTTGTTAAGAATCAAACGGGTGTCAAAAATGTCCTCCCTCCGACAATCGATGGGGTGTCGGGGGACGATGAAATTGCAAAGCTGTGGAAAAACCACTACTCTAACATTCTTAATAGTGTGAGTAGGGATAATCTTAAGATAGATTGCAGCGAAACGATTGTGGGAGGGACAAGGGAAAATATTTTGATATCATTTTCTGAAGTAAAGAGGTTAATTAAAGAGTTAAAGACTGGTTCTGCGTCAGGGGTAGATGACTTATCGAATGAGCACTTAAAATATGCAAATGACGTAGTATGTCTGCATATATCATTGCTCCTATCAGCCATGCTTGCTCATAGCTATATCCCTGCAGAGTTCATGAGGGTATATATCTTGCCCCTGGTCAAAAATAAGTATGGAGACATTCTGTCCAGCAATAATTACAGGCCTATTGCTGTCGCTTCCTGCTTCTCGAAACTACTAGAAAAACTCTTGTTACTCCGATTAAATTATTTCCTATGGACATCTCCTAATCAGTTTGGCTTT
This sequence comes from Bathynomus jamesi, assembly GCA_023014485.1. NCBI lineage: Eukaryota > Metazoa > Arthropoda > Malacostraca > Isopoda > Cirolanidae > Bathynomus > Bathynomus jamesi. The sequence goes on along the minus strand of JAJOZX010003414.1, from coordinate 274,896 downwards.
AAAAGGTCCCACTCAACTGACCTGTGTATCTATGTACTTAAAGAAACAATATCTAAATACATTGACAGTAATTCAACATTTATAGCTGTTTCCTTAATATAAGTAAGGCATATGATAGGGTGAACCACAATATTTTATTTGCAAAACTAGAAGACAGGAAGTTCCCATGTACATATAAATTTATTGAAATTTTGGTATTCCCACCAATCTTTCACTGTTAGGTGGGGCAATGTACTATCCGAGTGTTTTGGCTCCTCTGTGGGGTGAGACAAGGCTCCTTGCTCTCCCCTATGCTGTTAATGTGTATATTGACGGATTAATTGCTTCACTTAATGAGGCAACAGTTAGGATGTTGTATAGATAACACAAGGATAAATAACTTAGTTTATGCCGATGATATGGTGTTAATAAGTCCCTCTGTTAAAGGTCTGGATCGGCTACTAAAAGTCTGCGAAGTGTATTCGCAAAACATGATATTCTTTTTAATGTGACAAAAACTAAGGTTATGCAATTTCATCCTAAAAGCTGTAATCAGCCAGCTGATATAAGGTTAAAATGAATGGTGAAGTAATTGAGGAAGTACAAGAGTTTAAGTATTTGGGTCAAACTATTACCAGCTCCTTGAGTGATGACTCGGATATAAGAAAACAATCTCGAAGCCTGTGTGCTAAAGCGAATATGACCATAAGGAACTTTCGTTTCTGTACAAGTGAAGCTAAAGACACACTCTTTCGTACTTTCTGCAGTAATATATACGGTCAGCAACTCTGGGTGAATTATAAAAAAGGTTCTGGCAGAACCCTAAATTTGCTGTACAACAGGTCGTTTAGACTCTACATAAATTACCCCCCGAGATGCTCAGCTTCGCAAATGTTTGCAACCCGCAATGTTCCGAGCTTCCCGGAGGTAACAAGACGTGCTCAACACAGTCTAATGCAAAGAATTAAAAAATCAACCAACCCGATCATCCAAGCTATCCGTGATACCTGCCATTTATCCTCTAAGTCTAAGCTATGGACTTTTTGGTACGAAAACGTCTGTCTGTAGCTCCACTTAACTTCGACAGTGCAGTATTATTTCTAATCAATTGTATATATTTTTATCCTTAGTGTATGAACTGTCATTGTATTAATAATATTTGTCATATGGACTATAGTCTGCCAATAAACCTTTTCATTTTCATTTCATTTTCATTTTCAGTTATTAGTAGGACTAAACTCTTCCATACTTTTAGCATGATGCGAAAGTCAAAACTCTTTAACGTGCTATCAGAAAAATTGAGGAACCTCCAACACACCAGCGTAGCCACCTTCAAATAGCAACTTGACAGGTTCCTACGTAAAGACCCTGACCAGCTGGCTATGAGGGCAGGATGAGAGCTGAAAGCCACTCTCTCCTTCAGAAAATCCCTCCAAATGAAGCGGGATGCTGCAGGGGGGTCGAACACAGGTCGCCCCTGAACAGTTAGTTGTTCGAAGCCATCAAGAGTATAACTATCAGATATATATATATATATATATATATCGTAAAGAACGACGCTTGTATAGGAGATATTCCACGCAAGACGAGAAAGAAAGAACGGAACAAATGAAAAAATGAGGTAACCACCTGGGAATCGAACCCGGGATCTTCCGATTGCCGGTCAGACGCGATACCATTACACCATGGACCTCACTCTTCCAAATGCCGTAATACTTCTACATACTCGCAGAAACCAATGCCCCAAGGGGGCACCTCCCGCATGCCGTAACATTATATACATTCAACTGCAAAGAAACACGCAGTATAAATAACGTAAAGAACGACGCTTGTATAGGAGATATTCCGCGCAAGACGAGAAAGAAAGAACGGAACAAATGAAAAAATGAGGTAACCACCTGGGAATCGAACCCGGGATCTTCCGATTGCCGGTCAGACGCGATACCATTACACCATGGACCTCACTCTTCCAAATGCCGTAATACTTCTACATACTCGCAGAAAACCAATGCCCCAAGGGGGCACCTCCCGCATGCCGTAACATTATATACATTCAACTGCAAAGAACACGCAGTATAAATAACGTAAAGAACGACGCTTGTATAGGAGATATTCCGCGCAAGACGAGAAAGAAAGAACGGAACAAATGAAAAAATGAGGTAACCACCTGGGAATCGAACCCGGGATCTTCCGATTGCCGGTCAGACGCGATACCATTACACCATGGACCTCACTCTTCCAAATGCCGTAATACTTCTACATACTCGCAGAAACCAATGCCCCAAGGGGGCACCTCCCGCATGCCGTAACATTATATACATTCAACTGCAAAGAACACGCAGTATAAATAACGTAAAGAACGACGCTTGTATAGGAGATATTCCGCGCAAGACGAGAAAGAAAGAACGGAACAAATGAAAAAATGAGGTAACCACCTGGGAATCGAACCCGGGATCTTCCGATTGCCGGTCAGACGCGATACCATTACACCATGGACCTCACTCTTCCAAATGCCGTAATACTTCTACATACTCGCAGAAACCAATGCCCCAAGGGGGCACCTCCCGCATGCCGTAACATTATATACATTCAACTGCAAAGAACACGCAGTACCTCATTTTTTCATTTGTTCCGTTCTTTCTTTCTCGTCTTGCGCGGAATATCTCCTATACAAGCGTCGTTCTTTACGTTATTTATACTGCGTGTTCTTTGCAGTTGAATGTATATAATGTTACGGCATGCGGGAGGTGCCCCCTTGGGGCATTGGTTTCTGCGAGTATGTAGAAGTATTACGGCATTTGGAAGAGTGAGGTCCATGGTGTAATGGTATCGCGTCTGACCGGCAATCGGAAGATCCCGGGTTCGATTCCCAGGTGGTTACCTCATTTTTTCATTTGTTCCGTTCTTTCTTTCTCGTCTTGCGCGGAATATCTCCTATACAAGCGTCGTTCTTTACGTTATTTATACTGCGTGTTCTTTGCAGTTGAATGTATATATATATATATATATATATGGTTGACTTTTAATAACAGCCAAAACTTGTACAGATAATTCTCGGACACCGACACCCTGTGTGTGTGTGTGTGGTGTGTGTGTATATATGTATATATATATATATATATATATATATATATACTGTATACACGCGCTGCCGGAATTACTGAAGTAATGAAGGGGAGTGTGCAATAAAAAATGACGAAAATAGCCTAAGCAATGGAGAAGGCGTTTGATATTTTTTTAATTATGATAACACAAAACATTGTTGTTTTTCGTGGTGATGAGCTACGTACGGAGGTCTCATCAGTACATTCACCCCCTATTTACTTCCATGGCAAGGATATTGCGAGCTGCTCGTACCCTGAAAAAAATGGGCGTATGGAAGCAATGATGTTCTGGCTAAAATATGTAACTTTAATTTTTGTATTTATTTACAGATATAAACAGTTTTCATAAATGAGTATAATTTCATTATTAAATACAGATGTTATATACAGTTCTAAAATGGCCTTACCAAGCGTGCACGCTTTACAGGCCCAAATGTGCTGTACTAATTAGATATAATTATAATAATTATATAATAGAGAGGATTACAAGATTTTTATAATTTTTTATAATAGACTGAAGGAAACTTACAGACTAGAACATATACTTATATTAGGAGCTAAACACAACGAATAATGAAACTAGTATAAAACTAAGGAATTTACAGACTAAGACATATACTGTACCTGTACCTACTGTACACTACTTTAATTAGAGGCGAAAAGAATACTGAAATGCGAGTTGTGGTGAAAAGTGATGAGAGAGATTTTAAGAAGAAAGATAATGAAAATTATAACAAGGAGAAAGAAAGGAGCCCCTTCACTAAACTGGGATTTGTTAACGTTTAATCGCCTTACAAAAGATGAGAGAGAGCATTGATTGTTTTTAATTCATTCGCTAGATTGTTCCATAATTCCACCACAAAATAAGCGTTAGAATTTCTACTACATTAAAGAGCGTAGTTTGCCTTTGAGGTATATTCATTCTCCATATACTTTGTTTCATGGTCGTGACGTACAGTATATGATTGTTCATTATATTCTCGATTAATATGGTCGGGACAGATTGTTTTGTAAGTGAACATTAGGGAGGCCATTCGTATTTCAACTATGGCTTTAAATTTTAAGGTACGCAGTTACTTGAAGGTTCCTGATGTGTGAGCATGATAATTACTCTTGTTTATTTTTCTAATAATAATTCTCTTCTGGTTTATGATTAAAGGGTTAATGATGTAATTACACGCACTCCCATACGCGGTAATACTGTTGGCGAGATGCGGATAATATTTAAGTGTATTTGCTTGAAGGAAATGTAATTTTGTAAATATAAACAAAAATTTCGATAGTTTATGATGTATATTTTCAATATATTGACGAAAGGATAGTTTGTGATGAAGCACAATTCCTAATAATTTCCCTTCAGTGACGCGCGATATCAAGAACTACGAGTCGACAATAATACTGAAATCTGGTATTAATTTCTCTCTTGTAATTAGCAGCAAGTTTACTGGTCTCCATTTTGAATCTCATTTTCACTTAAGCTATAACTACAATGTCTTGAGCATCAATTATTATATATAAGTTCGTTAAGCTTTTAATATATTAATCATACTTACAAACTCACCATATATCTATTATTATCAGAAACTACAGTATATCTCTCGTGATGGGGTGAGCACGATGCGCGGAATCGAAAATGGAGCTACGCAGTCCAATTCTACCAAAACGAACTAAAAACACGCAATTATATTATTAATAATAATTCTTCCGATAATTATATTTAAAGAACAACGAGAACGAGTTATTAATTAACTCTATTTTAACACTCATTAATAATTACTTTCCATTAATTAATATTAAAACTCATTATGTTAATTGATGTTAAATTGTTTAAATTTATTTTTTTAATCTAAAAATTTATTTTTAAATTAATATTTTTTTAATTTCTCAATTTTCTAAAATTATTTTTATTGGACTTTCACGGCAAATAAATTGATTAGAAAGTCAAGTTGCAGTTTTTCAAAACGTACGTGTGCTTCACGATAATGTGTGAGTGTGTGTGTGTGTGTGTGTGTGTACGCTTTTGGTAAAAATACACGAACCTCTTTTAAAAATAATTTATAAGCCGAGTTTATTTAGTCCAGAATCATTGTTTAAAAAAAAATAAAAGAAAAGCATCGCATTTAGTTTTTATTCACGATGACGTCATACAGTCTACACTCCCAACACGCGAGTCTCTAATTCGCAGAAACCGAAGGACGAACACGCTTAGCTGAGAATTGGTTAAAACCAGTATGTAGGAGCTGCGTCATTTTTGTAAACACTAAAAGGTTGTAGACATTACACGTTTTTAATGCCGGGTCTGTTTTCATAATTAGACTTCACAGATTAATTAATAATACCTTGACACAGACATTTATAAAAGGAATTAAATTGGACTAATTGGGTTTATATTTAACAAATTTAACAGATCAAGAATTAATTACAAAATAATTTTCACAAGTGATTTTTGGCGAATGAAATATTGATTTGAAAGACTATTACCATTTATTTCCTGTATTATTCATTATTATTATTTATACCGCTTTTAAACGTTATTGATTATATACTGGAATGATTTTGGGGGTGGGGAGGGGCGGAGCTTAAAATTTAAATTTACTATCGAAACACTGAAATGGAGTTTAACGTCGACATTGTCTGTATTCCGTAAGGAGTATGAGTTATCTTTGTTTAGAAAGTAAAAATGAATGCGCAGTCACATATTTATCTATTCTGAAGGCTAAAGCATATTTGTTTTTTAATTATGCCGCAACTACATAAACCATTATAATATACATCTCACCCCTACGCTTCCTTTCATCTCGTATGAATGAGATTGGGAGAGAGATTTTTTTTTTGGTGTGTATTATATGGAAAGGGACTTTCCTAGGAAGGCCAGTGTATTCGGTACACAATCATAAAAGAAGCGGATGGGTGGCATAGAGTTATTGCTCAAATAATCATAAGTTATTTTTGTCTTTGAAGTTTTTGGTATTTTTTTTCTAGATTTCTTTTTGACGATCTTTTCCATGACTGCGCATAGACTTATTTTGTAGCGAGTTATAAAACGGTTTTGGGCGGTTCTAGGCGAAAATTAAATTTCAAAAGACGGTTCAGAGATGATATCAAACTGCTTAGTTCTTACGGACCTAAAAATTCGGATCCGTGAGCCTCTCTCTGATTCGAACCGCATAAATGATTGATGATCAAGTCTGAAGAAAATTTGACAGCTATCACTTTAATATATACACACCTTGGTTAACCTTGGTTTTGCTTCCGTTCGAATTGTTCATTCTGACGAAGGTCAAGCTTGTCACTCCACCTTAGCCCTACAATTTAACGTGAAATCCGAACCACGCCCCACCAGCAGTCCAGCGTCTTAACGACTAGGTCAGCGTTCCTCAACCTTTTTTGTACTGCGGACCCCTTATCAAAATCTTGATATTTTTGGGGCCCCACCCCCAAAAGTTATCTTTTGCATTATTAAGTAGCATATAGACAAATTGAGGTATCCACATTAGTATAGTTTTTTTTAGTCTTGATTTGTACTTCAAAGTCGGAGTGAAAATGTAAAAAAACACGTAAAACTTACCACTGTTCTGTTTACATAAAAAAAAAAACAGCATAAAAACAGGGAAGGGGTTCATTTGTGCCAAAAACTCACAGTTCATGAATTGGAAACAAAATGGTCGTAAAAAACATTTATTGAAACTTTAAAGTTTCAAGTAACCGAAAATGTTATCGGTTAGAGGTCAAAATTAGTCACCACAAAAAAAGGGAAAAAAAATTTGTTTTACCGAATATAATCTAGTCAATTCGCGGACCCCCTGTTGAGAACCGCTGCACTAGTCTACCCAGGGTACCCATTTATCTACCAACCAATTTTTTTTATTGTGTGGAAGGATAAACAGCTGGGTTTTGCTGTGCGCCGCCTGCCGTCACCGGGTCTTGATCCCGGGGCCAATGGATTCGTAGTCAGCGACGCTAACCACTACACCACCGAGACGCAACTCTTTATGTATGTGTGTGTGTGTGTGTGTGTGTGTGGTTATACATAACTCGAAATCTTATTTAATGTTCCGAGGTGTTCACTGGCCCTCAAAAGAAGTAAAAGTTGAGTTAGCTCTCATCAGCTTTGAGAGAGACTGTCTATGCAGTGGTGGCGAACCTTTTTTGCCGGTGGGTCATTTTTGTTATTTTTTATTTTTAAAAAAACGAAATTGGGTCACAATAATTTATATACTTACTATTTTTAGTGAGAAACTTGTTGTTGGATTTTAGCTGCTAATGTTTTGATCCGAGGTTTATATTTAGTTGTCTTTAGTCTCACACATGCAGCACTCATATCTGTGCCAAGGCGATTCCTAGTGGTGGATTTGACGAAATTCATGGAGGAAAACAATGTTTACATGAATAAGATGAACCAAACTATACGTTTAAAAACGTGTCAATGTGTATGAGCTGTTTATTTCTGTGGGAGAATAAAATAATTTTAAAACTGTAAGGCAGAAAACATTAAAAATTATAGTCATATTTTATTTAAATAAGCGCTTGTGGGCCACTTAAAATTGCCTCGTGGGTCAGTACTTGACCCGCGTGTCAGTGGTTTGCCATCACTGGATTCTATGAGTAAACAAAATCGGGACGATGTACGGCAAAGAAAGATTGAAAACTTTAGTTCTTGTCGAAGGTCAGGTCATTGCACGGTGTTACCCTCAATGAGCATACATCTACAAGCATGCATGCATACATACATACATCTATCTACATACATTTTGTAGCCCATTTCCCACTCTTCATGGGGAGGGCACGACGCTTAGCTCAAGACTGAAAACACTCAAATCGATTACAAGCACAAGGATACATAGGGGGATCACTAATGGGAATAACGCACTACCCTAACCTTAGAGATCCAGTGTTACATTTCATGACAAACAAACAAACAAGCTTTATTTCAGACTCAACAGGTACAAACATTATACAAGTGGTCCATAGAAGGTTAAGAGATAGTTGTCTGGAGCAGTGATTATGTTGGCCACTGGAGCACTATAAATAATGAATATACAGTTGCCTACGCCAATGTTCCTGATTTGAGATTTATGAAATATCATATATCAGATACCAGTCCACTAACCATGGCTTCTATTACTGTATCATATTGACTGACTGACCAAGCCTAATGATAAATCTAAATACAAAATTGAGTATGATACTGGCACAGTTGCCCACCTTATTGACGACAAACAGCATACTGGCACTAGAAGAAGCGCCATTTATAAACCTAGGAGTTTGGCTTTAGAGTGAAACATGGTATGACATGTGTATTTATATGCTAAAGGAAGCCACCCTAAAGTACAAGATGTTAAGTAGCAATGTATATGCCTGTTTTTTTTTGGGGGGGGGATGCATCAAAAGCATCTGAGAGAGTTAACCATCGCAAACATTCCAAAAAACACTTATGTCGAGGGGTACCTAAATATATACATGCTTAGAAAGTTAGGACACTTGTATTCTGGTATACAGAGCAGACTATGTTTGTAAGATAGAAAAGCACTGTATTACTAGGTTTTAAGGTAACTAATGGTGTTAGGCAAGGGGTATATTATCACCCTATCTTTTCCTTATATACATGGATGACCTTACCAATGAACTAAAAACTGCACGTACTGGCTGTGTCATTGGAAAGGAAAAAATTAATCATTTAATGTATGCTGATGACCTTGTTCTTCTGTCACCCTCTTCCCATGGACTCAGAGTAGCCTACTATTAGGGATATGTGAACAATATGGTATAGAAAATGACATCACCTATAATGGGGCAGAGAGTTGTGTTCTGATTTTTAAGTGTAATCTACTGAAATGATGTGTTATGTGGGCAGGCCCGGATCAAGCCCATCACGGACTTTGTGGAAGCGGTCGAACTGAAGTTTTCCTAGTTCCCACAAAATGTTCAAATCAACAATCAAACACAATGTTTGAGCAAAACATTTATTTTCATGAAAGTAAAGCTAAAGAATATCCAAAAGAATAAACACCAAAGCATATCCGCTTTGGTGTTTATACATAATGATCACTGCACAAGACTCTGAAACACGGGAAAGAAATAATTTCAGTGTTTCTTTTTTATTTGTTTAGGTTTTCTTTAGTTTTTTTAGTTTTTATTTTATTACGGGCCCCTAAAAATTTACGGGCCCTGTGCAGAGTGCACAGTTTGCCCATGTGATAATCAGGCCCTGCATGTGGGTCTTTTGAAATGAATGGTCAGAGAACACCTGTCAAAGACACATGTAAATGTTTGATATTGAGAAGCAGCGTAAAAAGCTGTATGTACAGGGTAACATGCTAGTAAGGAAATTTGGTACGTGTTCAGAATCTGTTAAAACTTATATTTTTAGAACTTACTCTACTGCATTGTATTTGTATGCATCCCATCTGTGGTGGAACTATACAAAAACTTATGAATAACCGCTCTGTTGATTATAATAAGATTTTCCATATCCTATATACGGAACCGAAATGGCACAGTGCCAGTTTTGTTTACTACGCGTAACCAGTCACGTGTTAATCCGGAAGAATACATATAATTTCATTACTAGGGTCCAAAACAGCTCTAATGTGTTGTTATGCAATGTCCTGTTCTCAGATACTGTGTACCTCTCACCTATATGGCAGTCTTGGTTCAGACAACTGCTAGTGTACAATGCCTTATTTTTGTAATGTACGAGTAACAAAGATTGTATTTGCATATTAAGTTGTGTATGATAAGATTGTATTTGTATGTATGTTAAGTGGCTATGCTGGCCTTATTTTTGTATTAAGGTGTATTAAGTATGATAAAATTGTATTTGTATGTTAGGTTAAGTGGCTATGGATAGTAAATGATCCACCACAAATGAGATATATACATTGGGGTACAAAAAGTTTTGAACAAGGTCATCTTAACATCTAATGTACACGTATGAAATTTTCTAATTAAAGTATTTTCCTGAGCATATAATTGTCTACATTGCCATAGAATATCACATTCATCTGAAAGACCACCAGTTAATATGTGGCCCAGATACTTAGTCTGGGTCACTTCTGACAGCACAATACCATTCAATTGAAATTCAGGAAATTTTATATACAGTACTTGTAGTCCTTGGTTCTCATAATTATGACTTTTAGAGGATTATATTTTGCCATTATCCTTCCCATACCTTTCATAAGTGCGCTGCACTCTCTTACAGATGGAAAAATAAGAATTAGATCGTCTGCATACACCAGATGATTAACAATCATTGTACCAAGATAGCAGCCTGTTTTAAAAGTGTTCAGGAGAACAGATAGATTATCCATATAAAAATCGAATAGGTAAGTAGGGAGATATCTCCCCCTGCCTGGCACCATTGGTTAGAGAGAGAATGGCTCTGAATTGACCCGACTCCATCTTACAATTATTGTCTGGTGATTATACCAGAATATTAATATACGGACCAAATAACTAGGGTAGGTACATTATGATTAAGGTGACCAGATTTTCTGGATTTAAAAGCGGGACATCTCTTGAATAATGAATAAAAAATATTGCACTCGCTTACATCCAATAGCCTACTGGTATAAAATAGGTTGTAACAAAATTATATTTACCGAATGCACAAAAATAACCTGCTTATCATTTAATTATCGTACTCACGTGTAGGGGAAGGTGGGGTAAGACGGACCCATGGGGTGAGATGGAACCCCCCCCCTCTAAACCCAAGCAGAAAGGGCGAGGTTCAGATATTGGTTGCTAAATGTCCTTCACGTCACCAAACAGTCACGTCATTGCCGGCGGCAGTGAAGCTCAGTTGCCCATGTGCTTTCGAGAGAGCAAGTTGTTTTTTTTGTGTGGTGCTGATGTAATATGCACAAGGTAAGAAACTGGATTTTTTGTATTAAAATATTAGTTATAATGACTTACTACTTACGTTGGATATGCCCATGTCTGTGTACATGATAGATATGTGCCATAAATTGGTATACAATACTTGGATGTTTTGGTAAACGTTTTGAGATTGAAGTTTTATTTTTGGGGTAAGATGGAACCCATGGGGTTCCGTCTTACCCCTCACACTAAATATTTCGCAAACCCTTAACATTTTCTTCTCTTTTTCTCTATAGATGCCCCGGAAATATGTGCGAGTCAGTAGCAGAGGGGAATGGAATGAGGCAGCTATGGAAAGTGCAATAGCTGCAGTTAGAGCAAAAAAGATCCATCTTACCCCGTGATTTTGTTTTTGGTACAATAAAAATATTGATTTGGTAAAATCTCGTGTTTCAGTCTTTTCCTCTAAAAACCGTGACCAGGGTGTGGACTTTAAATATAACACCCCAAAGCACCACCACAACCCCTAAAAAAACCAAAATTATACAAATGTGGTTTCTAGACTAATTTTTGTGTTAAGTAGTCCGTCTTACCCCACCTTCCCCTATTTGCTTTACGGCAGCAAAAGTTCCTTGAAGTCATATTACTTACAGGTAGTAATTTTGATAAAGCGGGACATTCCCGCGTCCCCTAAAGTTTCTTGGGGACAGTGGGACATATAGCTCAAAAGCGGGACAGTCCCATCGAAATTGGGACGTCTGGTCAGCTTATGATTTACAGATTTCATAAATAATTTGTCATAATTAACTCGATCAAATGCCTTAAAGACATCCAGGAAACACAAAATACACAATCACTTAAAAGTTTGGTATTTACAGACCATTTCGTTTAAAGCATATAAGGTCTATACACAGGTCGGTACCATGGTTCTTTTTGAAACCAACTTAGTTATCACTATCATACAGATAACATTTAAGGGAGCAATCCAAGAATAAACACCCCAAATCAATTTAGGGTGCTTTTTCTTGGATTGGGGTTGAACGAGGGTGCTTATTCTTGGATTGCTCTAAAATGGTTAATTGAATGCCCGGTTAGGTTAATTGTACGCCCTTGACGATTGATTAGGTTAAGCCGTGATATTTTCGTTAGTTTTAACGAAAATATCACGACTTAACCTAGCCAATCGTCAGGGGCGTACAGCTGACCTAACCTGGCATTCAATAATTATATCGTAGTTTTAATATATATATATATATATATATATATATATATATAATTAATATGAAAACAAGAGATACGACTCTCAACATTTATTGGCTAAACGTTTCGGTCCACTCAGGAGCCATCTTCAGTGACTAAATAGAAGCATCTAAAAAATAATCATAAAACTAAAGTAAATACAAAAGTCAAACTGTACAATAATAAAATCTAATACAAAAAAAAGTTAAAAAGTTGTTAAAAAAAAAAACTATCTGGATTATAAAACAAAAAGTAAAAATAAAAAAATAAAATTTCAAAAATTAAAAAGTTTAAAAATGTTAAGTTTAACATTTAAAAAAATTTAAAAAAATTTCTGAAAAGGACTACTCTGGATGGTAAAAGTTACAAATGACAAGTGGAGAGAAAGGAAAAAATAACTTAAGTTAGTGCGTTAGTTGCGTTAAAAGGGTGTTGGTTGGTTAGGAAGTATGTAATTTTATCAAGGAAAGGCTATCGTTTAGTTCTGGATTTAATTTCTTGATAAAAAGGGATTCTAAAATTTTAAGTTCAAGTGAATTAGAAGCAGACGACAAAATCGCAAAGGAGTCCTGGGGGGCACGGGTGGTCATGGGTCTCTGAATGATGCCGAATAGCAGAGGATTCAGGAGTGGAAAGAGGGCGAGAAGTTCGATAAGAAAAACCCAAATGCTTCGAAATCCTAAGTTTTAACTGTAGGGCAGTCTGCCCCACATAACGATTTTGGCAGGTCGCACATGTATATAAATAAATAACAAAGGATCTCAAAAGCACGGTGAGGTGATCTTTATGGCGAAAAAAGGATTGCAGAGAATTAGAATTAGAATTAATGATTATAATTTCGCATTGAGGGAAGTGTCTGTCCAAAATAAAGTGGACATCTTCATTAAGTTGAAAAGTTAGTTGGTCTAAAAATGGAAGCTTAAGATAAACCTTCTGTTTCGGAACCGTGGACTGAATTATTTTAGGTGAATATAGGTTATTTAAAAATTTGGAAATTAAAGTCTCAAAAGTCAAAGTACAATAAAAATTATAGTTGAAAAATCTCTTAAGATACTGAATTTCTAAGTCAAATAAAGACCAACTTGAACAAAGGTGATAGGCTCTAAAAATACGACTTTTAATACTAGCCAGCTTAAAACTAAGTGGAATATTGCTAAAATAATTGAGTACCGAGTTGGGTAGTAGTTGGTTTTCTGTATACTTGTGTTGAGAAGCCTGTACTATGTTTATTTATGGTTTATTTATGTTTATTTATTTTGTTTCCTGGATGCCTCTAAAACATTTGATCGTGTTAATCATGACAAATTACACCGGTCTGCATGAAAATCGATTTCTTTATTTTGAGTTGTGATTCTGAAGCAGTTCGCTGCGCTGAATTAAAAAATGCTACCAGTTTTTTTTTCTATCACCCACAGTTTTAAAGTTACTGTATTAGCAAAACAATTTTGGAGCGTTTTGTAATTTTTTATACCTTTTATATCTTTAATTAATTTAGTTTTTTCATATTTTTCAGATAGATAATTCTAACATTACGTCTTTAAAATTTTAACAATGGCTTCTAGAGGATGTACCCATAGTCCAGACATATTTTGTTATATTTGTGGTCGGTATGTTGTTGTAAAACAAAGGACAAATGTAACGACCTTCATTAAGAGAGCTAATCATGCTTATTTTGGAATTAAATTAGATCAAGAAAAGTTGGGCTCCACACAAGGTTTGTCTTACGTGTGTTGCAGCACTAAGGAATTGGAGCAAAGGTAAAAAGAAAAGTTTGCCATTTGGGATCCCTATGGTATGGCGCGAGCCTAGAAACCATACCGACGACTGCTACTTCTGTTCTTGCAATGTTAAAGGTTATGATGCAAAGAATAGAGAGAGCCTTCAATACCCAAGTCTTCCATCTGCAATAAGGCCGGTACCCCATGGGCCAGAAGTTCCTATTCCCCGCCCACCCGAGAGTCTGGATCAATACAATTCAGATTCAACTCCAAATCCAGACAATGATGATGTTTATGAACAGCCAACAGCTGACCGAGATCCTCCTAAACCATTAACCCAAGCCGAACTAAATGACTTAGTCAGGGATTTGAATCTGCCTAAGGACTCTACAGAACTTTTGGGGTCTAGATTGCAGGAGAATAATTTATTGGCATCCGATACATACTTCGCTTGGTACAGAAATCGTGAGAAAGACTTCGTGCCTTTTTTCGAAGAAGATGGTACCATCCCTTGGTATTTCGCAAGGACATCACAGGATTAGTGTGCAAGCTAGGCATCGAATACCAAACCAGTGACTGGAGGTTGTTTATAGATTCCTCTAAAACCAGTCTAAAAGGAGTGTTACTGCACAACGGTAACAAATATGAATCAATCCCAGTGGCCCATTCTACTCATTTAAGAGAGAACTATAACAACATGAAACTGCTTCTGGAAAAAATTCAGTATTCAAAATCACAGATGGATATTGTGTGGGGATCTCAAAGTCCTTTGCATGTTACTTGGGCAGCAATCAGGATACACTAAGATGCCACGTTTCATCCGCGAATGGGATAGTCGAGCACGTGACCAGCACTGGAAGAGGAAAACTTCGCCTCCTAGAGAGAATCTTACCCCAAGATCAAAGAACATTTTACATGGACATCTAGTTGAACCAAATAAAATCCTCCTACCACCCTTGCACATTAAGTTAGGCTTGATGAAGCAGTATGTCAAAGCATTGAATAGAGGTGGTGTGTGTTTCAAGTACATTTGTTCAAAATATCCAAAGATTAGCTACGAGAAAATAAAGGAAGGTGTTTTTATAGGTCCTCAGATTAGAAAGTTATTGACAGACGATCATTTCCTGAACACAATGACCAATAACGAAAAAGAAGCATGGCTTGGTTTCAAAGATGTTGTTGAAAACTTCTTGGGAAACTACAAAAGCCAAAATTATGGAAGACTAGCGGAAAATATGCTTAAAAAGTTTTGCGCCTTAGGCTGCAACATGAGCCTGAAAGTTCACTTCTTATTTTCGCATCTTGACCGTTTTCCAAAAAATCTCGATGTCAGTGAGGAACAAGGGGAACGATTTCACCAGGACATCAAAACCATGGAATGATGATATCAAGGAAGATGGCATACAAATATGATGGCGGATTACTGCTGGTGTCTGTAACGAGATCAGCCTAACGCACAGCATAAGAAAACATCAAAGAAGCACAGGTTTAGTCGTCATTAGTCAGATCTACCTTCGTAGTCTTAAGTCTTTGGAATAAGTCCTGAAATGTTTGCAAGTAAAGGTAAATATATTTTGTTTTTTTGTTATTTTTTTATTCTTTCATAAACAAGCAATATGTTTGTCCAAGAGCTAGGAGCTATTTAATTCTGCTTTAATTAGGTTTTACTCTATCACCTAAAGATTTCGTGCTACAAGGGGTGTTGTAATACCTCATCTGTCCCCAAATGTTAACCACCCATTGATGGGAGGGGGGAGAGTATTTTGCTAGGAACGGGACTGGTTGTTATATATATTTACCCAACATTATTATGTAAGCGTTACTGTAGAGTGGTCTATAACAACAAAATTTATGGTTTAGCATGTGCAATCCAATGTTGGTCTCGATAAGATGATTCACATTTGGGGATAAATGGGGGATTTATGAGACACCTGTAGTAAGAAAACCATACGTGATAGGGAAAAACTAACTATACAGTGGAACCTCAATATACGAACTTAATCCGTTCCTGAGGGTTGTTCTGATATCGAATTGTTCGTATATTGAATCAATTTTTCCCATAAGAAATACAGTATTTTTGAGATCAGCGCACTCAAATTATATAGAATCACCAACTAGTTTGTAAAGACCGATCGACAAGTTTTCAAATGTGTACTGGTGTTATTCATGAAACTTGTAAATCGTAATGTACCTCGTTATTTGGTTCGTATATTAATATTCTGATGTACGAGGTGCGATCCAAAAGTTCCCGGACTGTACCGACATAAAAATGTAGGCTTACCTCAGGTCCTAATTACTGCTGTCCCCTTCGAAGTAGTTCCCTTGGGAATTGATACAGCGGGCCCAGCGATTTTCCCGCTGCTGGAAGCACCTCTGGAACTCCATTTTGGGGATGTTGTTCAGCATCTCGTGCGATTCCGCCTGAATCTCCTCGATGTCAAATCCTCGCCCCTTCAGCCGGATCTTCATCTTGGGGAAAAGGAAGAAGTCACAGGGGTATAGGTCGGGACCACTGCCGTGTTGTTTTCGACCAAAAACTGATGCACAGACAGAGCGAATTTGGCAGCGATCCGCCTCATGTTGAGTTCTTCCGTGAGAATGCGTTGGCATGAACCAAACGATAGGCCAACGATGCTGCGGATGTCATTACTCGTTCGTCGACGGTCCTCGTGGATGGCCTGACGCACTTTTTCGTCGGTTCTGCTGGTTGAGGGCCGACCAGAACGTTCGGAATCCTCAACAGACGTTTGCCCACGTTTGAACCGCGAGAACCACTCGAAAGTCTGGTTTCTGCCCATGGCGTCATCACCAAATGCTTGTTTACGCATTTCGTGGGTCTCCGACGCGGTTTTGCCGAGTTTGAAGTCTGCCATTTCTCTCCTCGCAAAAATTGCATAAAACCGCTAACACTAACGCACAAAAACGCTCATGGAAAAAAACGCGTGCATGTATCACCGTGTCACTCGGCACACTGCTTCACGATAAAGCTGTTTAGCGCTCCACACTGCCAGTCCGGGAACTTTTGGATCGCACCTCGTAATCACCAGACAATGATTGCAAGATGGGATGGGATTAATTCAGAGCCATTCTCCGTGACCAATGGTGTCAGGCAGGGAGGGATACTATCCCCCTACTTATTCAATGTTTACATGGATAACACAGATCAACAAAAAATTTTTTTTGTTTCGTTGCCAAGGAAATTCGTACGAATTTAGGGTATTTTTGGGGTTGCTGAATTCCAAAATGAAAGTAGTTTTTCCGATTTGGCTCTAGTTCTTGAGATAATGAATACCCTCAATTAATAGGAAACGTAACCATAACGCGTGCATATGGGAAACTACCGGAACATTCTAGATGGTGAGACACGCGAATATTCTTAGTGTTTACTCCGCGATCATTCTAGAATATTCCCCTCCGTATATAAGTCATCGGCCATCCAACCAGTAAGTAGGCTCCGCCTGAACATTAAATTTTTTTCATTTTTACGCGTTTCAATGGGGTACCAATTATCTCATAAATTAGAGCCAATCTAGCAAAACCGATGTCATTCGGAATCAGCACCACAAAGTTACCCCAAAATCACTCTATGATTGGCAATAAAATGAGTGTTGACCAGTGTAATCTGTGTGTTGTGCTGAACACCTGTAAAATAGGCTGCTATATTGGTACAATGATTGTTAATCATCTGATGTATGCAGATGATCTCGTTCTTATTTCTCCATCTGTAAAAGGGCTCAGCACACTTTAGAAGGCATGTGAACGGTATGGGAAGGATAACGACATAAAATATAATCCTGACAAAAGTCATGTTATGATTATGAGGACCAAGGCCTACAAGTATATAAAACTTCCTGAATTTCAATCGAATGGTATGGTGCTGTCAGAAGTAACCCAGACTAAGTATCTTGGCCACATACTAACTGATAGTCTTTCAGATGACTGATATTCTAAGGCAATGTAGACAATTATATGCTCATGGAAATACTTTGGTTAGAAAATTCATGTGTACATTAGATGTTAAGTTGATTTTGTTCAAAACTTTTTGTACTCCAATGTATACAGCTCATTTGTGGTAGAACTACAGGAAATTATATGTTGTATATAATATTTTTAGGAGTTTATAAAGGACTCCAAGATTTGTAAATGGTGCTCCTTCCGATGTCAGTATACTGTTTGTAGTCAATAAGGTACCTAACTGTGCCAGTGTCATTCGCAATTTTGTATTTAGATTTATCACTACTCGCTAGGCTTGGAGAGTCAATCAATAAGATAACAGAGGCCATGGTTAGTGGACTGGTCTCCGATATATTTCATAAATCTCAAATCTGGAAGCATTGGCATAGGCAATTGTATGTTCATTATAAACAGCGATTCACTGGCCTACTTAGTCAGTGTTCTAGACAACTACCTCTTAATCTTCTATTTAAATTATTACTGCGCAAATTGGTTATCACTGCAGACTAAAATTAGGTATGCCACAGTGATCTTTTATTATTGGCACTAAAACAACTGGTAACATTGTATCTGGCAAAATACCACGTATCAGTAAACATGTAAAACACAGCTAACGAAGACACTAATCTATCATTACTAAATTTCAGATGTTCAGTGAAAATACCATTAATACCACATGATTTGTTACAATCTTAACATTTTATGGCCTGTTTAGTCTCAAATACACTAACTCTTATGTCTGGTCTATTGGTACCATCACAATTATTATTATTCTTCTATGTACATAATTGAATAACTCATTGCAGTTTTCTTTCCATAACTTTACTATATTCTGTCCTTGGTACATTTTCCATGTTAGCAGCAGGAAGACACATCTACAGGGTGGCCCACAAGTCCCAAGCGAAAATCCAAAACTAGCGGACCTCTCTAACATAATCAATTACTAAGGAAGAAATATTTGCCGAGATGGTTATATTTTACACTTTGAATAATCATTAAATTTTCTAAACTTTTTACTTTGATTTTTGTTGTATTTTCGCTTTAATTATAACCGATTGGAGCTTATGGGCCATTCCCAACTTTTTCTCGCTCAAGACACCCAAATTCCATGTTCTTTCGCGGGACCCCGGAGGATTTTTGTCACCACACAATACCTGTAATATCTCAACTTCAAACAGCGTATAGTTTCCGTACGAACGAACGTACGTAATAAATCGCGAATGTTTCATTTCATTTGAGATTTGAATATCTTTAGCAACTTTTAAATTACTTTTACTTTATTTTTGTCTTTTTCAGGAAATTCCAAAGCACTCAGACTGGGGAAAAGTCGTTCTAGAGGCGAGGCGAGAACGCGAGTCTCCATTTTACCTCACAAACCTCTTTCATTGCTCCTCATTTCCTTTTAATTTTTGTGCCACACTTAAACCGGTCATGTGGAGAGAATGAATCACACTACATGACCATACCAACGTAGCACATTATCCTACTTTCTGAATCTTCAATGACTTTCTCATTCCTCGCTTTTTCCGAATACTCTCATTCCTCTTATGATCAGTCCGTTTTAAACCAGTCTTATGTAAATTATTCATCTGAACTGCTCTATTTTTGACAGTGCACTATCATGCCGAACAAGCGTCTCACACCCACGCATTAGAGAAGGCACCAATACACCTTCATGCAAACCTCTTCCTGCATTTACCATCAAGCACTCGCTTCCTACCAGTCCCCCCCCTCCCCATGAAAAATGTGGAGGTAGAATGGAGATTGAACGGCTATTGAGCTTAGTCAAAAGGCGTGTGAAAGTGGGTTGTTCGAGATGATTGGACAGAAGCCGAAACTGTACCTCTGTAAAAGAATAAAGGTGGAAGAAATGAATATAAAAACGACAGAGGTAAAAGTCTCAAGTGCAGAGCTGGAAAAAAGAAAAAAGTATACATGGCATTTATGGCTTTAGATAAAATGTAAGTAGTAAACGGGTATATTGCAAATGGTTACAATATATGATGTCAATTCCCTAAATCTCTCTAAAACCCCGCTTAATGTACCTTCTACAGAACGAAAGTGAAACCCTTATTTGAAGA